>SJXQ01004526.1:243781-674962 GCA_006408695.1 Aepyceros melampus | reverse complement strand
GAAATTAAAAGACACTTGCTCCTTGGAAGAAAAGTATGATCAACTTGGACAGCATATTAAAAAGCGAAAACATTACTTTGTCAACAAAGGTCCATCTAGTCAAAGCTATGATTTTTCCAGTAGTCATGTATGAGTGTGAGAGTTGGACTATAAAGAAAGATGAGTGCCAAAGAACTGACACTTTTGAACAATGGTGTTGGAGAAGACTCTTGAGAGTCCCGTGGACTGCAAGAAGATCAAACCAGTTAATCTTAAAGGAAATTAATCTTGAATATTCATTGGAAGGACTGATGCTGAAGCTGAAATTCCAATCCTTTGGCCATCTGATGCTAAGCTGACTCACTGGAAATGACACTGATCCCAGGAAAGATTGAAGGCAGGAGATGGGGATGACAAAGGAAGAGATTTGTTGTATGTGGCATCACTAACTTGATGGACATGATTTTGAGAAAGCTTTGGGAGTAGGTGATGGACAGGGAAGTCTGGTGTACTACAGTCCTTCGGTTGCGAAGAGTCGGACACGACTAAGCAACTGAACTGAACTGTACTTACAAGGTAGTAAGTAAAGTAAGTCCCCTACTTATTAATGCATTCTATTCCAAGAGCTTGTTTGTAAGGCCAGTTGGTTCATAAGTCTAACAAAGTTAGCCTTGGTACCCAACTTTTACAGATAACACCAGGCATGTGGACTAACATGTTACTGGACATGCATACACATTTTCACATCTTTGAAAGTTTACACCTTAAAGGTTCCTGAATAGGGTCTTACTGTATTGGAAAGAGTGAACTGAATCTCTGTCTGTTTGTTCAACATTGTATCCATAGTCCTAAGTACAATCTTTGATACAAAGCCTTTGTTCATAAATACTTGCTGAATAAATGAGTTTAGATATCTATTTTTGTATAGAGAAAATTGTGATAACTATAGAAATGCACCTTGCATTCAAGTAAATTTGTTTCTAAATTATAGTTGTACATTTAAGTTAAGGTTTATTAGATTGATTCTAGAGAAATGTAAGACTAGGGGATTAAAGTTGGCCATCTTGCTACATGGTGCTTTGTTCTTTCTATCTATTACTGATTTTCTCTTTTGCTTTCTCTTGGGTTAATTGAATATTTTGTATTAATTCATTTTTATCTCCACCGTTAACCTACTATTTATATTTTTTTCATATTTTTGTAGTTGATTTATGGTTTGGATACATCATATGAGTGGATATACCAAATGAGTCAGTTAATTAGACTCATTTCAAACAATATCGTACATATTTCATAAGTAGATTAAGGCCCTTATAGCTGTATATTTCAATTCCTCTTCCTCACCCTTTATCCTGTTACTGTCCTACATTTCATTTTATACCTGCTATAAACACAGAAAACATTGCTTCTATTTTTCCTTTTGACAATTATCCTTTAGGCTTTTTAGATCAATTTAAAAAACTATTTTACTTTTATTTATCCCATTCCTATTTCTCTTTGTTTCTTGATAAATATTCAAATTTCAGTTTGCTATCATAGTCTTCCTACCTTACAAATATTTTTATATTTCTTATGCAGTATAGGTCTGCTTACAGTGAATTTTCTGTTTTTGTTGGCCTTAGAAGAAAACCTTATTTATGCTTCTTTTTTTGAATGGTCTTATTTTCTGGGTAGAGAATGATGGAAGGAGAGTATTTCTTTCCTTCATGCTTTCTGATGAGAAATCAGCTACAATATGAATTTGTTTCTCTGATTGTAATGCAACAGCTTTAAAGAGTTTTACTGGGTTTTGTTTTCAGCATTTTTACATGATATGCCTAGGTGTGTTCACTCAACCTCATCATCATATGGGGTTTTTGTTTTCTTTGAGATTCCTGGATCTGTGCTTTGATGTCTATGATTAATTACAGAAAATTTATGGCCATTATTTATTTATTCTGTTCCATTTTGTCCTGATTCTCCTAAGATTCCAGTTAGACACATTTTTTTTTATACATCTCATAGCTATTGGATGCAATGTTCTATGTTATTTTTGTTTATTTTTGCCACTTTTTTTCTTCTTGTGGTCCATTTTGGGTTATTTCTACTGCTCTATGTTCAAGTTCACTGATTTCCCCACTGTGTTGAGTCTGCTGCTAAGCCAATTAAAGGCAGCTTTTTATCTGGATTGCTAAGCTACTCATTTGCATTTTATTTTTTCCCATGGTTTTCTTCTCTTTGGTAAAGCTTCATCTAATTTTTGCATGTTGTTCACTTTTTTCATTAGTGTTTGCATAACCTATTAATTATAAAATTTTAAATTCCCTGTCAGGTAGTTTCAATATCTGTGCTATATCTGAGTCTGATGGCCCTATTGATTATATTATCTCTTGCAGAGTCTGTGTGTATGAGTGTGTGTGTGTTACCTTTTCAAATTTTTTATACTTTTTTCTTCTAGAAAACCATGCATTTTGTATAAGAAAGTAGAGATTCAAGTGAGTAGTTTTTATGCTTATAAATGGACAGGACATTCCTTTTGCAGTTTTTAGTGTGAAGGTTTGTGTTAGAGGAATTCATAATTTTTGAACTTAGTGTTGCTATGTTTACCTTTAGTGAAATAACTCAATTTTCCCTATCAATACCTTGTGTTTAAAGCAGAAACTGGCTTCTGAACATATTTTCCTCCATTTCTACTCCACATTCACCAATCAATCTTCCCTTTCGGGCTGGACCACAGAGGGGCTTCCTCTCACAGCTTGCCCAGCAGGACTCACTGTCAACTTTACTTGATGATTCTTAGCTGCGTGGCAGGAAGTGAAGGCAAGACGAGCCCCTGGGGCTCCAAGATGTACTTCCATGTTCCTGCTTCTCCCCAGCTATAGTTCTGGTTAAGAATGTATCCCTGCCCCTTCTCCAGGCTGGAAGGTTGTTTCTTGTTTCCTCTGCCAGGTGCAATGGGCTTTTATTAGTGCCCTAAGAACAACAGTTTTATTGTCCCTCTCTCTATAGATTAAGGTTTCTGTTTCATAAAGGAGACAGTGGAGAAAAGGGATGAGGTGCGGTGTGAGGAATATTTTCGTGTCTATCTTCCTTGTCCTACACAAAGGAAGCTATCTCTGGGACTGTCTCATTTTTCCTTGTTAGCATATGATGTTCATGGGCAAAAATACTGTTGGAGTGTGAGTTCCCCTCCCTCATATCTGTGCCCTCCTCACCCCAAACTTCCCCTGCCACCATTCTGAACTCTGTCTTCAACTTAACATGTATTCCAGCGAATTCCTGGTAGGGTTCAGTGACATCTGCCTTAGGTAGGCCAGTGTTTGCATCGTACCTCCTTCTATAGGCATCTACTGCTCCCCAGTTTTCTGGTTAGTTGTTATTTTCTGATCTCAGCTCTCTGATAGTTTCAAGAGAAAAACTGAAATTTCAATCCGTCCAGCTTTTTTATTTCTGTAACAGCAGTATCAGTACTCCTAGCTTTTTAAGTCCTGGAGCAGAAACTTCAATAAGACTGGAAACAAACTGTGTTTTAAAGAATTGTGAATTGTGCTCAAATTATATTTTTTCTTTGTGATGCTATATATATGTATTACCTATACTGTATTTTCTGTAAAAATTATTTCAGCTTAAAAAAGAAGTGCTGTTCATGATTCATGTTATTATGAATAGTCAGATTGTTGGATAGGATCTCTTCTGAAAAAAAAATAGAAATATCTAAGAATTGTTGCAGAGGTCTAATTGAAAAAAATGGAAAATGGCATATGTTTCAATGTTTTAGATGCAGTGGGCTACTTAGGGTCTACCTGGATCTTCTGGCTTATATACAATCTTTGGTTTCTCACTTGACCAAGTCAAAGAAACAGTTGATACACATGAGTGTGAAGACTGTTAACTTGATAAGAAATTAAAGTAGTTTAAGTCGGTAGAAGCAGTATACACAGAGAAAACAAAAACAATTTAAAGCATAAGTGGTGACTATAGCTATTTCCTGAGCCCATTTTATCTTTTTATATAAAGCTTCATTCTTCCTATTGTCCCTGGACACTGTTTTGTATTACTGACACTGGAGAGCTATGTATCTAAGATGTTTTCCTGGTGCAGAGTACATCATGAGCCCATCAGTGCAGAGTGCATATCATATGCAGAGCACATCATCCGAAATGCTAGGCAGGATGAAGCACAAGCTGGAATCAAGATTACTGGGAGAAATATCAATAACCTCAGACAAGCAGATGACACTACCCTTATGGCAGAAAGTGAAGAAGAAATAAAAAGCTTCTTGATGAAAGTGAAAGACCTGAGTGAAAAAGTTGGCTTAAAACTCAACATTCAGAAAACTAAGATCATGGCACCCAGTCCCATCACTTCTTGGCAAATAGATAGGGAAACAATGTAAACAGAGAACAAACTTTATTTTTCAGGGCTCCAAAATCATTGCAGATGGTGACTGTAGCCATGAAATTAAAAGACACTTGCTCCTTAGAAGAAAAGCTATGACCGACCTAGACAGCATACTAAAAAGCAGAGACATTACTTTGCCAACAAAGGTCTGTCTAGTCAAAGCTGTGGTTTTTCCAGTAGTCATGTATGGATGTGAGAGTTGGACTGTAAAGAAAGATGAGCACCAAAGAATTGATGCTTTTGAACAGCAGTGTTGGAAAAGACTCTTGAGAGTCCCTTGGACTGTAAGGAGATCCAACCAGTTCATTCTAAAGGAAATTAGTTCTGAATATTCATTGGAAGGACTGATGTTGAAGCTGAAATTTCAATACTTTGGCCGCTTATGAAGAACTGATTCACTGGAAAAGAGTCTGATGCTGGGAAAGATTGAAAGCGGAAGGAGAAGAGGATGACAGAGGATGAGATTGTTAGATGGCATCACCGACTCGATGGAATGATTTTGAGCAAGCTCCAGGAGTTAGTGATGGATAGGGAAGCCCAGTGTGCCACAGTCCAGGGGTCACAAATAGTCAGACCCGACTATGTGACTGAATGAACTGAACTGAATCCTTGAGTACCTAGAAAAATACTTAATGATGCTGATGCAAAGTAAAAAGAAAAATGGGTACAATTTTGCTTATGCCCAAGTCTCTACAAACAATTGTGGATTAGATAAGCATTCCTAATATGTGGTCTAACCAACTTGAGATTCAGACTACATGCATAGAAAGTGTTTGTATATTAAAAATTACTGTGAAAAGAGTTATGTTTTAGAAAAAGAGAAATTTAAACAGCAAGTTAGGTGGTTTGTTTCCTGAGTCTAGTTTAAGAGAGAAACACATAAGGAGAAAAATGAATCAAAATAACTTAAAATATTATTCTGGAATCCCTCTTTCCATTGGCATTAACAGCCACAACTTTGTATTTTCAGGCAAAGCTAAAGTTCTTGGTTTGTAAATGGAAAAACAGACTATGACTCAAATGAAGATGGCCAAATGGTCACTCAAATAGAAGATGAAACTTGATTTCCAAAGTTCATTGAAAGGTCATCAGATATACTAGCATATTTCTGATTCAGTCAAGAGGTTTATAGTACATTGCATCAAAATTTAGAGAGATTAGTAGAGCATATATTTAGACACAGTATTTAAAGTCAAGAGATTAAAAAACACTCTTTAAATTCACAGAAACTATAAAGATCAAGTCTAATCACAACAAAATATGTTCCATGGATCAACTTCACTGGGAATAGATGGAAACATTTTTTTCTTTTCTTTTTTTAAATATAAATTTATTTATTTTAATTGGAGGTTAATTACTTTACAATATTGTATTGGTTTTGCCATACATCAACTTGAATCTGCCAGAGGCATACACATGTTCCCCATCCTGAACCCCCCTCCCACCTCCCTCCCTGTACCATCCCTCTAGGTCATCTCAGTGCACCAGCCCCAAGCATCCAATCCAATATTTCCAGTACACAATATCCTAAAATTTAAAATATTTCCATGTACAATGGCATGGAACCATGATACATGGAAATATTTTAAATTTTAGGATATTTTTGCCTTATCTCTAAGATATGTGTCAGTGTGTATTTTGTGATTGCCTAGAGGGTAACCCTGAGTTTGGTTTCTTAACCAGAATGTAGGACAATTACCTAGAGTTCAAACTACATTCTAATTCTCTAATTCCAATTTATGACTTTAAATTACCAAGATTTAATGATGTGAGTTAGTTATAGTTTGGTACAAACAATGTTTAAAGTGTTAGAAAAAAACAAACATTTATGACTTTTCCCCACACAAGGCACCTGAAGAAAAGTGAGCTAATTTGCAAGATCACCATCTAGTGGCAAATTTGTCACACTGCAAGCACATAGTCCCTAGCGCCCAAGAAGGATTTCTAATGATATATGGCCAGGCAAATCCATCTCAGATACAAGATAGGCAATGTAATTTTGACCATATTGGGCAATATTGCACACATAGAAATATTCCTCCTGGATTTATAAATCATGAGCCAATAGCTGGGAAAGAAATAGAGGACACATACTACATGATTAAATTAGGTAATTAAATGAAAGGAAACCAAACAGATTGTTTGATTTTTGTTTTATTCTACCCCATTCACATTGACAAAGTGACGTACTCCTACTTTTATAAAGATAAATTCAGGAAACAATTATCAGGAAGCAAGAGTGAATGCTAGGAATAAGGATTTTTTTTTTTTTTTTTTTTTTTTAGTAAGTAAGTAAAGTCACTCAGTCGTGTCCGACTCTTTGTGACCCCATGGACTGCAGCCCACCAGGCCCCTCAGTCCATGAGATTCTCCAAGCAAGAATACTGGAGTGGGTTGCCATTTCCTTCTCCAGGGGATCTTCCGGACCCAGGGATCGAACCCGGGTCTCCCACATTGGAGGCAGACGCTTTAACCTCTGAGCCACCAGGGAAGTCTGTGGTGTTTTGTTTTTTTTTTTTTTTTTAGTAGGTTTTACAATTCTTACCACCTACAGAACTGGGTTGAAAAAGACCACCTGAAGTATAGTCAATACTTATTTCTTCTCTTAGATTCTTTTAAAATATCTTGGAATCTTCATGAGTAACAGAAACTTATCCTCTGGAAATATGTCAGCACTCCCATCCCCGCAAAGCAAGCTGCTTGTTCAGTTCAGTTCAGTTCAGTCACTCAGTCATGTCCGACTCTTTGTGACTCCATGAACTGTATGTAGCACGCCAGGCCTCCTTGTCCATCACTAACTACTGGAGTCTACCCAAACCCATGTCCATTGAGTCGGTGATGCCATCCAACCCTCTCATCCTCTGTCGTCCCCTTCTCCTCCTGTCCTCAATCTTTCCCAGCATCAGGGTCTTTTCAAATGAGTCAGCTCATAGCATCAGATGGCCAAAGTATTGGAGTTTCAGCTATAACATCAGTCCTTCCAATGAACACCCAGGACTGATCTCCTTTAGAATGGACTATTTGTATCTCCTTGTAGTCCAAGAGATTCTCAAGAGTCTTCTCCAACACCACAGTTCTAAAGCATGAATTCTTCAGTGCTCAGCTTTCTTTATAGTCCAACTCACATCCATACAGGACCACTGGAAAAACCATAGCCTTGACTAGATGGACCTTTGTTGGTAAAGTAGTGTCTTTGCTTTTTAATATGCTATCTAGGTTGGTCATAACTTTCCATTCAAGGAGTAAGCATCTTTTAATTTCATAGCTGCAATCAGCATCTGCAATGACTTTGGAGCCCCCCCCACACCCCGACCCAAAATAAAGTCAGCTGCTGTTTCCCCATCTATTTGCCAGGAAGTGATGGGACTGTATGCCATGATCTTAGTTTTCTGAATGTTGGGCTTTATGCCAACTTTTTCACTCTCCTCTTTCACTTTCATCAAGAGGCTCTTTAGTTCTTCTTCACTTTCTGCCTTAAGAGTGGTATCATCTACACATCTGAGGTTATTGATATTTCTCCCAGCAATCTTGATTCCAGCTTGTGCTTCCTCCAGCCCAGGTTTCTCATGATGTACTCTGGATATAAGTTAAATCAGCAGAGTAACAATATAAAACCTTGAGGTACTCCTTTTTCTATTTGGACCCAGTCTGTTGTTCCATGTCCAGTTCTAACTGTTGCTTCCTGACCTGCATACAGGTTTCTCAAAAGGCAGGTCAGGTAGTCTGATATTCCCATCTCTTTCAGAATTTTCCATAGTTTATTGTGATCCACACAGTCAAAGGCTTTGACATAATCAATAAAGCAGAAATAGATGTTTTTCTGGAACTCTCTTGCTTTTTCAATGATCCAGCAGATGTTGCCAATTTGATCTCTAGTTCCTCTGCATTTTCTAAAACCAGCTCAAACATCTGTAAATTAATGGTTCACGTATTGCTGAAGCCTGACATGGAGAATTTTGAGCATTACTTTACTAGCGTGTGAGATGAGTGCAACTGTGCGGTAGTATGAGCATTCTTTGGCATTGCCTTTCTTTGGGATTGGAATGAAAACTGACCTTTTCAAGTCCTGTGGCCACTGCTGAGTTTTCCAAAATTTGCTGGCATATTGAGTGCAGCACTTTCACAGCATCATCTTTTAGGTTTTGAATTAGCTCAACTGGAATTCCATCACCTCCACTAACTTTGTTCATAGTGATGCTTTCTAAGGCCCATTTGACTTCACATCCCAGGATGTCTTGCTCTAGGTGAATGTGAGTGATCACACCATCGTGATTATCTGGGTCGTGAAGATCATTTTTGTACAGTTCTTCTGTGTTTTCTTGCCACCTTTTCTTAATATCTTCTGTTTCTGTTAGGTCCATACCATTTCTGTCCTTTATCGAGCCCATCTTTGCATGAAATGTTTTCTTTGTATCTCTAATTTTCTTGAAGAGATCTCTAATCTTTCCTATTCTATTGTTTTCCTCTATTTCTTTGCATTGATCGCTAAGGAAGGCTTTCTTATCTCTTCTTGCTATTCTTTGGAACTCTGCATTCAAATGGGTATATCTTTATTTTTCTTTTTTGTTCTTCACTTCTGTTTGTATCTCTAATTTTCTTGAAGAGATCTCTAATCTTTCCTATTCTATTGTTTTCCTCTATTTCTTTGCATTGATCGCTAAGGAAGGCTTTCTTATCTCTTCTTGCTATTCTTTGGAACTCTGCATTCAAATGGGTATATCTTTATTTTTCTTTTTTGTTCTTCACTTCTGTTCTTTTCACAGCTATCTGTAAGGTCTCCTCAGACAGCCATTTTGCTTTTTTGCATTCATTTTTATTGGGGATGGTCTTGATTCTTGTCTCCTGTACAATGTCACGAACTTCCATCCATAGTCATCAGGCACTCTATCACATCTAGTCTCTTAAATCTATTTCTCACTTCCACTGTATAGTCACAAGGGTCATACCTGAATGGTCCTGAATGGTCTAGTGGTTTTCCCTACTTTCTTCAATTTAAGTCTAAATTTGGCAATAAGGAGTTGATGATCTGAGCCACAGTCAGCTCCTGGTCTTGTTTTTGCTGACTGTATAGAGCTTCTCCATCTTTGGTGCAAATAATATAATCAATCTGATTTCAGTGTTGACCATCTGGTGATGTCCATGTGTAAAGTCTTCTCTTGTGTTGTTGGAAGAGGTTGTTTGCTATGACCAGTGCGTTCTCTTGGCAGAACTCTATTAGCCTTTGCCCTGCTTCATTCTGTACTCCAAGGCCAAATTTGCCTGTTACTCCAGGTGTTTCTTGACTTCCTACTTTTGCATTCCAGTCCCCTATTGTCTTCTCTTGTGTTGTTGGAAGAGGGTGTTTGCTATGACCAGTGCGTTCTCTTGGCAGAACTCTATTAGCCTTTGCCCTGCTTCATTCTGTACTCCAAGGCCAAATTTGCCTGTTACTCCAGGTGTTTCTTGACTTCCTACTTTTGCATTCCAGTCCCCTATAATGAAAAGGACATCTTTTTTGGGTGTTAGTTCTAAAATGTCTTGTAGGTCTTCATAGAACCATTCAACATCAACTTGTTCAGTTTTACTAGTTGGGGATAGACTTGTATTATCGTGATATTGAATGGTTTGCCTTGGAAGTGAACAAAGATCATTCTGTCTTTTTTGAGATTGTTCTAGATAAATTTTAGGTTGCTCCTTTTGGACTTTGGAACAGTTGTTTTAGCTGGAGTCAGCAATCACTTACATGACAGGTGGATTTTGGAGAAAGTAAGGCTGTTACTTTTTGGTCCAAATGAACACTTGAACTAATATTCTATTTTGCCTAAGATTCACATAAATTAACGTTTCTTGATTTCTAGGAATCCCATATTTTTGCTCTCTCCCAAAATCTCATCGGTTGTAAGATATAACATTATTTTATGTACAACCATGGTATAAAAATACTGTCAATTTAATGATGAAAAGTCATCAATTCCAAGATGCATCCCAATTTCAAATATTTTCAGTCATATTTAAAAAATATGTTTATATCCTTGAAATATGGTGAATAAAAATTCTCATAATTAGAGAAAGTATTGAGAAAGAAGACTGTAATAATATTAATTCAACATTGAGGTACTGATGTCAACCAGCTAAAGCAGAGGCCTAAGGAAATGGAACACAGAATAGTTGTGTTTTGATAGAAAAGGAGGAAAAGAAAAACTCCAACTGCTTCACAAGGTTGAGTAAGCCCAGCTTTATTTAGACCATACAACTCCTTTGAACAACTCCTTTTAGCAATGTTTATTTAAAGAGGTCACTATTTGAAGTTAGCATACTGAATTCCATAGCTGTTGACCCTTTGGAAAAATAACTGACTCTGAGAAAGGTTAAGAAAGGTGGGAAAAGTCTATGAATAAAACCTTTTCAAGCTAGAAAAAGGTCAAAGTACAGCGTGATCAAAGACACAGATGAAATGCAGAAGAATGAAGATAAAGGTAAAATAATGAGGACCCGGAGACACTAATAAAAAAAGAAAAATGCTTTCTTACATGGCTAGGTGCTGCTGCAGGAACAGGAAAATGCTCTCAGACTCCCTGTGGAAGGATTTCACTCATCCCAGCCTGTACACAGCAGCGTAAAGAAAACAAATTAAACAACAACAACAACAGTTGCTGAGTTTCAATTCTAAAACGGGCTGACTTACACTGGATGTCAGATCTCACAGTAGTGTTATAGGGACAGACTCTGTTTTCTTCTTGAGCTGCATATTAGGTTTTATAGTAATTCAACATTCTTTTTAAGTCAGAGAGTGAAAACAGATATAACACAGAAATTCTCCCCTCAAAAGAAAAGAAAAATTTGTAAACTGAATTTATGTTAGGGACAAAAAAGGATATTATTGAGGAAATGTTTCAAGGAAATGTCCATGCCTAATACTAGAGAAGGAAATGGCAACCTACTCCGGCATTCTTTCCTGGAAAATCCTGTGGACAGAGGTGTCTAGTAGGCTATGGTACATGGGGTCACAAAGAGTCGGACACGACTGAGCAACTTCACTTCACTAATATTAGGAGAATAACCTAGTATCTACATGACATTCTTTGAAAGATTAAGAAAAAATTTTTTTCTTGCTTAATTGTTCCTGGGAGTCTGAAATTTATCATCAAAGAATAATTTCTTTGTGTGTGTATGTGTGAGTGTGTGTGTGAGACATCAAAATCTAACAAAATTAAAGCATCCTGGACACAGAATGTTAACATATTATGCAATATTACTTAGTAGGTTTGTTTTATTTGATGAAGTTGTTAGGTAACTTGAAAATCATAACCACAACTTACCTTACTGACTCTGGTTGGTAAGAGTTGTGGGGAGAGGATAGAAAACTGGCGAGTTGAAATTTTAGAACTTAAAAACAGATGTGCTGACAAATACTTTACATATAATCTCTTAATTCTCATAAGAATGCTGTTAAATAGTTGCTATCATTCTCATTTTACATAAGGAGAAACCAAGTCTCAACCATGTTAAATAAATGGCTGAAGACAACATACTTAGTCAGTGCAGAAGTTGGGTCCATTCAAGTCAACTCACCTCAAATTCCTTACAAAACTATATCAAGATATGTGGGAAGACAAAATATTGAACCAATCACTTTTAGTGCATCAGAATGTTTTCTCAGAGTAACCCATACATTTGCAACATTTTGAAAAACAAAAATGTAGATTTTCCATATTAAATTTACGTTCACTGAAAATTTTGGTAGGATAGATTAAACCATAGTTCATCTTATCTTGATTACTCATCAAATCATGATTAAAATATAGGTGATTTAATAATCTTCATACAATTGGTACATGATAGAGCCAAGACTTTTACCTCTTCTTATGATTTCAGATTCTGGACATCTTTCAGTAACCTATAATACCTCGAGTGTATGTTTCACTTAGACATTGTTTAAGATCTCATGAGCGTTTTCAAAATCTTAAATAATGAACAGAGCAGGAACATCTATCCTTCCCATCCCATCCTGCTCTGCAGCATCATGCATGGCACAATTTTAAACCAAATTTTATGACTATAATTTCAAAAATTCAAATTCCTGTGGTGTGAAATTGTTTTTATCTAGACTTAATCCGAGGTTGATGACCAACAATCATTAAATCACCATAAATATTACTGTTATTTGAAATGAAGTTTCTTTAGGAGAACACGATATGTTAGTAAGTTGTAAAGAACATTAACATTTTTAATAAACATGAGTAAACAGAGTCAGAATATGCCATCCAGCAAACATCTCCAAGCATTTGCAAGTATTTATTGAACATCTCATGTGCCACATACTATTATATGTTCTGGGAATATAGCAACAAGCAGTATGTTGAAAACTGCTGCCCCCATGGAGCTTACATCAAGTAGAGACAGACAGTAATGAAAAAACAAATAAAATGCACTGCATGCTACATAGTGATAAATACTGAGGGGGAAAATGGGTAGGCAAAATTTTCTGTACAGAACAAATAGTAAATATTTTAGGATTTGTGAGCCAGACAGTTTCTGTCATGAATACTTCACTCTGCCCTTGTGGCATGAAACCAAAGCAACTATAGCTGATATGAAAATAATCAAGAGAGGCTGTGCTCTGAAATAACTGTATAAAATAATGGAGTTGGTCATGTGGAATCTGAAAGACAAGTTTTGCAGTTTTGCAGGAAGTATCAATACCTAGGCACTGAGACAGAAGTTTACCTGTGGTGTGTTAAAAAGTGAATGAATAGGCCAGTGCTGTTTGCAGAACAGAGGGAGTGGGAGGTAGCAGGTAGGTAACAGAAGGTCTGGTCAGACATGTGAGGCCTCAGAGAGCAGAGTAAGACTGACAAAATTTATTCTGTATGAAACAGAAAGCCATGGAACGATTTTGAAAAGAGAAGTGGCATGGTATGTCTTATGCTTTACACGATCTCTCTGGCTCCTGAATGACTAGACCAAAAGGCATCCAGGAGCAAGAATGATTAGGTTGTGACTATAGTCATTTGTGTCTTGGATCAGAGAAGGTGTTGTATAGTTGATGAGAAGTAGTGAGGAATAAAGAAAATGATGAACAAAAAAACAGTCAACACAATGTCTGACACAGTGTTAGCAGTAAATGTGAAATAAAAATTTGATGTGCTTATTGTTATCAATTATGAAGAAAAGTAAGGATGCTTCAAATCTATTGCCTTTAAGTGAGTTAGCAGCAGCAGCAGTAATACTCATTTAAAAGCTATCAGGGACTCCCCGGCAGCTCAGTGGTAAGGAATCTGCCTGCCAATGCAGGAGACACAGGTTCTATGCCTGGTCTTGGAAGATCCCACATGCCACAGAACAACTCAGCCCCTGTACTACAACTACTGACTCTGTGCTCTAGAGTCTGGGAGCCACAACTCCCGAAGCGCATGTGCCCTAGACCTGTGCTCCACAACAAGAGAAGCCACTGCAATGAGAAGCCCGCACGCTGCAACAAAGTGTGGCCCCTGGCTGGCTGCAACTAAAGAAAAGCCCACATAGCAATGAAGATGCGGTGTAGCCAAAAAGCAGTACATTCTTTAAAAAAGGTATTCAGGAATATATAGTCTGCATGTGTATTAACTCTGGCTCTATAAAAATTTTGATCTAAGAGTTTCCTCAGTCTTCAAAAAAAAAAAAAGGACTCCGGGATTATTTGAAAATTTTGCTTCATATATTTTCACAACTGAAAATTCAAGCCCTCCAAATAGGCTTGGCATTAATTTTGTTTTGCTTTTTAGTGTTTTTTTTTTTTTTTTTTTAAAGCATTAGAGGTAGGTAGGTTATTGCTAACTGATAGCACAAGGAATATAGGACAGAAAAAGGCAGGAGAAAAAGGAAGAAAGGAAGTAAGAGACAGAAGGAAGAAGGATGGGAGATTGGCAAGGTTACACTGAGTAGGAAACAGTGTTCTGAGGGTTGAAAGTGAAAGTTGTTCAGTCATGTCCCACTCTGCGACCCCATGGACTTGCAGTCCATGGAATTCTCCAGGCCAGAATACTGGAGTGGGTAGCCTTTGCCTTCTCCAGGAGATCTTCCCAACCCTTCAATAGAACCCAGGTCTCCCGCACTGCAGGCGGATTCTTTACCAGCTGAGCCCCGGGGAAGCCCTAAAACATAAAGAATACTAACGTGGGCATCCCTGGGGGCTCAGTCAATAAAAGAATCTGCCTGCAGTGCGGGAGACTTGGGTTCGATCCCTGGGTTGGGAAGATCCCCTGGAGAAGGGAAAGGCTACCCACTCCAGTGTTCTGGCCTGGAGAATCCCCATAGACAGAGGAGCCTGGCGTGCTGCAGTCCATGGTGTCTTAAAGAGTCAGACACAACTGAGGGACAAAGCACAGTCCAAAATAAAAAATAAGTTTATTTTTACAGAACTTCTTTTCTATCCGCTCTTCCAAATTTACCATGTGTCAGTTTGCAACTGATACTTTGGGTGATAAACTTTGAGAAATAGACTGAATTAATTCTCAGTGCAAGCAGAGTCTCCTCAGTGGTTTAATTACTTGGTAAAACAGAATGATATATTGATGCTTCTTTTTATAGAGCATCTAAATATTTGTGTCACCATACATTAGGGAATGGTAGTGATGGTATTTTCATTTATAAGCTTTGCATTTTAAAATATTATTTAAGCTCATAATGCACATTATTTGTGTTGAGAGTCCATTCAGAGAAATTTAAGGACAAAAATACCCAACTATGAAAACAAATTACATAGACATTTGCTGAAATGGAAGTTCAATTTCCCAGCTTCAATGGTCCAATAAAGATTATTGAAGATATGTTAGAGCAGCATCTGTCGCTTTTGATCTTGGCCTGGTCTTATTAAAATACCTTTAACAGCTTAAATAAACAATAAACAACAATAGCAACAAAAATGATACCTGGCAAACAGTGGAAAAGCAGTACAGAAGGCAAATTTTTAAAGTGCTGGAATTCTGAGTGTAGTTTTGAATTCCAGCTTCATGACTTACAATGTGACATTTGAAAGTTATTTAACTTCTCTGAGCCTTAGTTTTTATATTTGTCAAATAATTACAAAAATATCTTAAAATTGGATGAAAAGATTACATGGAAAGCAAAAGTTTTATAAAAACTGTTGTTCTGTTGTATTAAATTCATCTTACTTATGGCTCAGAGGTTAAAGCGTCTGCCTCCAATGCAGGAGACCTGGGTTCGATCCCTGGGTTGGGAAGATCCCCTGGAGAAGGAAATGGCAATCCACTCCAGTATTCTTGCCTGGAGAATCCCATGGACGGAGAAGCCTAGTAGGTTACAGTCCACGGGGTCGCAAAGAGTTGGACACGACTGAGCGACTTCACCTTCACCTAAGGAAATAACTACCATTATTCTTATTTTTAAAGAATACTGCAAACCAAAGTTGGAAAACTAAGCTGATAGTTAGATTAATAACCATGTTAACTAATGTATTTATTATAGCATTTTAAGTAGTCAAGATTTCTTTTCTTCCAAAGAAAATATTTCAATATTATTTTTTTCTTAAATTCTCATCTGTTGCTCCTCCTCTCAAGTAAAGAAAATCACCATCGACTTAGAGCAAAAACCTAATTTGGTGTTTTCTATATGGTTTTTCCTGTGGTCATGTATGGATGTGAGAGTTGGACTGTGAAGAAGGCTGAGCACCGAAGAATTGATGCTTTTGAACTGTGGTGTTGGAGAAGACTCTTGAGAGTCATTTGAACTGCAAGGAGATCCAACCAGTCCATTCTGAAGGAGATCAGCCCTGGGATTTCTTTGGAAGGAATGATGCGAAAGCTGAAACTCCAGTACTTTGGCCACCTCATGCAAAGAGTTGACTCATTGGAAAAGACTCTGATGCTGGGAGGGATTGGGGGCAGGAGGAGAAGGGGACAACCGAGGATGAGATGGCTGGATGGCATCACTAACTCGATGGATGTGAGTCTGAGTGAACTCCTCTCATCTGTTGCTCCTCCTCTCAAGTAAAGAAAATCACCATCGACTTAGAGCAAAAACCTAATTTGGTGTTTTCTATATGGTTTTTCCTGTGGTCATGTATGGATGTGAGAGTTGGACTGTGAAGAAGGCTGAGCACCGAAGAATTGATGCTTTTGAACTGTGGTGTTGGAGAAGACTCTTGAGAGTCATTTGGACTGCAAGGAGATCCAACCAGTCCATTCCGAAGGAGATCAGCCCTGGGATTTCTTTGGAAGGAATGATGCGAAAGCTGAAACTCCAGTACTTTGGCCACCTCATGCAAAGAGTTGACTCATTGGAAAAGACTCTGATGCTGGGAGGGATTGGGGGCAGGAGGAGAAGGGGACAACCGAGGATGAGATGGCTGGATGGCATCACTAACTCGATGGATGTGAGTCTGAGTGAACTCCAGCAGTTGGTGATGGACAGAGAGGCTTGGCGTGTGCAATTCATGGGGTCACAAAGAGTTGGACACGACTGAGTGACTGAACTGAACTGAATCACATGTATGTGGAAATTAGGTCTATGAATACAAGTGCCTGTGTAGAACTGGGGCACTAGTGTGTGCCAAGGAAGTGTGTGCACTAGTGTGGAGAACTTGGCCCCATAATCAGACAACTGTGCTGATAGTTTTTAACAGATATTTTAAAATAAGTTTATTTCATTCCAAATTTCAAAAAAATTAAATCAGAAAGAGAAACACAAATATTGTATATTAATGCATATATATATACAATCTAGAAAGTTGGTACTGATGAACCTGTCTGCAAGGCAGCAATGGAGACGCAGACATAGAGAAGAGACTTGTGGACCCAGGTAGGGAAGGAGAGGGTGGGATGAATTGAGAGAGTACCATTGAAATATGTACATTATCATTTGTGAAATAGATATCCAGTGGGAATTTGCTGTATGATTCAGGGAGCTCAAACCTGTTGCTCTGTGACAACCTAGAGGGGTGGGATGGGGTGGGAGGTGAAAGGGAAGTTCAATAGGGAGGGAACATATGTATACTTGTGGCTGATTCATGTTGATGTATGTCAGAAACCACACAATATTGTAAAGCAATTATCCTCCGATTAAAAATATTTTTAAACGTCAGTGGCAATTTATCAGCTCCCAAATGCTAAGGGTGTTGGGAAAGGAAATAAGAGAGACTAATATTGAAATAAATATAGGACAACAAAATTGCAAAATTGATAACTAGTCACTATTTGCACATATTTTTCTGTTTTCATCTAGTGTTTTATTATGTTAGCCCATTATGTGAATAGTTTATTAACTGGAGTTTTAATTTTATTTTTTTTCCCCTCAAATAGAAAAAAAGTCAGTGGAAATTTCATTTGAAACATAACTTAATTCTGGATTTGACTTTTGATTACAGCCAGGGTTTCCTTTGATGTTTTCAAAATGAATTTCAAAGACCAATTTATTCAGTAAATTTTGAAAATAGAAACATACTGAAACTTTATCCCACTTGGTAAGCAGCCATCCTTTAGTTTTATCCAAGCTTTCCCATGAAAATGCCAATCGGGAATAAAACTGACAAATATATTCAATCAAAGATGGAATTTTTTTGCTCTTAAGTTGCAAATGGCCTCATTAAAATAAAAGCACCACCTTAGGGATTGCATAAAGCAGAGTATTGGTACCTAAATGGTATTTATGACCAGGCTAAATGTAAAGTGAATTAAAATTTAAAGGATTATAGTCAGGTAGGCCACAGACATCTGTAGAGAAATGTCCATTAAGAAGATGAAAGAACCAGCGGTCCCTGGTGACAGGCATATGTCAGGTTAGCGGTCAGCCATACCTATACACTTAGTGCCACAGCAAATGAGAAACACATTGCCCAAGGAGGAAAGTACTTATGAGATATTTACTTTAGACTGAAAAAGAAAGTCATGAAACAAACATTTTGGAATTCATATCCATCTTTGTCATCAAATGAAAGTGAAAAGAATGGGAGAAATAAGATGTGGGCTGATAATAAATATCATCACATATGTGTTTATAGATACTGTAGGCATTCCGACCCATGACTGTATTTATAGAATCTACTGAAAGTATACTCTTTGTAGAGTCATTTACATCTATGGTGATGGAACCACAACGAGGTGCCACTGCCTAGCTACAAAGAAAGGCCTTGTTTAATTTTTATTAAAAAAAGTGAAAAAGCCTCTCGGGTGCGAATACACCAAGGGATTCATTCTTCGTAATGTGTGTGAGTCACAAAACCAGTTACTAGTTTGTCCTATTCAGGATACAATGCTGTGCTGTGCATGCAGCATCTGCCTTGGTAAGGTCAGGAATTCTTTTAAATGGTCATCAAATGCCTTCAACTGATGACTCATGGACACAGGAAATCTGGTCTCATAATTAAAAAAGACTGACTGCTTCTCGCTTCCCTCTTTTGTAGAGTCATTTACATCTATGGTGATGGAACCACAACGAGGTGCCACTGCCTAGCTACAAAGAAAGGCCTTGTTTAATTTTTATTAAAAAAAGTGAAAAAGCCTCTCGGGTGCGAATACACCAAGGGATTCATTCTTCGTAATGTGTGTGAGTCACAAAACCAGTTACTAGTTTGTCCTATTCAGGATACAATGCTGTGCTGTGCATGCAGCATCTGCCTTGGTAAGGTCAGGAATTCTTTTAAATGGTTATCAAATGCCTTCAACTGATGACTCATGGACACAGGAAATCTGGTCTCATAATTAAAAAAGACTGACTGCTTCTCACTTCCCTCCCCTTTCTCCTCTCTCTCCCACTAGCGTCGTCTCCTCTTCTCTCTTTCGTACTCTTCTTTCTATTCCTCTTCCCCCTTCTCCTCTCCTTTGGCATTTGATATTGCAAAAGATGGTTGAAGTTGTTCATTGCCTGATTCTCCTTCTCCACATGTATTCATAATCCAAACAAAGCTGTTTCTCACTCCATGCTTTTAAAAACAGTTTAGAGAGAACATTTTCCTTACTGAGGATGCAATTCATAACTTTGGAGGAATCATGACTTCCAATTCCATTTTTCAACTAACGAGCCCTTGATGGCTAATGATCCCCAGATGTACTCATTGCCGAGATGAAGCCACACTCAAATATGGACATGTATTCCCACAAATATGAAAAAAGCAGTGATTTACAATTTTTTTTTTTGCCTTGAAATGAAGAGTCTTTCATTGCCAATGCACTATTGCGACTTCACTGGACATATTAAATGCTCTTGGTGTGGTTTTACTTGTCTTTAAGATGAAAGTCATTCAAAGATACTCATCTTCTAGTTCTGTCTCTCTTGTCAGTCCATAGTCCTTTATTTCAACATAATTACTTGGTGAAATCTTGGAAACTGGGAATAAGAAGTGGAAGATGATACCTTCAACATCACCATTTCCCAACCCCAGAATCTTCTAGTTTGTACCACTCTTCTGCAACCGCTCAGCCTTATCACTAGTCTTTATAAAATTATCACCAACCACATCTTAGTTTGTGTAACTAACTGACAACCTGGTGAAACAGAAGCTATAGCTTAAATATTTGTGGTAAACATCATCCGTAGGATTGGATGTGGAGCAAAAACATAGTAGATTTATTGAGGTGAGATGTGGTCAATACATAGACTGGACATCTATCAGTTACCTTAGGCATGCACATGGGTCCAGTAAGGAAGAAAAAGGGGGTAATTGGATTCCAGCCCCCTCACCAAAAATTTGGTCCAGTTTTTATATGTAGTTTTTGCATTTCTAACATATGTACACTACCATGTATAAAACGGATAGCTAGTGGAACCTGCTGAATAGCACAGGGACCTCCCCGCTCAGTTCAGCTCAGCTCCATGGTGACCTAGAAGGGCGGGATGGGGGTGCTGGGAGGTAGGCCTAAGAAGGAGGAGGATAGATGTGTATACATGGCTGATTCACTTTATTGTATAGCAGAAACTAACACAATATTGTAAAGCAGCTATAATCTGATTTAAAAATAAATAAAATATAGTATTTTATGATTCTAGAAAAATTTATGTCAAGCACTCTTTTCTGGTTTCCCTGGTGGCTCAGACGATACATGCAGGAGACCTGAGTTCCATCCCTGGGTGGGGAAGATCCCCTGGAGAAGGGAATGGCAACCCCCTCTAGTATTCTCCCCTGGAGAATTTCAAGGATAGAGGAATCTGGTGGGCTACTGTCCATGAGGTCGCAAAGAGTTTAACAGGACTGAGCGAATAACACTTTCACTTTCTTCACTCTTCACATTCAAGTACCTCTTTTCTGGGTCAGAGACTCCTGGGATGATCTACTAGCTGAGACCTCTAATATAAGCAGTTCTATTAAACTCTCTTACCTTCTCTACCTTCAACATGAATTTGACATTGCTGGCTTTACTACAGTACCTTGCTCTCAGTCCTGTTAGGTAGTTAGTATTCAAATTATCAAGATAATGGATAAATAAAACGTGAGTTTTCTTCATTCAAAGTTCCAAATTCTAATACATTTAAAGGAGCTTTAAGTTAAACAAGTAGCAAAAACTGCAGGTAGAAAAGCTAGGCAGTAGTGGGAGTGATTTGATGCTCAGAGAATGTTCCATCTGTTCCATACAGCTGGCTATTGCATCTGGATGCAGGGTTTTCCTTCCAGCCCAAGTCGACCCAGAGATGTGCTGGACACTACGTGTGCCATATGGGGCCTGTTCAACAAGCTACCTGTCTCATAAATGTGTGCTCAATAGTTTGGTCCCCAAATTCATTTTTATTAAATATAAGTCTCCTGTGAAATAGCAAAAAGAATGCTGAATAGGAGTAAAGGAGATGTCTAATGTGTTTTGGCTATGTCAAAGTGTGTGTGCTTCATAGGGGAGGATTTCACACCACTCCAGCCCCAGACTTGACTCCTCAGGGAGCAATCACAGCCAGCCTCATTAGAGAGACTTTAAAACTGGGCTAATCTCAAACATTCTGGAATTTGATTTCTTCTCGCTGTCTCTAGATATTTTAATCTGAATGAGATAAATTGCTCGGAATCTATTTATTCATTTCCCTGTTTAAAGTGTATACTGAAATGGGTGTAAAGTTATGCAGTTATCCTCCTTTTTGAGAGTTTGCTTTACGCCACCTCACTTTTGCAAAAGAACTACATTAGTACCCGTTTTCGCTAACTGAAAGAAACCTGAAGACAAGTTTTACTTTTACTTAAGAAAGGCAGAAAGGGGAAAATGGTGCTCAGTTTGTTTCACAGTGAGCTCTTACAGAAACGGCAGGCACCCAATGCAGCGAGCACTGCATTGCTGAGTGCCTTCCACTAGAACTACACTCATGTCTTAGCACTGAGTCTTCATAGTTTTAAACTGTGTGTGTGAGCATCTGTATTTTGTCTTGATTTATTTTGTAGCTCCATTAGCAAGGTTTGCCCTAAGGTGATTGCTTCTTTACTCCATTTTGGGTTAAGAAACGTTTAAGAATAATGCAACCTCCTTGCTGATAGTGCATAGCAGGGGAAACTGCTATAAAATGAGTGAAAAAGAAGCGACCTGCATTGTTAATAAAAATAGTACAACCCACAAGCAATTGAGAGGCTGCTCTGAAACATGTCCTTAGAGTTTACCCAGAGGCTTAAACTTAGATTTTGTCAGACTTGGAGAAAGGAGGAATTTAAAAAATGAGAGGTCTCTCCATGGAAAATAAATGTCCTTACTAGGTCTTGTGAGAGTTCAGATTCAAGCTCAAGCCAGCCTGTAAACCTCAAAGGTCGAGGGTTCAAGGGGAAAGAAGTGATTGCCATGTCCAGGCCGCATATAGCTTGTCATCATTGTTCTCATGAAGAAATGTCAGGCATTTCTCTTCCCAGCCAAGAAAGAGCCTAAAGAACCAAACTTGTGTTCCCACAATCTAGAATTTCAACAAGTAATTCATTTGTCTCTGAGTTAAAAACAGTAATAAAGGAAGGTGGGGAATAATTTAAAAGGGGGAAAAGGAGTCTCTTGAAGTGGCTGTTATCTTGTGCCATGTTAATGTTCTTAGCCTGGGAAGAAACATTTTCATTTGCAATGTAGGAAGAAAATGTATATTTTGCAATGAATCAGAAGTCCTCAGCATTCTCAGACTAGAATTGACTGCAAAAGTGTCTAGAAAGATATTGGATACTTCATTGAAGCTGAATGTGTATTTATTGAAAAATAATTTTCTCTATACATATCTCTGTGCATGAAACTATTGTCTTAAAAGATATTTTAATAGTTTAACATTTTAACATTTAAAATGAAGGGTTATCATGTTAAGATGGAGGAAGAAAAAGTAAACATGTTCTTAATGAAAATACTAACAGAATCTGCTCCTGAGATATCAAGAAATGCTATATTATTTTTATTATGTTTGTTTTTGTTTTTGTTTTTTCAGAAAGAAAACCTTAAAAAAGTGTCTAAGAAAGCAATGAGTGGAACTTAGTCTCCAAATGCTTCTTCTTGAAGCTGTAGATTTGGATTGACTAGGGCCCACCTGGACTTCGCCCCAAGGTTTGGGGTCCATTTCCAGGCCAAAACCCAAGTTTCCAGTTCAGGGCCCCTGGATTCCATTAAGATTTCCTGTGAATCTGGCCGAGCAAATTCAGACTCGAACAATCAATCATTCTCACTGCATTTTGTGAGTGGGAGTGACTGATGGTTTTCTGCTGGTCATGGCTGACCCGGAGGTAGAAAGCAGACCTGAGCACCATGCCTCATGTGTGAGTGGCTTATTTGGAATCAGTCAACTGTGAAGAACTCTCTGTGTCTTCCTGGTTCCTTCCCTAGGTAAGACACGCATCCTTCAGGTCTTTCCTATAGGTCCTCTTGTTAAGTTCAACTATTCTTGCTCTCTTCTTCCCTTACTCTCTGGAAATCACTGTGTATGTGCCCCTCTGTATTAATTTTGTAGTCCTGCGTTAACTAAACCCCTTTACCTCTCCATATTCAATTATTTTCCCATTTAATCTTCACTGTTTAGAATCTTATCTGCAAATCCATCCCATCCTCATCTTCTCTTCTAAAACCTGGACTTTTTGTAGTAGTTGCCCTTTCTCTCCTTTTCTCACAGAATCATTAGAGAAGAAAAAGAAACAAAATGTGATTCGAACTGCTTTTCTCCTTTTTCTGACATTGTTCTTTTAAGCCAGGAGGGGAAAACAACAGAACAATTCCTTGGTTTTGTGCATTAGTATGTTTTGTTTGCCATGCTTGCAGCTGGTTATCTTCCCTTCTTGCGAATATTCATGTTGCATTTCAGAGACCAGTGAACCATTTTGTAGATGTTATCATTATGGCCGTTTTGCCTAGAATTACCATTGCTGTTACAGTCACTACAAGAAAATGCTCTCCCACTCATTTCTCTGATAAGAAGCTGCCTGGCATCCTCAGGCTTCCCATGGTCTGCTGGCTGGACTGAGACATTTGCTGCAAGGGTTTCAAAGGGTGGCTAATAATGTGCACAGTTTTTAGAATTGTTATTTTTCCCCCAAACTCACTGAAGTTGTGAAAACCCTTATGAAAAATGATTAGAGAAGTTGCAAAAATTCGCAAACACAAGGCAAAACTCAGAGCAGTTCTTTTCATCATTTTGGTGAAGAGAAAAAGGGAGGGCTGGTTCTTCTTTCCTGTCTCACAGTGGAATCAAGATTCCAAAGCACAACAACCACATATATTTATGAAATTATGGACAGCTTCCTTTAAAGGAGAGACACAATTACAGTAAGCCAGAGAAAAATAGCAAGTGATTATCTCATAGGTTACAAATGAAAGAGTGATTGTAATTTAACGCGTAACCTATATTCATTTATTTGTTTACCATCAAGGATTAAATGAGTATATAGACATACAGTCATTTGAGATAGAATATTATAAAAATATGGTTATATATATATATATATATAGGCAGCTTTTAAGATTATACACATACACAGACACACACACACACACACACACATACATAAACACACCCCTTCATGGATACAAATATATAAATTGATGGAATTCAAAGGAGCAAAATATTTTGTTCAGATATAAACATGAGAAGAGAGTCTTTTCTAGACATAGTTGCATCTCTTAGAGGAGAGAAATGTATTTCTTGAGGGACTTTTAGGATTTTATGATTTTGTTCAAATAAAAGATGTGACATAAACATGCTGTATTCTTTTGTAAAGTCTTTTTTCACTTCCTTGGTCTCTGCTAAGAAGTGAAAAAGACAGTAGATAATATAGTAGCTTGTTTAATAAACAAATAGACAAATGAGTGAAGGGGCCTGTGCGTATTTCATCGCTACATCAGTATTTCCAGTAGGGGCCAGGCAGGTAGCCCCATGGGTGCCCTGTGCTGGGGGAAGAAGAGCAGGCAGTGTGGCTGAAGGAGCACCCGGCTTTTGCCATGTGGTTTCCCTCCTGGCTCGGAGCAGCAGAGACCCACTCTCCTCAGCTCTGTCTGAGGGTAGCACACCTGAAGCTCGTTCAAGAGAAACCTAACCCTGAAGGGAGTGACAAGTGAGGTGCCCTAAGGCAGAAGTGGCAGCTCCCTCTGAGCAGTCTTTCTACCCACTCAAGGACCTCAGTGCTGCTGCAGAAGTAGCATTGTGTAAGCCATTGCTGAATCACAAAAATATCCCTTTATTGTCAGCCATGTTACCACTCTTAAATGAAAAGCCAGGCTACCCCACTGGCCATGAGAACAAGAAGTCTTGGAAGCAGATGGAAAGGAAGTAGATTTCTCCCATGGTATCCTAAACCCCTATGCTGCTGAATCCGTCTCAGAGAGGGAAGGTCAGTTTCTGATTTTTTTTTTTTAATTGAAGAATAAAACTATCTTTTGCAATAACAGCCACTAAAGGTACACGTGACTTAGAGCACAGGAAATGTCATGGTTCCTAACCAAATAGGAACCAAGGAATTCTACAGTTTTTTTTTTTTTTTTTGTATCTGTACATCAGAATGTGTGTGTTAAAGTTATTTGGTTGAGATTATTATTAAGCAGAGAGTATGCTGGAGAGATATGATTGCTTTAATGCTAGGGACAGGCAGATGCGTATCAAATGTACATAAACATCTGAGAGCAGATAAGAAAATATTGGCCTTGCTTCAAATGAGATGGAAGCAAAGATAGGCGAGAATTATTTATCAGAAATGGAGTGGAAAAAGATCAGGGCCAGGTATGTAGAACCTCCAGGGTTTGTAGTTGCAAGCAAATGAACAGTAAAATTTTAGATGCAAGTTATTGAAATGCTGCCATACTTGGTTAAACAAACAACTAATGAAAATATATGAGAGTTTAAAAGGTAAAGATGTTGTCCATCACTACCTACAAATAAAGGGTAATTGAGCATATTTTGATATTTTTCCCCTATATAATTGTAAAGCAAGATTAATTTGAAAACAAATTCTTCTTTCTGCATTAATGGCCTTAAATCCAGATGGTGGTATTCTTTTTCACCCAGAGCATGAGAACAATTTTGCATAGAATGCAGAATTTCAAGGAGTGACTAGTCCTTAAAATTAGGCACGGCCCAGTTCTTTTATATCATGTCTATAAAGTATGACCACAATGTCTTTTGATGACATATTTGATAGTTAGGTTGGTGTTCCATATATATTTCTTAGATCACAGTTTATTAACATATACTGTATATATCTCTCATATATGATAGACAAAAATCATTTAAAAATATTGAAAGCTGTTTCACCTTCCTAGGAGGTAAGGTTTTAGTACAGCTTGAGGCAGAATTATTTTTTTCTGAGAGAAGCACATGTATGGGCTCTTTAAAGAGAGCATGGCAGATCATTCTTGAGAAAAGCTGTGAAGTGACCACCGAGCTGAATGCAGATGTTCACTGGAGAAGCTACCTGTTCTATCTGATAATAAGGATTGAGTACAGGTTTAGTAGTTTCCTCAAGTTTGTATCACGAAGGAAAATGTGTCTGTACTTTGTATGAATTTAGAGTATCGTGAACATATTTAGAGTGTCCATCACTGACTCAATAGATGTGAGTTTGAGTAAACTCCGGGAGTTGGTGATGGACAGGGACCCTGGAGTGCTGCAGACAATGGGATCTGACTGAGCGACTGAACTGAACTGAACTGAGCCTATATGGCTTTTCTTAGTTTTAAGTGTTAGTCGTTCAGTCATGTCTGACTCTTAGACCCTATGGACTGTAGCCAACCAGGGTCCTCTGTCCATGGGATTCTCCAGGCAAGAATACTGGAGTGGGTTGCCATTTCTTTGCTCAGAACCTGGAAGTCTGAACTTTACAACAAACTGAGTTATAGGAAAGAAAGGTCTTGAATAAGATTGGTCCAGTTCAACACTGGCTGGGATGTGGATATTCTGAGTGTGGAACTCAAGATTAAAGAAACTAGATGTCTATTTTGATTTTTGAAACATTCCTGGGACTACATAACTGTATCACTCTGCATCAAATGGCTACTACTAACAAACATTTTTGGGAAAGGTCTACCTGAGGATGAGAAATGAAGACTTGAGAGACAGACCTCAAATGGAGTCAGGAGGAACTGTTTTTCTCTTTCTGGACCCTCATAGAGTTAGGGCTTGATCAGTGGGAAGAGCAAGCTTGTAGGAGGATATTTCCATTTGGCCTTGCTGTTTGGTGATGGTCTAGAAAATATGACCATGGTAAGGCTACAGTCCATAGAATCACAAAGAGTGGGACATGATTGAGTGATGGAGCACACGCACGCGTGTGTGTGCGCACACACACACACACACACACGTCTCCCTGTGTTGCACTCCCTCCCATTAATTGTAAGCATTCAGAAAACTCCACCTTGTTAAAGATAACATCTTCCAGACTTGGAACTTAGTACCAAAGGGGATAGCAGCAGGTCCAGCTTTAAACCCAGACAGGTATCATAGCTCAGCATCTCCCAGAAGAGTTATATCTGGAAGCAGTAGGAAGAAGGTGAAAAAGCATGAGATGCACCATGCCTTCCATTCATTCCTGATGGTCATTTGCTGCCCCAGGAGTGCTCATTCTGCTTCACTCCCACCTGGTATACTGCAGTTCAGTTAGGGCACTAGTCTTCTGGAGTTAGCATAAACCTACTAGTTAAGGGCTCAGTCCTCCTCAAGACCTCCCTGGCTACAAATTCCAGGGCAAGATCAGGGTTTCCTCAGGCCACCCATAAATCTGATTGATTGACTACAAATTCAGGTTTTTCCTCGACATTTTCCAGTTGGATATTTCACCAGAATGACTCACAGAACTCAGTAAAGTACTTAATTAGGATGACAGGTTTTGTTGTAAAGGATTCAATTCAGGAAAAACCAAATGTAGAGAGACAGAATGAGGTCTGGGAGGGTCCTGATCTTAGAACTTCCACGCCTTCTTCGTGTGGAATCTGGGCCTGTCATCATCTTCTGAGCATATCAGTGTGTACACCAGTCAGGGAACACCACTGAGCATGTGTCCAAAGTCTTTACTAAGGTTTTGTTATATAGGCATGATTCATTAAATTCATGTTCTGGTAACTGAACTCAAACTCCTGTCTCCCTTCCCTCTCAGAGTTTGGGTTGTCTCAAATTCCAGCCCTGTAACCAGAGGTTGGTATTTTGGGGGACCAGATCTCAACCTGAAGCTATCTAAGGATCCACTGTGAGTAACCTCATTATCAAAAACTCAGATGTGATCATGAATAACAAAGCTCATGCATTAAAAAAGGCATTTCTATCACTCAGGTCATCACTGCAAGGGTTGTAGAAGTTCCATGACAGGAAGGCAGGAGAAAAACCAAGTACTTCATAATCCAGCATGACTATTTTAAAAGTGGATGGAGTGCTCCTTAGGACTCTCTACTGGCATTTGATGGGAGTAGAAGTCAGAGCCATTCAATTTGGCGATATGTCTGAGAGTGTTTGTAGTCACTTTACTGGTTGACTTAAACAAACTGGGTAATACTTAGGAAATGGAAACTGTATTTAAAGATTCTTCCTTTGTGATTTGAACATTGGTATTATAAAAGGAGGCTTCTCAAGTCAAATATAGTCTCCAAATATGAGTACTAAGCCAACTGTGCTACTCATACAAATGTGGTAAGCAACTAGAGGACTTTCTAATTACATATCCTTCTAATCTTCTTCCTGAGCTGGCTCTGATTTCTAGTGAGAGATCCTTACCTTTTTCAAGTCTGTATCACTCATATGTAACAAGCATGTAAACCTCTGCACTATGAGAAGATAGACACCTGTATAGGAGAGTTACAAGCTAGGAGAACTGCAGGTCTTATTTTCATAAATGTTTTTATAAATAAGATGTAAAAAGAATTGCAGGAGTCTCATAGTAAATTCATTTTAAAAGCTACAATATGAAAAACTTTTGAGTAAGACCTCTGTTTTGTACCTGTATATATCCTTAAAAGCACACTTGATAAAACTTAACAAATTTTATCCACTACAAACCCTGTCTGGCACTTCCCAGATGGGAGTCAAACTCACGGGAGGGCCATTTTAACAAAGGAGAAAATGACTGTTCATTAGAACTGAGATGGTGCAGAAGGTTGCTGGAAGGAAACAACCTGCAGTACCCACACTGGGCTCCGTTGGATCTTCTGTGTGCTTGGTCTTTCTCTGGCTGATGAATGACGTTCTACATCAAGGAAACGAGCCATATGGGACAGATGCTATCACGGTGCACTGGAAGCTCGCAAAAAGTCGTTAAGTGATTTTCTAAGTTTACTCAGAAGGCCAGTAGCAGGATTGGGTCAAAAGTCCCATGTTTTATTATCATTACTGAAGCAGGAGCACCTAGAAAAAAAGGGTTTGAAGGGTTAAGTACAAGGCCTTAAATTGATCATTTTTATCCTTTTGTTTAATTTTATGTCATTCTACCCTCTCTCAAGCTCCTTCGTAGATCACAAGTAGATTTATTAATGCCTAGGTACTTTTCTGGTTTCAGAACTGGTTCATAATCTCCATTCTTTTACTTAAATTTAGTTTACCCCTCAATAAGGAAATCTTTTTTGTATACTCAAAGATTGAGAGAAGAGGGGCTTTTTAAAGTCCCCTGCTTAATGCCAATTGATTCTGTAGTGAAAGTGATTAACTAATCTAGGTATGGTTCTGTTATACCCTCTGATCCACTCTGATCTACTCAGTAGGGAATTTTTTTTTTTTCCCCTCTAACTTTAATGAACAGTGAAAAATAATCGTTTCTTTCAAGGAAAAATTTAAAAAGTAAGTTTGGAAAAACAGGAAAAGTGTTCTGTATCTCCTTTCTGGGTTTCAGCCAGTTACCTTTGCTTATTTTTCCTCATTTTCTTACAACAGGATTAAATGTTATTTTATATTGGGTGTTGTTAAGTCTCACTTTTTTCATCCGAAACACATTATTCTTTAGATATTGAAGAGTGCATAATTACAAATGTATATCACTAAAGCAAAGCTATATTAATTAATACTTAGCTGCCCTAGGGTTTAGTAGCTTTTAGAGGCCCCAGCAAAACTACCTTGAGACTCCTTTGTCTAAACATGTTGATTTCTTTCTTCAATTTTAATTTTGTAACTTAACACAAAGTACATTTTGGAAATGTGCACAATTAGTTTAGAATCAAGTCAAGTTACTAAATAATAAGTAATAATATAGTAAAAAATAATCACAATAGCTGTGGTTCTATCATTAAGCTACCTTTTTTCTAGTAGTATACATTATACAATACATAGTTTAAGCCCAGCTCTTGGAATATTCATTTTATTAAGCATTGTTTTTTAAAATAAGTCCACTACTTCAAATTCAAACAAAATTCAAATTTAATTAAAATTTCCCATAAGTTATATTTAGTCTAAGAAAGGAGAGACAAGTCTAAATGTATGAGTTGTATCAGTACAATTTTTTTTTAAAATTCTAATTTTCTCACTTACAAATATCTTTGGTTGTCACATGGTGATGTTATGGCAACAGCTACTACACCACACAACCATAAATATACACAACAAAGAATAACAAATAGACACACTAAGTGATTTTTATGACATTAACCTGGAACAACAAGAGATTATCTAGTGGAGGTTCTAGGGAACCTACTTTAATGATTGGATAAGTGTAGATTGCAATAGGCATACTGACATAAGATAAATGGATGCTTTTAGAAATTTCTCAGCCTCAGCGCTATTGACATTTTGGGATGGATAATTCTTTGTTTAGGGCGATTGTCCTGCCCATTGTAAGATGTTTCACAGCATCCCCGACCTCTGCTCAGTACATAAAAGTAGTATTTCTTGACTTATTGTTAGAAACAAAAATGCTTGTGGCATTGCCAAATGTTCCCTGAGGGACAAAAGCATCCTGATTGAGAACCATTGGTTGAGAACCACTGGTTTAGAAGATGCTTGGAAATAGCTTTCATTCCACATTAAATATTTTAATGGCCTTCTATGTAGGATTTACTCTATTAATGGAATCAGCAACACACTTCTTTCTAACACACATGAAGCCCACTTAGCCCAGACTCTGAGTGAATTATCTCAAATTCCAAATTGATATTGTCTAAATTAATTCATTTTGTTGTATAAACCTAATCAACATTGCATTAACCAGAGGTTTAGATAAGTTTATAATATTTTTCAGCCTCTACAAACAGCTCTTCTGAGTATCTCTTAGTCTAAACAAAGCTTTGCAAACTATGTTATAATTTGTGCAACAAAAGAATATGAGGCAAAATGTTAATTTTGTTGTGGTTCAGCATGTTTACCCACTGGTCAGTCTTGTCCATTATCAGATATAGTAATTGGCTAGCTTGTGTAGCTGTACTTTTTCCAACAGAAACTAAAACAGTCATTGTTGAGGGAATATCTTTAATAAGAGTGTTCTGGGAGTTCAATGAAATATGTGTCATTTCTACTGAAATCAGCCAAGTGGTTGGAAGAAATCGTGAGAATGTGAATGAAACTGAGAAAGGAATTGAGAAGAGTGTTGGGACTGGCTATGTAAACCACAGAAATTGTTGCTTTTCTCAGCTTCCCTTCTTTTCTGATGTCCAAAACAAGAGCCTGAGCTCATCTCTCCATTTCCCAGCTGTAATTACTTCATCTTATCTTCTGGATGTCTTCACTGGCCCCTCTTTTCTTCAAGTAATTGTACACTTTTGTCTTTGCTCTCAGTGCCAACATAGGCTATTTGCCAAAAGATCCTTATCTTATTGTACTATTTTTTTTTATATCCAGTTTACTGAGCCTTTTTTCAAACTTCCCCTCTTAGTAGCTCTAACATTTTCAACATTCAAATTTCAAAAGCAAAGAGCTAATTGCTTATTTAGCAGTTGATCTTTTTGACTTCATCTAACGATAACTAAAAAGACTAGAAACTACTCATTTCTCAGCTCCAGTCTTTGCTAAATCATAGTGCAATAGAACTGGAATAGACCCTAGGGATCATCAACTTTCCACAGATGGGAGCTTTAAGCAAAAGGCTCAAAATCATAAAGACAGAAAATCAAATTCCACTTCCATTTTACATCATAGGGGTGACTTTGTTTTTTGTTTTTTAAATTTAAATTTATTTATTTTAATTGGAGGCTAATTACTTTACAATTTTGTATTGGTTTTGCCATACATCAACCTGAATCCACCACCGGTGTACAGTGTTCCCAATCCTGACCCCTCCTCCCACCTCCCTCCACATACCATCCCTCTGGGGTCATCCCAGTGCACCAGCCCCAAGCATCCTGTATCCTGCATTGAACCTGGACTGGCATTTCTTATATGTTATTATACATGTTTCAATGCCATTCTCCCAAATCATCCCACCCTCTCCCTCTCCCACACAGTCCAAAAGACTGTTTTATACATCTGTGTCTCTTTTGCTGTCTCACATACAGGGTTATAGTTACCATCTTTCTAAATTCCATATTTATGCGTTAGTATACTGTATTGGTGTTTTTCTTTCTGGATTAATTCACTCTGTATAATAGGCTCCAGTTTCATCCACCTCATTAGAACTGATTCAAATGTATTATTTTTAATGGCTGAGTTATACTCTCTTGTGTACATGTACCACAGCTTTCTTATCCATTCATCTGCTGATGGACATCTAGGTTGCTTCCATGTCCTGGCTGTTATAAACAGTGCTGCGATGAAATTGGGGTACATGTGTCTCTTTCAGTTCTGGTTTCCTTGGTGCATATGCCCAGCAGTGTGATTGCTGAATCATAAGGCAGTTCTATTTCCAGTTTTTTAAGGAATCTCCACACTGTTCTCCATAGTGACTGTACTAGTTTGCATTCCCACCAAGTGTAAGAGGGTTCCCTTTTCTCCACACCCTCTCCAGCATTTATTGCTTGTAGACTTTTGGGTCACAGCCATTCTGACTGGAGTGAAATGGGACCTCATTGTGGTCTTGATTTGCAGTTCTCTGATAATGAGTGATGTTGAGCATCTTTTCATGTGTTTGTTAGCCATCTGTATGTCTTCTTTGGAGAAATGTCTACTTAGTTCTTTGGCCCATTTTTTGATTGGGTCATTTATTTTCTGGAATTGAGCCGTAGGAGTTGCTTGTATATTTTTGAGATTAGTCCTTTTTCAGTTGCTTCATTTGCTATTATTTTCTCCCATTCTGAAGGCTGTCTTTTCACCTTGGTTATAGTTTCCTTTGTTGTGCATAAGTTTTTAACTTTAATTAGTCCCATTTGTTTATTTTTGCTTTTATTTCCAATATTCTGGGAGGTGGGTCATAGAGGATCCTGTATGTCAGAGAGTGTTTTGCCTATGTTATCCTCTAAGAGTTTTATAGTTTCTTGTCTTACGTTTAGATCTTTAATCCATTTTGAGTTTATTTTTGTGTATGGTGTTAGAAAGTGATCTAGTTTCATTCTTTTACAAGTGGTTGACCGGTTTTCCCAGCATCACTTGTGAAAGAGATTGTCTTTTCTCCATTGTATATTCTTGCCTCCTTTGTCAAAGATAAGTTGTCCATAGGTGTGTGGATTTATCTCTGGGCTTTCTATTTTGTTCCATTGATCTATATTTCTGTCTTTGTGCCAGTACCATACTGTCTTGATGACTGTGCCACCAAAAATAGCTGTTTTCTCCTTAGATGGGTATTGTGGTGGTTAGTTTTATGTGTCAGCTTGACAAGCCTATGGCACCCAATGCCTTAATCAAACACTAATCTAGGTGTGGCTATGAAAGTATTTTGTAGTTATGGTTACTATCTACCATAAGTTGACTGTAAATAAAGGAGATTATCCTCCATAAACTGGGTAGGTCTCATCCAATGGGTTGAAGGCCTTAATGTCAGACAAATGAGGTTTACCAAAGACGAAAACAATCTGTCTCAAGACTGCACCATCAACTCCTGCCAGAGTTTCAAGTCTCACAGCCTGCCTTACAGATTTCAGACTTTCCAGCCCCCAGAATCATGAATTGATTTCTTAAAATAAATTGTATCTAATGATCTCTATATATATATCTCTCTCAAGTACTTTATATATATATATATGTATCTCAAGTACTATATATATATATATATATGAATCCTTGTTTCTCTGAAATATTCTGACTAGTCTGATAAATCTGATATAAGGGCCAACATTAGAAATAAAAATAATATAGAAAGGATCATTATATCAAGTGAGAAATTTCTTTCAGAATTATAGCAGTGTTTGTTAGTCTTAAATAAAATCAAAGAAGGAGGGTTGCCTAGGTAGAACTGAGAGGCATCTCCTGAATAGGTATTCAGAAATAGCTCCAAATCCTTGCTGGACTAAAAATAAAGGAAACACTAGCTATTGAGAAGACATCAGAGGATCCCAGCTGAAAAAGTGTTCTGAACCAGAGAGGATTAGGCAGCAGGGGTAACAGTGAAACATGGTTTCAGATTTCTAGAGTCCAGAGGATTCTTATTAATACTTCAGCTCTCAGGACTATGCAAGATTCAAGGCTTCACTCTCCAGTGTTCTCCAAGCACCATGGGATGTTGCAGTGCTCCTTATCGTATGGTGAACATGGTACATCTAACAGAGTTTAATATACTATTATATTATTTTCTTGTAATTCAAAAACATTTTCTCAGAAATTCTGACAAGTCTGAAAGGATTTTCCCTTTTCATTTGTGTGGCAGAAAGTTGCCAATGAAACTAAATTTATACAAGCTAAGAAGAGAAACAAAGAAGTATGTTTTCAACTGTAAAACAAAAGAATTCACCACTTCATGTGTATAGTTCCTGCATGTTCTTGGTACCTAGCTCATAAGTGATGCTCTGGACAAGTAATACAGCTGAGAAAGGCCATACAGCACATCTTGGAAAGATTCAATATATTTGCACGATATTTGTAGTTTCTTCTCTCCCAAGCCTCCTTATTTTGCAACTCTTTTCCTAATTAACACTGTCCTGGCAGCCCTGTAAGGAAGTCCAGTTGGCAAGATGCCAAAAAACTGCCATGACCATTTCTTAATGTCAAGTACAAGCCAAAAATGAGATTCAATGTGTTACTTGAATTAGATTTGTTTAAAGTTTGGAATATGATTTGATTTGATGCTTTAAATTTTAGAAACTTTAATTTTGCTTCTTAAGGCAAAAAAGCAGAGGAAGGAGTACAAAAAGGTCACTACAGGGAGTTTTTTTTCTAGCTGTCATTGGTGAGTTTTTGTTTATTCACCCTGGGAGGGCTTTAATAACTGCCCTGCTTTGTTGATTGCATGACCGTGTTTGCATTGGTCTTGCTCTGAATACCTAGGCAAGGCTCTTTCATCTGACTCACACTTTGCTCAACCTTGGATCAATGCCAAATTCCCCACCTTCATGAATGATTAACTCATGTAGCCTGTTGCTAATAATGTGTGCACTTGATGGCAGATGATATTTATTTTGGACAGGGTGAATACAGACTTTGGATGTTTGATCAGGGCAGAGCAGTACATAGCATGTGTGGGCACTTTCCAGGGAAAAGATCAGGGTCCATATCCTCAGGTTTCCCCTCATCTCCCCTTTGCATTGTCATAGGAACGGAGTTTTCAGTTCACTTTATCATTCACAAGTTACCTCCAACTTAGCCTTGTCATTGAGATTCGTCACACTTACACTCTATCCTTTTATGTGCTGTATCTCACTGAAGCCTCCACACACCAGGCTGCTGCCCCAGGGTATACGCCTACAACAAAGATCTCAAACATAGTTTAAAAAGAAACACCATAAAAGAGAAAAAAAACAACGTCACAGTTGCTACTAGAGGCTGGTTCCCACAAACCCAGCAGGTTTTCCAACTTCAACCATAGCTGAATTACAAGAGCGGCTATCAACTCAGCAGCTCTAGGTGTGACTGTACGTAGTCACACTATGCTGTTCTTTTTTTTTTCCCCCTTCTGTGTCTTCTTTTGTAGCAGAAACAGGCCTGGCAATCCACTTCAGTATTCTTGCCAGGAAAATTGCATGGGCAGAGGATCCTGGAGACCTACAGTCCATGGGTGTGCAAAGAGTCTGACATGACTGAGCAACACACACACACACACACCTCCTACTTAACCTTCTCAACTAAGAGATAGGAAGAGCATAGTCTGTCTGCTCTTAGCTCACTGGTGAGATCTCTGAGAAGCAAACGGAGCAGGCTGCTAAGCTGCCAGAAGAGACAATGCTTCTGCCCTGGGCCATGATTTTGGGCCACATTACCCATCTGGCAGATTCCCATAACTCAGCTGTCAATAAGTCCATTCTTATCCAATCTGGCCATACCCAAGGTGCAGGATTCTTAGTGTGTGCTGGGCAACTACTCAAAACTTACATTGGGAACATGTTAGAAATTCACCCCTCAAGAAACCCAAACATGGAGACTCATGGTCAGTAAATTTGGTCTGGGTTGTGAGAGTCTATAGCTAACAAGCATCACAAATGATACTGATTCCCTGTCTGGCAAGGTGATATCTGGTTCACATTATGACATTTTTTTCAGGGTATGTAACTCTGGAGATACACAGGTGTGGTAATGATAATACCAAGTAACAGACTCAGATGCACAGCAAGAGGGGAGGGAAGAATAATATTGTGTATTGAGCCCTAAAACTGTGCTAAGGGGTGTGCTAAGTGCTTCATTCTTAAAATCACATTCGTTATTGTTCAGTCACTCAGTCCTGCCCAACTCTTTGTGACCCCATGGACTCCAGCGTGACAGGCTTCTCTGTTCTTAACTATCTCTTGAAGTTTGCTCAAACTCATGTCCATTGAGTCGATGATGCCATCCAGTCATCTCATTCTCTGTCATTTCCTTCTCCTTCCACCCTCAAATTTTCCCAGCATCAGGGCCTTTTCCAATGAATCGGCTCTTTGCATCAAGAGGTCAAAGTATTGGATCTTCAGCTTCAGCATCAGGCCTTCCAATGAATATTCAGGACTGATTTAATTTAGGATTGCCTGGTTTGATCTCTTTGCTGTCCAAGGGACTCTCAAGAGTCGTTCTCCAACACCACAGTTCAAAAGCATCCATTGTTTAGTGTTTAGCCTTTTTTCTATAATTCTCATAAAATGCTTAGACTTGATTACTCCAGTTTAATGATATGGAAATTTTTCTATTTTTTTTTTCTACCTAAATTAGAGTGAGATAAGTTTGTAAGGACTTGTCCCTATTTTTTCTTGGCATGGCCACTTAGCCAAAAAACTTAGACAATAGGTTGGCATGACATCCATAGTCATCACTGTGTTTCGATGTGTGTAATTTTTTGGAGAAGAAGGTTATGTATTTTATTAAGTTCCTATCAATGACATAAAAACTTACACACTTTAGGAGCTTAAAACAACACAGATTTACTTTCTTCTAGTTCTGTAAGTCAGAAGTCTGGGTAGTCATGACTGATTCCTGGGCTTTAGGGCCAAAGACAAGGTGTTGGCCAGCTTGGCCTCTTATCTGGAGGACCTTGAAATAGAGACAGGGATTTCTGCTTATAAACAGGGCTCAGATCCTGGTGTTTGGGGGCTGAGGTCTTCATTTTCTTCTGGCTGTCAGCAAGGATCCTCTCTCAGCTCCTAACCCAATGGCATTTCTTGTCATGTTGTCCTCTTCACCTCAAGACAGCAAGAGCAACTCCTGTTCATGCTTTGAAGCTGGGACTTTCTGTTCTTCTGCATCTCTCTGTCTCCAGCCAAAGAAAATTCTCTGCTTTGAAGGACTCATGTGATGAGTGGACCCACATAGCATAATCTTCCTGTCTTAAGGTCAGCAGATCAGCAACCTTAACTACATATGCAAAATCCCTTTTGCCATATAATGGAACATAACCAAGGTTGTGACCCAGAGAGCAAAGATCATGGGGACCAAACTTCTATCTACCATGACATGGAAGAAAAAAGTTTTTATATTAAGATTCCCTTCTACTGATAACTTTCAGAAATCACATCCATACTCTAAATATGTAAAGACTAAGTACAATGGGATTTTCTGATGTCTGGCACATATTAAGTGCTTTAATAAATATATTTAATTTTTTCTACTTGAACAAATAGTACAATATATATTAAGAAGCCAAAGTCAGATGAAAAATAAAAAAAGAGATAAGTAAGATTTCTTACAGGTCTATTTCTCTCATGTTCTCATCACTATGCTTATGGAATACCCTTATGTTCTTTCAAGTAGATTTTCAAAGACAGTAAAACATGTAGAGCCTGTTTTCCTAATGGCCTCCTGAGACACTTCCTCCTGGCTTCCTTCATCTTCCCCCATTTTCTTTCTTTAACCCAGTTAAGTCCTGGAGCCTGGTTACTTTTCAGGTAAGGCTAGGCTGAGAGAGTTGGAGATAAAGTCTTGTTTCTTTCCTTGGAAAAATGAAGATCTTTTGGAAGAGAATGCAAGGTGGAGCTTAGAAAATGGATAGTGAATGGATCAGGCCCACTGATTAGCTCTGGGAGTTCCTAGAGCTACAAAAGGTTCACATTGAGAAGGAGGCTGCAGTAAATTACTACTGGGAGCCTGCAGGAGAAGAGAAAGATAGTGTGGGCCACCCGGCCATGACAGTGTGGCAGCCATTGAGGGGATGAGGGGAAAGAGGGCAGACACTTACAGACATCGCCTCTGGCTACTCCATTTTTGTCTAGGTTCAGCCTCACTTACTCTAACACATGGTTCATCATTTTGAGGTTGCAAACCTAAGTGGAAACTTCAGAAGCATCAAAACATCCAGAAACACATTCTGAATGATCTTTCATGCAGGAAGTTGATGAAAGGACGATGGGCAGCAAGAGCACATTTTATAATCCACTTTTTAAGCTTTTGCTGTCTTCTGCCCTCAGGCACACGATCTTATTTGTCTGCCTTATGCTACTTGACTTGGCCTACATTGCATTCACTCAGTCTGACCAAAATCTTCATGTCTGCCTAACGGCTGGTGCAGGTCTTTTCTGCATGTGGCTGGGCTTAGGAAAACCTCACATTCAAATGAATCACAACTGTTTTCATATTTGAGTGGCTGGTGTGATAACATCCTGAATTATCTATTTAAAATCACGTCTCCATATACTATCATATGTGCAATGGCCTGGGGACAGTGGTATGGATTTTATATCCGACTTAGTATTCATTTGTCAGAATAAATTGGGCTTGAAACTTGATGGTGAGACTTTAAGCAACTATGCAACCAACGATCTCTCATTTTACTGTTTTAGATAGTTGGCTCTTAAGTTCAAGATCCATGAGGGGTAACAATGCTTTGTTTCACAACCACGAGAGATGAGGGCAAAGGTGAGTGCTTAATAGAAGGATGTAACAGTGATTATAAATATAGGGATACCTGTGAGCAGAAGGGTTACACAAAAATTTCTCTTATCCATAGTTTTGAACATATGCACACAGATAATGATCATTCGGACTCATCTACTTGCATAAGCATATATAGAATTCATGTATTTTCCCTTATATTTTATTTTCAAAATAGATTTAAAAAAAAAGGTAAAGTCCTTATAAACGGGAGTACTAGTGGTGGCGTGATGTTTTTAATATATTGTTTTACTTTGAACATCTTATTTTTTCCCAACCAGCCATACAAATTTACTCCATTTTCATTTCTTTAGTGGGGAAAGGCTTATTAGGAAAAAAATGGATAATGGCAAAACTAAGGAAAGCAATTAGCTTTGTGTAAAACACAATGTACCATAGTAGTGTATGCAAACTTAAATAAGGCTTTTTAGTTCAGAGCAACCAAAACACTTTTGCCAACCTAAAAATAACTTTCTTCTCATTACTTTGAGCCCACAGTCAGCAACACCTAGAAGGACAAGAAAAAGCAACCCATAAATGGTTTCATAGATGTCCTGCAGAGAAGTTGAATTGTATGTTTTTAATTATATGCATTAATGTCTCCAAGAAAAAAGTGCCCAATAACAATGCCTTCACAAAGGTAATAATACTCCAAACGAGGGTCCAAAATAATCATTTAACTGGTTATTATATAGGAGGCCTTTGAAGCAGTGGAACATTTTCTAATTATCTGGCAAATACTTTTTGAATACATGCAAACATTGCTTCTGAATTTTGTTCTTCTGTCTTTACCATGTATATATGTGGTCTAATAAATTGGAAATATTCCAGCACAATGCATGATGCTTGAATACATTCATTGATGAAAGATCATTCTCACACACTGGAGAATGATCAAGGCCTGCTTGTAATTTAAATGTCACCTATAGACTCCATGTAAGACTACACACAGTTCTCAAACCTGCCCCTCCCACCTGCCTTCCAGAACACAGTACCTTTAAGCTTCATTCCTTCTGAATATTTTTTTCGTTTACCATAAATCCAGCAGCAGTTTAGAACAATCCTCCAAACTCTTGCTTGTTCATTCTCATTTTAAAGGAAGGGACTCAGAGAGGGAGAAGGAAAGTCTCTCAACTACTTCAAAATTTTACCTGTCATAGGCCCTCCCAGATTGCTCAGACTCACTCCCCACTTCCTGATAAGCTATATATAAAAGTTATTTATGTGACAATATAATGCAAAATACCATTATTTTGATTCAGTAGAAAAATATTATATTTTCTATTACTTTCTTATGCACGGTGCCACTCATTCTGCATAGTCACTTACAAAGGAGCAAAGCTAGTCCTTCCTGAATGCACAGTAGTATGATACTTTTGATGGAGTATCTTATTTTGTAACAGAAAATATATTAGTTCATTGGCATATTTATCAGGTTTAAAATTTACATGTCCCCATCCAAGTGTGGAAAAATCTAAATTTTATTATTTCCCTATCACAGAACTAAACGTCATAAAAGTCCCCAATTTCACTGATAAACAAAATCTTTCTATTTGCTCATTCAAGGGATGTGATTTATTTTGAATTTTAAAGGGTGCCATCATGGAGACTGAGTCTTTTCAAGGTCAGGGCTGCTTACTTGAATCTCATTTTCAAGGTGATGTATTGGAGCTGGACAAAATATAACAGTGGTTGGCCTATGGCTGGTCAGGCAGGATCATGGGGGAAAAAAATAAAACTTTTGAAATGGGCAAAAATTATGATTGGATATTGTTCTGACTAGCACACTGTTCTGGGTTATATGATTCTATGACACTCTCCCACTCTGCCTTTGAATTATTTTATATTTTTGTAGCAAGGGCTCAGTGGTAATGCCAGAGACGCAGGAGACGCAGGTTCAGTCCTTGGGTTGGGAAGATGCCTGGAGTAGGCAATGGCAACTCACTCCAGTATTTTTTGCCATACTTGACAGGAAAATCCCATAGACAGAGGAGCCTGGGGCTGCAGTTCATGGGATCACAGTGAGCTGGACACGACAGAAGCAACTGAGCATGCAGTAGCGGTGGCAGTGTTTCTTATGCATAGTATTGCAAATTAATTTTGTATGGTTGGTTGTGACTGTGATTACCCTGATATTCCAGAGTTGGGCATTGATTATAAATTGATTTCAGCATTCAAGATTACTTAAATAAATGTGTGATCTTTGAAGTCTTCTTTCACGCATTTGAGAAATATTTCTCACTCCATTTATTAGTTAAATAAGATATTTGGCCCATGTACATTTTATGCGGAGAGTCATGATTTTTACTCCAACAAGTCAATCTCTGATGACCTTCACCAACCTCTACTCTAGGTGTAAGTGCACTTCCCTGGCCTTTGGCGTTGACCTTGTTCTTAATGCATTTCCTGCTCAAATGCTCAGTGGTAGTGTTACTAGGTCTGTTTTCGTAACATGATTGGAGGGCAAGGATCCCAACTTTGCTGACTTTCACATCCACTCTCACTGGTAATGAAGCCTCTAGCTTGTGCCTGGCTTTTATCTGTTAATTTACCCCTTGCCAAGAGGATCTCCTGAACTACTGGGAAATTTGAATATTACCTTCTACTCCCTACTGGCGGAGAAGGCAATGGCACCCCACTCCAGTACTCTTGCCTGGAAAATCCCATGGATGGAGGAGCCTGGTAGGCTGCAGTCCATGGGGTCGCTAAGTCGGACCTGACTGAGCGACTTCACTTTCACCTTTCGCTTTCATGCATTGGAGAAGGAAATGGCAACCCACTCCAGTGTTCTTGCCTGGAGAATCCCAGGGACGGGGGAGCCTGGTGGGCTGCCGTCTATGGGATCGCACAGAGTCGGACACGACTGAAGTGACTTAGCAATAGCAACTCCCTACTGGAGGCAAACATGATTTGTTTGATATCTACATCCTACAGAGAAAGAAAATCAAGGCTACAACTTCTGATATTTTAGTGCATTATTTATTTTACTGTCATTTTTACTCTGTTAACCTATGTAGTCACTAAGAAGATTTTAGGTCAATTTTTTATTTTATTTTATTTTTTTTTTTTTTGACCACACACTGCTGCATGTGGGATCTTAATTCCTGGACCAGAGGTGAACCCACATCTCCTGCATTGGGAATGGGAGTCTTAACTATTGGACCACCAGGAAGTCCTCTAAGATGATTTCATGTATAAGTTCCAATGGACTTTCAGAGAGGAGACTCAAATTCTTCTAAAATTGTCCATTTTCCTTTAACAATTTTTCCTCTTAGGGCCAACCTCTCTGAAGGACTCTAGAAGCATCAACTTTTATTTTCCAAATCTTTCCTCACACAGAACATGGTTCTCCTACCCCTTCCCTGCACTCTGAAGGCTCTTTAATCTCCTTCCCAAGAGGCAGAAATTTTCCTTTTTGAGTTTCTCAATTTCTATGTCTTGGGTCACATGCTTTTGATATGTAGAAAGTGCTTTTGGAATTTAGATGGCATCCTTTCTCCTGACAGATACTTTACAATCACCATTTCACTGAAGATTGAAAAACAGCCAACTTTGAAAGTTAAAATTGAAAAAAAAAGTGCCATTTTATTATCTAAGGTTGTGCCAATCTTCTCCAAGCCTGGATAAAAGGAGTACTACACTGAAATAAACTAGTTTATTTTTTATGAACAATGTTTCAGGGAATATCTTAAATATACAGTGTCTCTTTTAAGTCTAATAACATATCTATTGAAAAGTATTATTTATTCTCATTTTTATATGGTAGAAAATAAACAAATAGATGTTATATAGCTTACCTGGGCTAATAAAGTTACAGAGTTACTGAATGACAGGGCTGAAATTTGAATGCATAGCACTTAATTTTTCCACTAGGGCTTCATTTCCTAGTTTAATAGAAACTAAATAAAAAGTGATAAAACCTACTTGTATTTGTCTATAATATTTAAATGTGCTGTAGTAGTTAGAATAAATGATCCCCTTCCATATCATGATTTTTTTTCTTTTTAATTGAACCCATCCATATCTTAATCCCTAGAACTTGTGAATATTTTACATGTTACCATGGCAAGTTCGGGGAGGTGCTTAAGTTTTACATAGAGTTGAGATGCTTAATCATCCTACCTTAAAATAAGAATATTATCCTGGATTATCCTAATGTAATCACTGGATCATTTAATATGCAAGAGGTAGCCATGACATTAAAAGACACTTGCTCCTTGGAAGGAAAGCTATGACAAACCTAGACAGCATATTAAAAAGCAGAAACATTATTTTGCTGACAAAGGTCCCTATAATCAAAGTTATGGTTTTTCCAGTAGCCATGTACAGATGTGAGTTGGACCATAAAAAATGCTGAGTGTGGAAGAACTGATGCTTTACAACTGTGGTGCTGGAGAAGACTCTTGAGAGTCCCTTGGCCTGCAAGGAGATCAAACCAGTCAATGCTAAAGGAAATCAACCCTGAATACTAATTGGAAGGACTGGTCCTAAAACTGAAACTCCAATACTTTGGCCACCTGATGTGAAGACACAACTTATTGGGAAAGTTGAAGGCAAAAGTAGAAGGGGGTGGCAGAGGATGAGATGGTTAGATAGCATCACTGACTCAATGGACATGAATTTGAGCAAACTCCAGGAGACAGTGGAGGAGACAGGAGTTTGGTGTGCTGCAGGCCATAATGTTGCAAAGTCAGACATAACTTAGAGACTAAACAAAAACCACTGAAATATGTGGATATATTTGTTGCAGTAATTACTATTATCTTAAGTAATTCTTGATAGATATTAAAGTTATTTTTACCTGGAATCAAAGGAACTAACAATTAAAAACCATATGCAATGAGATCTCGACTGTTAGTTTTATAATTTTGTCCCACGTGCGTGCTTAGTGATGTCCAACTTTTTGTGACCCTGTGGACTGTAGCCCAGCAGGCTCCTCTGTCCATGAGATTTCCCAGCTAAAAATACTGGAGAGGGTTCATTTCCTCCTCTAAGAGATCTTCTCAATCTAGGGATCGAAGCCTCATATCTTGAATGTGTCTTCTGCATTGGCAGGCAGATTTTTTATCTGTGCCACCTGGGATGCACTGTCTTACTTTAGGATGCCACCAATTCTTGCCAGAGGAATTTACATCTTCTAACTCTGGTCCCTGATTCTGGACACACCTTATTTCAACCCATTCCCCAACTCTAAAGAGGTCTTCCCCTTAACAATTTAATGGGGTGTGATCTCTACTACTCTCCATAGACACACATGTTTTAGTATTCTAAAGTATTCTTTTGAGCATTGTATTCTCACTGTTTTCTGACCATGCTTTTCAAACCTTCTAAGTTTTACATATGCATTAGAATCCCTGAGACAATAGGATTTGAAAAGAAAGCTTTGTATTCACAATCAGACTCTAATGTTTAAAAGAGTGGCCACGGGAAAGTTATAGGAACTCCCCAAGCCTTAGGAAAATAGGAAGAGAATTCCCTTAAAGTTATAGAAAGTGTCTATGAAGTAGCTAGAGGTAATACTGTACTTGGTGAGAGAATGAATGCGCTCCTTCTAAGGTTAGGAAAGAGGCAAGGATGTCTGCTCTTATCATTCTTTTCAATATAGAACAGCAATTCTACCCAGCATTATTAGATAAGAAAAGGAAATAAAAGTCATAGAGATGAGAGAGAAAGAAATATAATATTCCCATTTTCAGGTTACATGGTTGCAAAATTCCAAGGATTCTAGCATTCACACCCATCATTCTCCACCGAATCCTAGACCAACAAGTGAGTTAGCAAGCTACAGGGTACAAGATAAGCATACCAAAATCAATAGTATATTTTTAAATAGCAAAAAGGTGAATGCTGAAATTAAAAACATAATAACACTTATGATAGATCAAAAATGAAGAAATATTTAGAAAAACTAATCCAACAAAATTACATGCAAGACTTTAATGCTGAAAACTACAAAATTCTGAAAAAAGAAATCAATAAAGTTCTAAATAAAGGAGAGACACCTTGTGTTCATGGCTTGGAAGACATAACATACTAAATATATTAATTCTCCTCAAATAGAATTAATATAATTGCTATCAAAATGTCAGTAGAGATTTTTATAAATATAGAAAAGATTATTCTAAAATTAACATGGAAAGAGGAAGGAACTGGAATAGCTTAACATAACTTTGAAAAACAAAAGTGGAAGAAATCAGTCTCCTCAATTTAAGATTTATTACATTGCTACATAAAACAAGATTGTGTGGTATGAATGCATATAAAGGTATGAATGCATAGATTAGTAAAAGAAAACAGAGCACTCCAATAGGGCCACATAAATATTTCCAACTGATTTTTCACAAAGGCACAAAATGTTACCATTGGGTCAACCTAGATGAAGAGTGTAAGTATCTTTTTCACATTATTTCTTACAATAGCATGTAAGTCTACAAACAAAAATTTAATGAGACAAAATTATTATCAACGGAACAGCAACAAAATCACTTAGCAGCATGCTTGAAACAAACAATCAGAAGCCACATCCCAAACCTACTGAACCAGATATTGAAAATCCTCTGGCAATTGATGTGCATATAAAGATTGGAGAAACAGTGCTCTAGACAATATCAAAAATTTGGCATTTAAATTATTCTGGTACTTTGCTGGTTTTATATCTCTGTTCACTTTTCATTTTGTAAATTAAATTTTCTTATGTGTGGCAGATATACATTCTATAAAATAAAACAAACCAGACCTTTAAAGTATTTTATATTTAGAGCTTTTTTTCCCCAAGCCCTTTGATTTCTTGATACATTTCTTTTTTTCCCTAATTTTACCACAAGAAATTCTAGTTATCCTTTGCAAAAATATGCTTTTTAATCTTTTATTGAAAACTGCTAACTTAACAGAACACAAAGTTTTTACAAAATTTATGTACCTAATCTATTAGGATTAAGAGTTGTTTTTTCACTTGAGTATAGCCCATAAAAACAGCAGTGCTGATATTTTTATTTTAAGAATTTTTCTGTAATATGTTAAACTATAACAAAATACATGCATTTTCTTATTCCTTGGACACTAAGGCTATTTCAAAGACTTACAGTGAAGTATTAGCAATATTCTATAATATTACTCATCACCAGTTCCAGTTTCATAACTTTTTTCTCTAGAGCAATGAGGCTTGTGACTCATTTAGTCAAAGTTCCCATTGAGTGTGAAAGTTTTAACCAGGTTCTTCTGTGCGTCTACCTGACCTTCCAATCACAAGGCTTGCTTTCTTCAGAATACTCTATTCTTCAGCCTTGCAAAGTGAAATCCTTGTTTTCCCAGGTCAAGAGTGCCCGGGGGGTTTTCAGATCAAAATAATAATGACATTATAAACAGCACTTCCATATTTATCTCCCCATCTGATCTTTGAGAGCTTTTGTTGCTGTTCAGTCGCTCATTTGTGTCTGATTCTTTGAGACACCACGGACTGCAGAATGCCAGGCTTCCCTGCCCTTCACCATCTCCTGGAGCTTGCTCAAACTTATGTCTATCGCATTGGTGATGCCATCCAACCACCTCATCCTCTGTCACCTCCTTCTTCTTCTGCTCTCAATCTTTCCCAGCATCAGGGTCTTTTCTAATGAGTCAGCCCTTCACATCAGATGGCCAAAGTATTAGAGCTTCAGCCTCAGCATCAGTCCCTCCAGTGAATTTTCAGGATTTATTTCCTTTAGGATCAACTGGTTTGATCTACTTGCTAGGCCAAGGGACCCTCAAGAACTTCTCCAACACCACAGTTCAAAAGCATCAATTTTTCAATGCTCAGCCTTTTTTTACTGTCCAACTCTTACATCTACACATAACTAATGGAAAAACCATAGCTTTGATTATACAGACCTTTGTCAGAAAAGTAATCTCTCTGCTTTTTAATATGCTGTCTAGGTTTGTCATAGCTTTTCTCCAAGGAGCAAGCGTCTTTTAATTTCATGGCTGCAGCCACCATCTGCAGTGATTTTTGGAGCCGAAGAAAATCAAATCTGTCATTGTTTCCCTGTCTATTTGCCATGAAGTGATGGGACCAGATACCATGACCTTCATTTTCTGAGTGTTGAGACTTAAGTCATCTCTTTCACTGTCCTCTTTCACCTTCATCAAGAGGCTCTTTAGCTCCTCTTCACTTTCTGCCATAAGGGTGGAATCATCTGCATATCTGAGTTTACTGATACACCTCTGGCAATCTTGATTCCAGCTTGTGTTTCATCCAGCCTGGCGTTTCACGTAATGACTCTGCACATAAGTTAAATAAGCAGGGTGAAAATATACAATGTACTTCTTTCCCATTTTAGGACCAGTCCATTGTCCATGTCTGGTTCTAACAGTTTCTTCTTGACCTGCATATAGATTTTGCAGGACGCAGGTAAGGTGGTCTAGTATTTCCATCTCTTGTAGAATTTTCCACAGCTTGTTGTGATCCACACAGTCAAAAGCTTTAGCATGGTCAATGAAGCAGAAGTAGATGTTTTTCTGGAATTCTCTTCCTTTTTCTTTGAGATATTTAGTCCACATGAAAATTGCTGCAAATTGTTCTGGTAGTTCAGTAAAATCAACTCTGTATTTTATGCTCAGAGCTAACCTGTTGTTAACATATTGCTTGATACAAAGTAAGTAATTAATAAATATGTTATCTTGCTTGCTGATCATCAAGATATATATATATACATATATATATTCACCTATTTGTTGCTATATCTAATTACATGAATCTAAGAGACTGACTCAACTGATTCAGAAAAAAATCTCAGCTATAAACCCAATGACTCAGGTCAACCACAGTCTTGCTTAAGAGCATAAAATTAAAAACAGAAACTCATTATGACATTCATTAGTGAGAAAGAAATAGAAAGATCATGATATAGGGGTTAAGAAAAAGTCCAGTGAGGCACATTCAGCATGGTTATAGTTACACAGTAATGATAAAAAATTTTAATTGCTATTTATTGGGCATATATCAGAGAAGGCAATGGCACCCCACTTCAGTACTCTTGCCTGGAAAATCCCATGGATGGAGGAGCCTGGTGGGCTGCAGTCCATGGGGTTGCTAAGAGTAGGACATCACTTTCATTTTTCACTTTCATGCATTGGAGAAGGAAATGGCAACCCACTCTGGTGTTCTTGCCTGGAGAATCCCAGGGACAGGGGAGCCTGGTGGGCTGCCGTCTATGGGGTCTCACAGAGTCTGACATGACTGAAGTGACTTAGCAGCAGTAGCAGAGCATATATGATACTCTGTGTCATTTGAGTCCCACAAAATCCTGTGAGGTCACTGAAGTTATTATCCAAACACCACATAAATGAAGAAATAGAAGCTCACAGAGGTGAACTGATCAGCCGAGGTCAAAAGTATATATGTGAGAATCCTAGGATTCAAACTTAATTTGTCTGATGAGAAGACTGAGCTCTCACCCTGGTATCAGAGAAAACTATTTGGTGATAGGGCAGAAATAAGGACTCTAGAATCTGAACACTAATTCAAACTGAGTGAAGATACCTGAGTTGAGGTCTTTACAGTTTATGAAGATCCAGAATTCCCCCAACACTGATCTTGGTAAAATCCTGCTAAAGACTTTTCTTTAGAATATTCATGAGATCTCATTATTTTTCTTATTGCACACAGTTCAAATCATTGTGGGTTTTAGGGGATCTCAGACCCTTTACAACATAATCACTCCAAAATAGGTCTCAGATTATCTCGCTGTGCTAAGGAGGTAGTCCTGCCATCTACTTCACGCATCCACCATTTTGTTTCTCTCCTGACACAGATCTTTCAGTGCTATTAGAGCCACTGAAATGTCCCCCATTCCCAAGATCTTATCTCAAATCATCTATCTCGCAATAAGATCTCCAAGACTCATCACATTGAAATACCATCTCCAGTTTTTCAACATTCCAACTGTCAGCTGATCTACTGCTCAGACATTGTGACATTTTCATGCTTAATAGAAACCCTGAATAAGGAAAAGTTCCTCACACTCTTCTACTTACCCCCACCTGCTTTGATCACACTAGGACAGAGGTTGCAAAGTACTATTGCCTTGGGCTTCAGTGATTCCAATGAAAGAGTCCTTTCAGTTTCTGGTCAGTCTTTACAATCTTTTTGCACTTCCTTGGGAGCCAGGCATGAGGCCAACAAAGCCAGAGGACAATCTCAGTGACCTATATCCAAAACCATACTGGATTCAAAATTTCCTCTCTCATCCAACACAGACTCATTGTCTTTGGAATACATTTGGGTGCCTCTTGGGAGTTATTTTTCCTTTGTATTAAATACCCAGTTGAAAGACCAAGGGAGGGCACTTAAGATTGTGTTCTAAGTTGCACTTTAGTTGATGAAAAGAATATGACTTAAGTGGGAGGTTAGGAGAATCTAGCTCTCTCATGACAGACAGTTTGAGTGAAAGTTGAGGTCTCACAGATAAAGAAAGATCAGATCAGAATTGAAGGTTCTCAAACATAGTTTTAGTGTGTGTGTGTGTTCATTTGCTAAGTCATGTCCAACTTAACAAATGAAGCCCGACAAGCTCCTCTGTCCATGGGTTCTTTCTAGGCAAGAATCCTGGAGTGTGTTGCTGTTTCTTTTACAGGGGATCTTCCCAGACCACAGATCGAAGCCGTGTCTCCTGCATTGGCAGGTGGATTCTTCACCACTGAGCCACCTGGGAAGCCTATAGTTTTAGTAGTGGAACCATTTTTTATTAGAAACTTACCATGAATAACTTCAGAATATACAACATTTAGAAGCAGAGTATGATAATGTTTCTAGTTTAGCAATCTCTTCTTGCTCTCTACCGACGAACATATTCCAATAGGGAGTACTGTAGAATAAAATATTAGAATTATTAGAATAAAGAAGAGAAAATAACATTTAATGTGACATTATGATGTATTGAGTCACATATATTACCATATCTAAATTTGTATAGAACTTATCTTACATGTAATAAAAGTGAAAGAGATAAAATAAAACTGAACACATGCCTTAGTCTTGTCTTAATCATTATATTTAATCTGCAGAGTTAACTACTTATAGGCCATGATAACCATTTTCAATACTTCTTTAGTATAAAACTACTAATAATTTCATTTTAAAAGATGATACTTCTATTTATGTGGTATATGAGTAAAAATTCATCTTTAATAAAGCTAACAATAAAACAGGCATATCAAAATAATGTTTCTAGGTCATATTTCTAGTTCCAAATTTTTCAAATTGTTCACATTTCACTGAACTAAAATAAGTAGGCTAGAATGTAGACATTTGGAATAGACTTGGTTCATGGTGTAATTCCATGCCATTTTACTATTAAAATTTTAACTCCTCAATGTGAAACAAAGTTTCATTCTGTTGAGTCACAAAATGATCAACTCAGATCATGCTTTGTCTTGGTCCAAAATTCTTTCAGTTTAAGTGACAGAAACTCAGCTCCCACTGGACTAGTTCAAGCCAAATAGTGATGTTATTTTTTCTTTGTATAACATTGGGGGAGCTCACTGAATCAAAGAAAAAACTAAGTGAGACAGAGAAAACCCTAAGAATCTCAGACGCAGATACCAAAGACTCAATGATGCTAAAACTGCTTTCTCAGTATTTTTCTCTTCCTCAATGACTTTCTCCTTTTTCATTCTTGCTTGTCACTTTATTGCTTCATCTACTTTCTCCAAATTGTGTAGAAAAAAAGTAGCTGTGGTCCTACATAAATATATCCCTGTACCTTCATGATGGAAGATGCAAGAGAATCTTTTTCCTCCAGTCTCACTAAAATTAAACATTCTAGTAAGGGAATTGATTAATCTGGCTTGGGTAATACAAATACCTTTGGGAGTAGCAGGGAAATAGGGTAATATAACCATCTCCATTCCCACCCAACCTTAGGTTATAGTGTATCATTTTATAAATGGGAGGGACTAGAGGTTGATGTTTATAAACATCATAGTCTCATCACAAAGAATACATAAATAACTTTTTCTTTTTTCCCATCTTTGCCTCAACATTACTTTACTATTTTATATTCTTCTCAGTTAAATTCCAAAGACAACAGGACTGCAGTACCATATCCACCTACCATTTAATGTCTAAATATAGCCTATAGTTAACAATTCTTTGTGTGTTTTATTCATGTACAACACATATGGTCTTAATGTGAAAGCTTTTAACAGCTATTTCATGTGAGGACTTACATCATAGAAAAACCTTGGTGAGAAATGTTTCTAAATTATTATTTAGAATTTTCAACCTATGGTTTTTGTTGAATCTTTGTTCATATTGTCATGGCTAGTTATCCTTTTACTGGTTCATGGTATTTTTTTCTCTTAACTCTAGCCTAGGTTTCCTCTTCATGGATATTTCCTGAAAGGAGAAAAAAACAAAACAAAACAGAAAAATGCCCTCAAGTGGTGATAGGTGTACTTTTTCTTACTATTTTGTTTAACCTATCTCTGTTTTTTCAATTTTTTACTGTAATAAGTACTAGGATGGTTCAGGGTGAAGATTTTTCCCATATTGCCAAATTAGGTTACTTGAGGTCCTTGACTGTCATTTCACATCCTAGTCTTAATATCTAAATCTCTAAAATGGAGCCATTAATGCCACTGAATTTTACTAGCAAATACGTTTTTTTCATTAAATTTTTTGTTGGTTTATCTTTACTTAAGGCTGAAAAATTGGATAAGAGGACTATTACACTTTAAAAGATCTCCCCCTAAATATCATTGCAAAGATGTGTTCCTTATGTCTCAAATCTCAAATATGCACAGAAAGATCAAATAGAGAAAAAAGAAGGAAGAATTTTACTTTTGAACACTTGCACGTGGAAAATTATAGGCATAACTGGAAACTGTACAAAGCCCTGCAATTATATATTGATCTACCTGTATATTTTCAGAACCAAGTAATGTCTACCACTCCAAAGGGGGGATTTTAAAAAAGCATAATAGTAGTTTTTTTTAGCCATATACAAATGATAAAAGCAAAGACATCAAAGTGGGTAGCCTTTCAACTCATGCTCAATTAGAATAAAAGTTTGGTTGCTGTTTTAAACATTTATGACTAACTAACTGTGACAGGCTCTCAGTTTTGCAAACGGGAAGATTTTCAGTTGACTTTTGATCTGACTGACAGTTCCTTATACACTTCAGTGTTAGTTTATAACACACAAGCCCACATCTGAATACACATGTGACTAATTAGGGACTGTTTATGGACCATCCACATAAATTTAACACACTAGAGTGAAGGCATTTTAAACCAGAAGCCATGATTTTAATGAAATAGATTTAATTAATAAAGGTGCTTGACCTATTTTTTGTATCGCTAAATTTTAAAAAAAATGAACAAAATTAAAGTGAAATGTGTTTTGCGTGTATATCTGACGAGGCATAATAGATCATTTTGAATGTTAATATTATCATGAAACAAAAATTATTTTTTTTTAATTTGGTTGCAATGTAATAAATTAACACTATTGACAGGAACTTGGATCTTGATTTCTAAGAACTTTTTGTCTTGTCCCAAGAGGCATAATGTGCTGTGCATTAGAGGCTGCACTGTACTCTGATTTTTGGGCCTAAATTCCAGCTCTGAATTTATTAACTAGGAAATCTAGGTAAGTTATTTAACTCCATTGTGCCTTATATCTGAAAAATGGGGATAATAATAGCACCTACCTAACAGGTGAACTGGAGAAGGCAATGGCACCGCATTCCAGTAGTCTTGCTGGGAAAATCCCATGGATGCAGGAGCCTGGTGGGCTGCAGTCCATGGGGTCGCGAAGAGTCGGACACGACTGAGTGACTTCACTTTCACTTTTCACTGTCATGCATTGGAGAAAGAAATGGCAACCCACTCCAGTGTTCTTGCCTGGAGAATCCCAGGGACAGGGGAGCCTGATGCGCAGCCGTCTATGGGGTCACACAGAGTTGGACACAACTAAAACAACTTAGCAGCAGCAGCAGCAACAGGTGAACTATTTGGAGTCATGAAGCTGTCATTGTTCCATCCTGGAACTCACCATGGGTCTTTCTGTTCTTTATCATAAGATATTTGAGGATATCAGAATCTCACTAACCCAGATACAAATGTAGCTCATAAATAAAGAAGAATCAACATGTCTAGAAATGACTGTCTACAATGTGAAATAGGAACAGATCATGGGGGATAAAAAGTGTTCAGACTCCTGTCTTTCAGAGATATCCTGCACATTTCTCCCAGACCATGAAGGAATTAAGGTCTTTTATAAGGATTCTTTTTTCTTTAAAAAAATTTATTAGGTTTTATAAGGATTTTGATGATGGACACTTCCTCTGTGTTTTCCTGCTCCTTCACTTGCACTTACCAGAATCACATCTTAAATTAACAAACTACTGGAAATAGTGCTTGTCCTTGTATGATTTTGCTTTCACACAAGACAACCTTACATGAGTCATTCCCCAGAATTTCCCTGGTATGGATGCTGAGTTAGGAGACTGTTTCTTCAAGATGAGGACTGCAGTGGGAATTTATTTGAGAGAACTGCAGACCAGTTAAATTTGAATAGACATTCTATTTCTCAAATGTACTCATCTCCTTCCATGCCTAGAAACTTTCAACAACAGGCAGTATTTCACCACAGGCTCAGGTCTTCCAGCAAGTTTCTTGGCTTGCTCTCTTCATTCCAAAACTCTTCTTTTACTATCCACCTTAAATTCCCTAATTCATTTTAACTTCACAAACTGAGCAGTTTTACCTATTACCTTTTTCCTGGTTCGTAATAGTGTTTGTCTATGAAATGTTTCCTAACCAAAGTGTTTCCTAATCAAAGTAATCTTTGTTATAACAAAGGAGAAAAATCTCTGGGGCAAGAAGCTGAAATAACAATGCTTCCCTTTGCGATATAACACTTTCTTACTTAATAGAGAAATTCTATTAGCATGTCTAGTGAAAGGGACTGAATTTTCTTTACAAGAGACAATGCCAAGAGATACCAAGCAACGAGGGTTCATCGTATTGGAACAGATATTTTGCGATTCTTTCTTCAGTGTTTAAATGACTCCTGTTTCCCCCAAGGAGTATGTAATAGAATCTTTAGTGTCTGGCATGGCTTGCCTCTACCAATCCACTGTTCTTACTTGAAAACAAATTTGTTACATTTGCATAGTGGTCCCTGAGCCTCTTGAGAGGCAATGAGAAAGACCTTAACCCATTTCTTTTTGAGAATCAATGCATATTGAACTTCTCTGATTGACTCAAACATTTCTAAGTATATTTTGCTGCCATGGAAAGATTACTAAGTCTTTAGAGAAGAAATAATCACAAGGAAGCTGACATCTAGAGGGCTTATCTGGGCTCAAAACCCAGAGTATGATGGCTCATACTGGGGATGATGCCGAAGGCCCTGACACCTTAGGTTTGTGCTCAAAGAAGAATCACTAAATTTTTGATCGTAAACATATATTGATTTTAATTTTGCCTGTGTAGCATTCTTTGGAATTGGTTGAGTTGGGAATTGGGCTAGAGATAGTATCACTGCCATTGTAGTCTCAAATCTAACAGGAATTTTAAGCAACAATAGAAGGGCTGATCTTAGTTTTCCCTTTATCTCCTCTCTCTCACTCTCCAGGTATTTGGAAGCACAGTTAAACAAGATAAGCAGTGACTATTGTTCAGTTGCTCAGTCGTGTCCCACTCTTTCCAGACCCCATGTCCTGTAGCCCACCAGGTTCCTCTGTCAATGGGATTTTCCAGGCAAGAATACTGGAGTGGGTTTCCATTTCCTTCCTCCAGGTGAGAAGTAACTTGTAGTTCCTACTACACATACATTAATCTAAGTGACTAATATAAAAAACAAAACAGAATGTAATTTTGTACCTCAAGCTAGTGGAGAATTCTCTGTCAAGGGGAATACCTGTACTTTGATATTTTCATTCTATTGTCCACAATGTGGAGGTGATATTCAATACATACCAAATAACCAATGCATAAATAGAGCACAGGGGCTTCCCTGGTGGCTCAGTGGTAAAGAATTGACCTGCCAAAGTAGGAGATGCAGGTTCGATTCCTGGGTCAAGAAGATCCTCTGGAGAAGGAAATGGCAACCCACTTCGGTATTCTTGCCTGGGAAATCCCATGGGTAGGGGAACCTGGTGAGCTACAGTGCATGAGATCACAAAAGAGCTGGACACAGCTTAGTTATTAAACAACAAAAATAGAGCTAGAGATAGGTTAATTATTCTATTTGTGCAAAGTTTATTCACAAAGCAGTAAGAAGCAGGAAAATCCCAGGGACGGAGGAGCCTGGTAGGTTGCAGTCCATGGGGTTGCTAAGAGTTGGACACGACTGAGCGACTTCACTTTCACTTTTCACTTTCACACACTGGAGAAGGAAATGACAACCCACTCCAGTGTTCTTGCCTGGAGAATCCCAGGAACGGGGGAGCCTGGTGGGCTGCTGTCTATGGGGTTGCACAGAGTCGGACACGACGGAAGTGACTTAGCAGCTTAGCAGCAGTAAGAAGCAGATGAATTAGCAAGGAAGAATGTAATTTTGAGAAAAGTAGAAAAGAAACCAATGTGGGGAGCATCACAAAATCAAGTGAAACAAGCATTTAAAATTGAATGATGTTGTCAAGTGCTGAAAAGATATACAGAAGACGAGCCACCAGAAGTCTTGCTAACAGATTTGTATATAAAACTAATTTCATGCAGTGGCAAAAGCTATTGAATAGAGGGTGATTCTCAGGGTGACCACTTGACCTTTGACCTACTATTGTCTCAGTTTCCTCATTTGTACTCATTTAGTAGGCTTGGTATAAAGGGATAATGTAAATGAGATAATCTTTATATTTAGTATACAGCCTGGAATGTAGCAAGTGCTATCACCAAGTCTGTTAAAATATGTAATGAGCTTAGCCGAAGAGTATTTTTTGAAGATGAATCTGTATGAGAGCCATTAGATACTGTACGTGGAAAGTTATGGAAGAGTATGGAAATGAAATACACCTCTACTGGAGTCAAAGACAACACACACTACTAGTTAACTTTGGGTGTCTACTCAAACCACCAATGAACTCACCACCACAAATAACTTCACTGACTGCATAATCAAACACCAAGGCATTGACAATTAATGAGATCCACTAGATGTCCAGGACCAAGATTAAAACTGTCAGTCCAGTGGAAGGTTCTTTTGGTAGTCAAAAATGCTATCACTGGTTCTGCTGCCAGTATTAATCTGACTCAATATCTAATGAATACCAGGTGTTCCTCGAAGAGTGGCATGGGGTACAATTAAAACATTGACTTTAACACGCATTATTAGGTTCACTCATGACACTTTTTTGCTGTTGGATTGCCAAGGATTTAATTGTGTAATTTCTGGTCAGTGATTCCAGGTTTTAAATAATTTGTAAGTTTTCAGCTTTTATATAATTTTATCATCCATTAAGAATTTAAAAATCATAATCCCTGTTCAGGTGTTAATGTTGGGATCCATAAATTGTTTCATAAGCTTTTTGCTGTTTTTAGTCTTGTTTTGGGGTTTGGGGTTTATGAACTTTCTGTTTGTAGATAAGAAATTTAGGAGTAAATAGTAATAAATTTCAGTTCTGTAATGTGAAAAATTTAAAAATTTAAATGGATTTGTTAAATTTAAAATTTTTCAAAAGAATTTGTGAAAATAAAATTCCTTGTCCTTGTGTTTTTTTTAATTAATGGTTAAAATAAAACTGAAAGACCATGATGCAAAGGAAGAACTACACAGCATAGAAGAAGCAATTGTTTTCACTGATAAAGTGGATGAAAGACAAAATATTTCAATAGCATCATTTCTTATTACATAGCAGTGGACATCACAATTAATAACGTAGTAAAAATCTTGATTTGAAATACAAAATAATTGAAAATGGTTGAAAATATCCTTATAAAAGTGTAGAATGTTTCAAAGGATGTTCCATCTGTTTGAATTCACAATGAGATTACATATCTTTGAGGATGACAATGATGAGTACCATGGACAGTGTCTCCCCCAGTTTTAGGCATTTCTGTCCCTCTTTCTTTCTTTCTTTCTTTTTTTTTTTTTTTTTTGCCATAGTTACACAGAGAAGGCAATGGCACCCCACTCCAGTACTCTTGCCTGGAAAATCCCATGGACGGAGGAGCTTGGTAGGCTGCAGTCCATGGGGTTGCTAAGAGTTGGACACGACTGAGCAACTTCACTTCACACACTGCTTACGCTAGTGTTTACTTAATATTTTCCTTTAAATCAACTGTTTTGAAAAATGTTAAATATTTATATTACCTATATATTGCCTTTATTCCTAAGCAACAATATCTAAGATTTTTAACACACTGATTCTCTTTTATATAATACATGTTAAAGTCAATGTTAAATATTTTAATTTTTAAATAATAAAGTCTGTTCATGCATTCCCCAAAGTCGTCTTCTCAATGATCAATCATAAGCTTGCTATACTTTGGGAAACACTGTAATAAGCAACAGAAGAAAAGAAGGAGTCCAAAATAATAAGGTGAAGTTAAAAGTTATCTTGATTTATTTATGCCTAAACTTGTAGAATTCGAGGCTATCTGGGTAACAAATTATTTTCTGACTCGGGAAATCTTTTCTCACTTTTAAGAATGTATCAGGATTAGGCATGTGGTGCTTCACCAAGCCTATATAGCAAAATCCAGAGGTTGCTTAAGATGTGACTCCAGTAGTCTACAAGTCTTAACAAACATCTAAACATACATTTTTAAACCACTCTTTCCAATATCCTGCATTACATTTTGGATTTTTCAAGTATCAGTGTTTCTTACTCAAAACTTCAGACTGTGAAACTTTCTGAGAATTTGCAATGGAAAGTGCTCAAATGCATGAGGCTCTAATAATATTTTCTTGACAAAATAATGCTTTCATGTCACATAAAATGAAACTGTCAGCATTTTCCTTTGAGGTGTCTCTCAAGCTTCAGAGCAGGTCCTTAACAGTTTCAGTATTGCCTTTAAATATCTTATTGAAATGTAGATTAACACTGTAATGTCTTATAATGGTTGGAAAACGTTTTCCTTTTAAGACTTGTGGATAAGTGAGTATTAATAAGTAATAACATTAGCTGCAGTATTGTAGCATTTTTCTCCAAATGTTGTTCTTCCCCAGGACCTAATATTTAGATTCATTTTAAGACACAGAAGATTACTTACAATTGTGATGCAGATTTTGCAAATAAAAGTCTATGTAGACAGATATGTCACTACTTAATCATTATCAAGGTGATAAAAACAGGGATAAAAACAGTTGTTACTTCAAACATTTGTGGATTCAAATGGATCTAAAATTGAGAAAAATAATATATCCTGTATAATTTTAGCAAAGTTCCTTATATTAGCGAGGGCTTCCCTTGTGGCTCAGTTGGTACAGAATCAGCCTGCGATGCAGGGGACCTGGGTTCGATCCCTGGTTTGGGAAGATCTCCTGAGGAAGGGAAAGGCTATCCACTACACTATTCTTATCTGGAGAATATAGGCAACAAAATGTGATAGATATATGGAGAATATCTACGGAGAGTATCACATAGAGAATATCTATGTGATAGATATATGAAGAATATGGCCTGGAGAATTCCATGGACTATCACTTTTTATATTCAGTTCAGTTCAGTTGAGTCGCTCAGTCGTGTCCGACTCTTTGTGGCCCCATGAATCGCAGCATGCCAGGCCTCCCTGTCCATCACCAACTCCCGGAGTTCACTCAGACTCACGTCCGTCGAGTCAGTGATGCCATCCAGCCATCTCATCCTCTGTCGTCCCCTTCTCCTCCTGCCCCCAATCCCTCCCAGCATCAAGGTCTTTTCCAATGAGTGAACTCTTTGCATGAGGTGGCCAAAGTACTGGAGCTTCAGCTTTAGCATCATTCCTTCCAAAGAAATCCCAGGGCTGATCTCCTTCAGAATGGACTGGTTGGATCTCCTTGCAGTCAAGGGACTCTCAAGAGTCTTTGCCAACACCACAGTTCAAAAGCATCAATTCTTCTGCGCTCAGCCTTCTTCACAGTCCAACTCTCACATCCATACATGACCACAGGAAAAACCATAGCCTTGACTACACGGACCTTAGTCAGCAAAGTAATGTCTCTGCTTTGAATATACTATCTAGGTTGATCATAACTTTTCTTCCAAGGAGTAAGCATCTTTTAATTTCATGGCTGCAGTCTATATTAGCAATACTCAATAAATATTAGTTCATAAATTTAAAAATATAATCATGCCTATGGTAACATCAGTAAAAATAAAAGTCACAGACCTCATAGAGTTTCAGCATTTTCCCTGGAAGCTACAGCCCAGGTGGGTCAGGCAGAATGAAGCGATTGTCTTCTACTCCAAACTTCCTGGCAGCACCTGGCTTCAGGATTCTACTTCCTTTCACTCCTGAAGTCAGAATTTTGACTAAAGGAATAACTTAGTCAGTTCAGTTCAGTTCAGTTCATTTGCTCAGTCGTGTCTGACTCTTTGTGACCCCATGAATTGCAGCACACCAGGCCTCCCTGTTCATCACCAACTCCCAGAGTTCACTCAGACTCACGTCCATTGAGTCGGTGATGCCATCCAGCCATCTCATCCTCGGTCATCCCCTTCTCCTCCTGCCCCCAATCCCTCCCAGCATCAGAGTCTTTTCCAGTGAGTCAACTCTTCACATGAGGTGGCCAAGGTACTGGAGTTTCAGCTTCAGCATCATTCCTTCCAAAGAAATCCTAAGACTGTTCTCCTTTAGGATGGACTGGTTGGATTTCCTTGCAGTCCAAGGGACTCTCAAGAGTCTTCTCCAACACCACAGTTCAAAAGCATCAATTCCTCAGTGTTAGCTTTCTTGACAGTCCAAATCTCACATCCATACATGACCACTGGAAAAACCCTAGCCTTGACTAGACGGACCTTTGTTAGCAAAGTAATATCTCTGCTTTTGAATATGCTATCTAGGTTGTTCATAACTTTTCTTCCAAGAGCAATCTCACTACTTTCATTATCAGTCAGTGTATAATGATCACATTTAATATCAACTAAAGACCTGACAAAATAGATATTCTAAATAAATAATTATTATTTTCTTAAAATTGCTTTTAGTTTAATACCTCTGGCATTGTTAAGTGAACTGTATAATATTGCTTAATAATCAGTAAGTTGGGATTGCTTAAGTAAATGGAATAAATATTTGTGTAGTTATGGAATATTTATTTATGTCTAGAACTATGTTACAAATTCTGAGACTTGTAAAAGATATAAGACATCACCTTGGTTTTGTGGAAAATACAATCACATTGAAACAATTAGAGGGATAGGCATCAATTCAACTAGGGGACTACAGAATTAGCCAAATTATATAACCCTTAAGTATAAAATAGAATAAATGGAGACAGCAAGAAAAGATATCAGTGATGGCTGACTTTACAAGGATTTAGGAATTAAATCATTCAGAGTCAGGATTTGGGATCAAAGTATTTCTAGAAATCTTAGTGATATCAGTTTAAGTTAAAAGGTCACTTATTGGGGACTCTAAAAGAGAAACACTGGGTTTTATAAACTGACTATTTGAAATGTCATGGCAGCTTTATATGTACTTTGCGGTTTGCAAATTTTAACTGTGCTAAAAGTAATTAACCAAATATTTGATTATAATCTAGGATGGATATTAGTATATATATATATATGTAATATATATATATATATAATATTTATACAGACACCAGGGAGGGCAGCTGTGAATGGAAATCCTGGAGAGTGTTAGTGTTAGTGTCCTTTTCAAAATTTTATGCAGAAAAGCTTCTGAAATGCATTGCTTTTTTCACAATTATTTTAATTAAATTAAGGACTCTATTTATGTCTCATTTTTAAGTGGAAGAATAAAATAAAATGTATAGCCATTATATATCTCTATCTATGCTTATACAAATGTACCTGTACAGACATATATATGTACATAGGGGTTTCCCTGATAGCTCAGTGGTAAAGAACCCACCTGCCAATAAGGAGATGTGAGTTCAATCCCTGGGTCAGGAAGATCCCCTGGAGAAGGAAATGGCAACTCACTCTAGTATTCTTGCCTATAAAATCTCATGGACAGAGGAGCTTAGTGGGCTACAGTCCATGGGGTTGCAGAAGAGCCAGACATTACTTAAGAGAAATTACTTAAAAACAACAAATATGTACATGTATGTACATTCCTTAATTATCATATAAGTTTATTGAAATAATCTCATCAAAAATACTTAGAAATCATGACTTATTCATATCTCCAAATGATATAGCAGTTAACTAACTTATTATTATTTATCCATCAAAATAGATTTTGAAATATGAAGATTCTTTGGAAAAAGTGGTATTGGAGAATGTGTTGCAGAAATGGAATTACTTCAGTATAGGCAGATGCATGTCAAATGCATGTAAATATCTAAATTTAGGCAAGAAAAATTGGGGATTTTACATGAAATGAAAATAAGGTATTAAAAGAAAATTTTTCAAAAATGAAATTAAAAAAAAAAGATCAGAGCCAAATATGTAGAACCTCTAGAGACTCTGATCCAAAGAAAAAACAATTCAACATTAAAATACTCATTGAAATGACCTCATTCCTGTGGCACTTGTTAAATATACGAAAATGTTGAATGTTTAAATTGTAGAAAAGAATTTGTTCTATAGTGCCATAAAATGAGAACACATTAAAGCACTTCCTTGGGAAATATTTCCTCTTCTCGAATGCAAGATTAGATGTGAACTGGTTCACCAAAAGTCATTCATGTTTGAGCTTTAAAAGGGAGAAATACTTGATGGGTCTGCTGCTGCTGCTGCTGCTGCTGCTAAGTCGCTTCAGTTGTGTCTGACTCTGTGCGACCCCATAGACAGCAGCCCGACTAATCAAGGTTAAACTTGATATCTAAAAAAAAAAAAAAAAAAAATCAGAAAAAAAGACGTAGGCAGCCTTGAGCAAAGGAACACATTTCTTGAATACATTTTGAGTTCTCAGTTAACAGGTAGTAAGTGAATTAAATGGTAAGGATTAATTTTGCTAATTATTCTCTTTATAATCCAGATCATTTGAAGATTGGTTATTTCACCAATCCTTGAAAAAAAATCTAGACCATTAGAATCACCTCAAAGGCTTTTAAGAGTATAAATCTATCTTCTGAAATTATGTTCTAATCACACTGATAAGAGATTGACAGGTGACAATACATGATGCCTGCCCTTTCAGAACTCAGTCTAGAAGTGAAAAATGGAAAAGGAAATCAACCTTTATAACAACCATTTTATAATTTTAAAACAAAGAATCCGGGAGTATAAAAAAAATACAGATATTTTAAGAAGAAAGTGACACAGGTTTGCACAAAGTCCAAGCTGAGTAGTAAATGAATTGAAGATAGATGTGATGAGACAGAAAGCAGGCAAACCAGTGTGCAGACCTTGTCAACAGTTCAGGTAAGAAACAACAGAAACTGGTGGAAAAACAGGGTGTAGACTATTTTGTTTGTTTTGTCCATACCCTATGCCCCCCCAAATGCTGATTATCATAAATGACATCAAGGGGTTCTTTTGTCTTCTAAATTCCACTTGGGTTTAGCTAGTGGAAGAGACTACCCTGAGACTAGAGAATGACGGCAAGCATGAGGCCGATGTTTTCTCGTTCCTTCTTGTCTTGACTCCTCCTGTTCTTCTAGCAGAGACCACAGCTTATCTCAGATAGCACCCACCACAGGACTGTCCTCTCTAGTTTCCAGTAACTATTTATTTCCCTTGTCCCTCCAGTCTACATTGTCAACAGCTTCCGTTTGCTTCCAGCCATGGGGGTCTTAAAGTATTTCTGGTTGGTTTCCTCAAGGCTTATCATACCTTTTAAATATATTTTCATTTATTACCCACTTAGTGTGAATCACGCTTTCTTGGCAGGACCCTGAATGATACATGTGGCAATTGTGGAGAAGAGATGTAAACATATTTATGTATGTTTGGTGTGTAAAGAGGAAAGGACTTAGAAATGGTTTAGAACTGGGGAATGAGGAAGAGAAATATTAAGATGACATCCAGGTTTCCCAGCTTGGCCAGTAGGTGGAGGAAAGCACACTTTTAAGAGATGAGCACACTAATGGAGAATCTAGGTGGAATGGGAGCAGGCCAAACCTTTTGTCTGGGCCGTACTGAGTGGAACTGTCAAGCGGACCATTTGAAATTCATCGAAAGTTAGACGACTAGAACGTCAATCCCCAGTTTGTTGAGGTAAGGGCATCGGTGTTAGGTAGGGTGCAGAAACACACAGCAAGGTCAAAGTGCTTAGGTAGGCTGTAAGTCCACTAAGGAAGAAGATGTAAAAGAAGTAATAAACTATAATACTGAATTAACACTACTCACAAAAAGTACCAGAAAATACAAGAGAAGATAATGAGAAGAAAATCTGTTTTAGAGGTGGAGAGAAATGACAGTTCAAATTATGTTCCAATAGAGACAAGTTGAGTAGGTGAAAAAAAAAAATGGGAAGAATATTCTAGATAGTTGAAACAATATTTGTTTTAAATCCCTGTGGAAAAAAAGGAAATTAGTTCATCTGAGAAACTGAAGTGCCCTGTGTGGCTGGAGATTAGTGAGTAAAGGAGGAAGTGGCATGAGATTAGGTTGCTGAGGTTGCAGGAGACCAGATATTTAGGTCATGTCAACGATGGGTCTGTTAAGTTCTGAACTATTCTACTATTTGCTACCTAGAGATAAAGCAGTTTAACATTAATGTAAATCTTAAAATGACCTGAGCTCTTATGAAAGTGCCTCTGTTAGGTCTTACCTCACACATATCAGATAAAATTGGGGTATTCAATATTGTTCAAATAATCTTACAATTGGGCCAACTGACTCATCTATTTTCTAGTAAAGCACTATTAGGTAAGGACATTGATGGAAACAAATGCATACAAGTCCAATGTTTATGTATGTCCTTATGCTTTGAACTGAACTCCATAAATTAGAATTCATGTGTTTTCCCTTTATGTACCTTTGCTCTTTTGTTAATTATTATGTGTTCTAAAGAATCCTATTATATAGAAATCTTGGGAATAAAACCCTGAATATTACTTAAGGCTTATTTTGGAAATTTTCACTAAGACTTTAACAATAAATTTAATTACCTTAGTCTATTTGCAAAGTCAGGTGTTTTTACTAGTGTAGTGAGAAATGTTCATGTCTGAAGCCTGGGTTGCCTGTGGTCACTTACTCTGGTACACAAACATACCAAGAAAAATAGCTCCATTCAAAGATCATGCATTTATTCTTTAAATGAAGAAAAAAAATCAGAAAGAAAAAAACAAATATATTAATGCATATGTGTAGAATCTAGAAAAATGGCACAGATGAACCTATTCACAAAGCAGAAATAGAGACACAGATGTAAAGAACAAACATATGAACACCAAGAGGGGAAAGAGAGCATGGACGACTTGAGAGATAGGGATTGACATACGTACACTCCTAAGTATAAAATAGGTAACAAATGAGAACCCACTGTATGGCACAGGAAACTCAGTGCTCTGCGGTGGCCTAAATGGGAAGGAAGTCCAAAAAAGAGGGGATATATGTGTACATATAGCTTATTCAGTTTGCTATACAGCAGATAATAACTCATCATTGTAAAGCAACTATACTCCAATAAAAACGAAAACAAATTTAGTAATATTTTCAAAAGTTGTTGTTCAATCACTAAGTCATGTCCAATTATTTGGGACCCCATGGACGGCAGCACACCAGGCTCCTGTCCTCCACTATCTCCTGGAGTTCGCTCAAATTAATGTCCATAGAATCAGTGATGCTGTCTAACCATCTGATCCTTTCCCTCCTCCTTCTCCTTTGCTTTCAATCTTTCCCAGCATCAGGGTATTTTCCAATGAGTCAGCTCTTTGCATCAAGTGGTCAAAGTATTAGAGCTTCAGCTTCAGCAAGGGTCCTTGTGATGAATATTCAGGGTCAATTTACATTAGAATTGCCTGATTTGATCCTCTTGCAGTCCAAGGGACTCTCAAGAGTCTTCTCCAGCACTACAATTTGAAAGCATCAATTCTTCGGTGCTCAGCCTTCTTTATGTTCAACTCTCACATCTATACACAACTACTAGAAAAACCATAGCTTTGATTTCTGTTGACAAAGTGATGTCTCTGGTTTTTAATACGCTGTCTAGGTTTGTCACAGCTTTTCTTGCAAAGAGCAAAGTCTTTTAATTTCATGGCTGTAGTCACTGTCCACAGTGATTTTGGAGCCCAAGAAAATAAAATCTGTCACTGCTTTCACTTTTTCCCTTCTACTTGCCATGAAGTGATGGGACAGGATGTAATGATCTTAGTTTTTTAATACTGAGTTTCAAACTCACTCTTTTACTCTCCTCTTTCACCTTCATCAAGAGGCTCTTTAGTTCCTCCTTGCTTTTTGTCATTAGGGTGGTATCATCTGCATATCTGAGGTTGCTGATATTTCTCCCAGCAATCCAGATTTCAGCTTGTGATTCATCCAGCCTGGCATCTTGCTTGATGTACTCTGCACAGAAGTTAACTAAACAGTGACAATATACAGCCTTGTCATACTCCTTTCCCAATTTTGAACCAGTCAGTTGTCCCATGTAAGATTCTAACTATTGCTTCTTGACCCACATACTTCTCAGGAGACAGGTAGGGTTCCCTGGTGTGCTCATCTCTTTAAGTATTTTCCACAGCTTATTGTGATCCATACAGTCAAAGTCTTTGGTGTAGTCAATAAAGCAGAAGTAGATGTTTTACTGGAACTTCCTTATATCTCCATGATCCAATAAATGTTGGCAACTTGATCTCTGGTTCCTCTGCTTCTTTGAAACCCAACTTATACATTTGGAAGTTCTCCGTTCATATACTCCAAGAAGGCAATGGCAACCCACTCCAGTACTCTTGCCTGGAAAATCCCATGGGCAGAGGAGCCTGGTAGGCTGCAGTCCATGGGGTTGCTAAGAGTCGGACACGACTGGACAGCTTCACTTTCACTTTTCACTTTCATGCATTGGAGGAGGAAATGGAAACCCACTCCAGTGTTCTTGCCTAGAGAATCCCAGGGACGGCGGGACGAGATGGGCTGCCATCTATGGGTCGCACAGAGTCGGACACGACTGAAGCGACTTAGCAGCAGCAGCAGCAGCCGTTCATATGCTGCTAGAGCCTAGCTGAAGGGTTTTGAGCATAACCTTGCTAGTCTGTGATCCTTATAAGGGAGATTTTCCAAAGTAGCTAATTTCTATCTAGTGCTGCTATATCCCAAGGCACTGTTATAAATTCTTCACATATATTAAGTCTTTTAATCCTTATAACAATTCTATGAGGCAGATTCTCTTATTATCACTATTTCAGAGCTCAGAAAACTGAATTACAGGTGGTTACTTGTCTGAAGATGGACAGCAAAAAGTTGTTGACTGGAAGTTAAATGACCCAGTCTTGCTTTAGAATTTGCAGTCTCATCTCTTATGGGCTGGTGTTTTTCTTTAATGAAAGAGAATACATTGAAAGACATGTAAGCTATCGTGTTATGCAGTGGCTCTTGGGTTAAATGCTTATCAGCAATCTTTCCTTCTGTGACAACATCAGAGATTTAAAAACTTATGCATGTTATAAACATTCATGAACCTGGTCAGTATTTCATATAACTGGAAATATGCCACTACTCAGGTAAATTGATACTCTATCATTTTTTTCTTTTCAATTAAGCATGTAAGGAAGAAAATTGAGTCAATATGTTGAAGCAATTGTTGCTTTGATCTAAACGTTTTTAATGAAGTCAGATGTGGATTTAACTATCTTTTAAATGATAAAAGGGAGAGCTAGAAAAGTAAAAAAGAAAAGTGATCTATCTATATCTCTTCCACATATATTTCTTCAAATATTGGAATTAAATAAAAACTGAGTTTAATGAACATCTATGAATATTTGGCTACTTTAATTTTGAAAAATAAAATTTCAATAATCCTCTAGAGTTGTTTCTCAATTTTAAAATGCCTATGAATATTAGAAGGCACATAAACTTAATTTTATAAAATTTTCATCCTAACTGTCAAGATGATTTGTTTGGAGAAGCATCCGAGGGTCTCTAGGCCACCTACCATTTTAATAACTCTATTGTTCTGTATATCAAGTCACTTTGTCCAGTTTGGACAATTTTATTTTATATAACTATAAATTTTCCTCTCTGTCTTTATTATGAATTTATCTCAGTAAGAAGATTATCATCATGATTTTAGGAATGAAAAAAAGCTCAACAAACCATAGATTTTAAGTTTCAAAAATGTAGCTACATACTTCTAGGTATACACTTTTATGTATGATTCAAAATATCATTTTCATCCTTTATATTTTCCATTTTATGTTTCTGCTATAAATTTAAATATTATATCCACTGAGAAATATATCTTGACTGTTGCTAAGCCATTTCTTTGAAGGTTGTTGTCATTTGGAATTTCTTTGCTGTGAGATATTTTGATGTTCAGGATTTAATTCTAGGATAAAGTGTCAAATATGAGGTTGCTAGCTACATAAATGCTAACTCTCTACCCCCAATTCAATTTCAAAGAGCAATTCAGGTGAGAGTAAATAAATAAATAAAAGGTTTGGTTAATGTTGGACATTTGCTTGGTAGCATGTCATTCAAAGCTCCTTCCATTTAGAAACAAAATTTGCATTGACATATGAATGATGTATAATGCAGTATAATTACTTACGGGGTCCTTGAAAAGAGGAGCCCCCTTTTTTCCAAGTGATTTAACTTTGAAAAGGAATTACTTCACATGCCTAACAAATACTATTAAACAGCATTTTATGAGGCTTTTTTCCTGCATATTTCTACACATGGACAGACTATTGTGTGTTCTAAAACCTGTATTTACATGACACACTTTTATGGTCCAATGGGCAAACACTACTTAGTCCTAAAATAACATCACAGTAATGACTACAGTCAAGACAGCAAAAACACTCCACCATTATTATCCATATCAGACTGCACCAGATGGGGTATCTGTGGTAGAGTGCTGACGGTGGTGAACACTGAACAACTGTTTCTGGCATTTCCGTGTTCTCTTAGGCACAGCAGTACCACATTCAAAATGTGTAGTGTATAAGCACTTCAATTTTGAAGAAATACCTGTATTATATATATTTTTTCTTCCTCTGGATCCAGTAGAGAAAGAGATGACATAGAGAATTAAAGATGAATTACATTAAATGGAATTTAGCCGGATTTCACTGTGTTGAAACAAGTTTTCTCAGCTTCAGCAGTATTGATCTCTTTTTGTGTTGGGGCATTCTTTGTTGCAGGGACTGCCCCATGCACTGTAGGCTGTTTAGCAGTACTGTTGGGCTCTACTGACCAGAAGCCAGTACCAATCCCCAAGGACTTGTGACAATCAAAAATGTCTCCCCACTTGAGAGATGCTGACCTAAAGGAATGAGCTCTTGAACATACACAAACTTTTTAACCAACTAAATTATATTCCTTGGCTTTGTCAATATCAGATTTTTATTAGTTTTCAGAGACAAAGTGTAATTTTTTTCTCAAAGTATGCTCTGTTTATGTTTTTTTATCTGTTTGCTTTACCTTGTAATCATGGCTATGGTAGGCAAGTATATGTTTGTGCAATATGATTTCACATATTCTACACGGATAGAGTGTAAAGGGCTTCCCTTGTGGCTCAGTTGGGAAAGAATCCGCCTGCAATGCAAGAGACCTGGGTTAGATCCCTGGGTTGAAAAGATCCCCTGGAGAAGGGAAAGGCTACCCACTCCAGTATTCTGGCCAGGAGAATTCCATGGACTGTATAGTCCATGGAGTCGCAAAGAGTTGGACATGACTGAGCAACTTTCACTTTCCCTCACATACTGACAGAGATAAAATAAAGTGGGAAATATGGAGTCAAATGATACAAGGAGTGTTCTTTTAGAAGAAAGCCTCAAGTGTCTATTGGAGGGGGGAAATTGGCTCCCATGGGACCCCATTGGGCCACGTACTTCGGGAGGCCTACGGCTCTGGGCTAATTTCTGCCCATTGTTAAAAAAAAAAAAAAATTTGACTGGGGAAACTTCATGACAAAAGGTGCTCCCTCCTAGAATCAGTAGGGTTTTCAGTTACTTTTTTCATCTCCTTATGCTTTTGGAATAAAGAGGCTGTTCCAAGAAATAGGGTAGGTGAAAGAGAAAGGGGCAAGATTATTTACCACATCACTAATTATAAACATGATTCAAATAATAATAATAAACAGTAAAAAGTCAGACTCCCTGCATCTGTATTATTGTGTGTGTCCACCAGTGGGGCTAATTATTATGCTAGGACTGTCAGTTCTGTCATTACGTGTAGTCAGGGATTCATTGTTTTAGTTAATCAAAAATTCTGCTTTGCAGGGAGTAACCATATATACATGAATTATCAATTTTCAAATTGCTACAGTATAATAAAAGTCTATTTATTATGACATTTTCTTCCCATATTACTTCTTTCTATGATAATTTAAAAGGGATTTCAGGACATTTTGTTTGCTTTAGGGTTATCACTATAAAGCTAAGTTATCACTGTAGCTATGAAAAAGTACCTTCTGATAAGGATTTCTGGCTGATATAATGCCAGGAAAAATATCTTTTAACATTCAGTACTGACATTGGAATATTGATCAGCACTAAATGAATACAATAGCTAAAATAATAGTCTATATTATACATATCATTGTATCCTGTAAAATGCACAGCGTCTAATTTTAGAAACATTCAATAAATATTGAAAAAGTTCAACTTTCACTCACCTATAAGTTCTCAGTAAGTTACTACTATGTATTTAGTTTGCTAAATATTATTTAGTATATAGTAAATAGAGAAAAGGAATGTGACTATTTGTATTTCAGGAAGTATATATTTAACACTAATTATCATTTTGATATCACCCTAATTTTCAGCATGTATGCAATGTTTCCTTAACAAAATTGTTTAATGTGCCAAGTACCTACTTATCATTTTATAGTTCTCAAGACCAGTAATCCAAAATAATTTGACCTATTTATTTAGGATTATCAAGTCTTTTCTGATACTATAAGTGTAAAAAAATACCAACCAAAGTTCTGGTAGTCTAGGAAAAAGAAAAAGATTTGTTTGAATGAACAAGCACCTTAATTATCTAAATAAATATATATTTTAAAGAGATTAAATAGTGAATAGGCTTGATCAATTCTTAATTTACTTTAATTTTCAATGCCTTTTTCTTCTTAATTCTCAAAACATTTTCTTATGCATAGAGAACAAAAGAAGAATCACCCTGCAGTTAATTTTTATAATTTCATCAGCTGGTGGCAGAGGACCAGTTGCTTTGTGGATAAAGCATTGGCTTTATATTCTAAAGGACAACTTCAAATCCTGTTAAGGTTATATTTTTATTAAAATTTCCATTAATTTTTCCATCAATGTGATTATAGATTAATATTAATTAATTCTTACCATTTTTTGAAGAAATAAATGGAGCCATATCTGATTCAAAGTTAAACAAGACACTATTCAGGCTTTCTTGGTAACCCTTTCCTGGGTTCAGAATTGGTTGGGGAGAAAGGGAATAAAATATCTTTAATGGCATTTTATTGAACTTAGCAATTTAAATGGCCTACCCTGATTCTTGAAGATATCAAATTACCATATGGATGATGTCTTTCTCATCAAATCTGCTCTTACTGTTTACTGAGGAAATGACAAAGGTAATTTTTAATGTTGGACGTGGTACTTATGTGTATGAGTTGCTGATATTAATGAGAGTTCTGGGATGAGGTTCTCTCTGTGCTAGAAACTGCTACATCAACAAATAGATTAATATTATATAGAAACTGGCAACAGAAATCACTGGCATTGCTTTTGTGTTGTTTTAATTTATTATTATAACAAGTGAAAAATATATCCTAAGAAAGAGTATAATCTTTATGCCCTTGGGGAATACTGGGATTTAGAATGGGCCACCAGGTAGCCTGTTTGTATAAATACATTCAAAACTCCTCTGAGAGATGAGAAGAGGACTTTGAAACTGATGTGTATAGCTCTGGGTCCTTAGAAAGAGATGTGGCACAAAGGGTTATTATAGCTTCTGGGAGGGAATGTTACTCAAAGTGAAATGCAAAGTTACTCTAACACTTGAAATTTTAGTGATTAATATGAACATCCCATTCTCTGAAGTATGTCAGGATGAATAATGTTCACACTCACCTCAGCTTGGTCATTTGACAGTGATGGGAAGTTTCTATATCTTAGGATTTAGAGGGAAGGTACATAACTTAAGTTTTGTAGCCCAGCACTGTGATATCAAAGGAGAAGTCTACAGACTAATATTTCTCTATATATTGCTTGCCTGATTTTGTTACCTATAACATCAAGAGAGATTTTTAATTTCTTTAGGAAAAAAAAGTTGGAGAAATACATGAAAATACAACCCTAAATATGATAGATAAGAAAAGACTGAAGCCCCCAAACACAAACATGCCTGTGGTAAGCATTTTATATTATACATAAAGACGTTTTTACAGAATTAAACTATTAGCTATTAGACTATTTGTTACCAATAATATTCAGAACTGACATTAATCAGACATTTTCCTTGTGCCAGCACTGTCAAGAGTTTTAGTCTCATGAGACTCTCACAGCTGCCACAATAGGAAGGCATAATTATTTTTCCCATTATAAAGATTAGTAAACTGAGGTTTAGGGAATTTAATCACAAAGACTAAGTGTCCAGCAAACAACAGAATCAGGCAGTGACAATCTCAAAGTATTCTATGTAGAAATACTTAAAAGTAAGAATTGTGTTGCAAAGAACATTGACAGCAGTGTTTCCAGAGAGGAAAAAAAAAACAAAAAACAAATGAAGACATATTAATTGTCCAAGTCATAAATTGAGAGAAGAGGTGCAGATTAGCCTCTTGAAATAGCCTGCAGCCAACATTATAACATTATGAATAAAATGTTCTAGCAACCCATAGATGACATCCCTAAGCAAAAGAGTGGAGAAAAAGATCGTCATGCCCACATGCCTCAGAAAACACATGCACTCCATATGGGGTTGGGTGATCCCGAGCAAGGTTCAGCACTTTTTCTTTAAGATTAGGTTTCATTTTGCTAACAGTGTGTTGGCTGAGTGCCCACTAGCAAGCAATGAAGACTTTGTGCTTGCCTGCATTTTAGGAGCTCTCCTCCTGAAACATGCAGCCCCGTGGGGCAGAAGCTCTGCCAGCATGGGTCACGGTCTGGGAGCAGCATCAGGAGAGTGTCTCTCCTTGAAGGACTCAGTCTTCTGGGAAACTGAGGAGAGGATGGATGATTGATTGGCCATGCCTGTGAGAGAAAATCCAGAAGGGAATCGTCAAGAAATGGGAACTACAGAACGATATCAAAAGTGAAGTTATGAGAAGAAAGCAACATGCTACCAAGTAATCTAAGGATAAAGGAGAGAAACCAATGTCTGAAAATTAAGAAGCCATTGGGTTGAACAAAAAGGAGCAAAAACTGGATGGCTGGTCAGAGTTTCTTAAACTTTGAACTGGGACGATGCCCTCATTAATTTGTTTTTATAGGAAACAAGTGCTGAGAACCTCAGATGTGCTAGGATTGAGGCTGGGGACACAAAGATGAGTGAGACATCTTCATGTGAGGGGGAGGGGAGAAGCTGAGCCACTGTGCTTGTTTCAGACTAAATAGCTGATATACCATTCATACAGATTTATGGAAACGGCAACAGTGCAAACAAAACAATTTCCTCTCCCCCGGCTCACTTGGCTTTGTGTCTGGAAAGAAAGCATCTTGACTCAGGTTGGCTGAAGGTGTATCTGAAAGAATTAGGAAGTTTTGTTCAAAGATGAACTAGCCTCCTTGCAAAGGGCAAGCTTTTCACATTTGAAAATAAAATAGGCCAAATAAGTGGTTTCAGATCTGATTGATTACTAAATGCCTCCTGGGCATGATTTTACAGTACAGAACAGAACTCCTGCTCCTGGAAATTCTGGTTCAATAGGTCTAACCAGATGTATTCTCATGATGTAAATGCTGCCCTCAACAGTTGTGAAAATAACTAAAATCACAAAAATAATATTTTTCTCTTCACAGTAGACTTTGTTAGATTAAAATTAAAGGAAGAACTACTGTGTTGCTGGCAACATCTACATATAATTTATGAAACTCCAAGTGTACAGAAAAAAATATCTTTCAAATTATTAATATGGCCCCTGAAATAAGCAATGCCATAGTGTATATAAAAGCAAACTTATACACATTATTTTCGGGGATGAATCTATTGCATTAACTGAAGCACAAATATGTACAATTAGTAATTTATATTTTCTAACTACTAGGAAAGTTGAGCATAAACTAGGTTTACATGGAGAACTCTTCTCATCACTAAGTGTTTTGTCTTTATGGGCTTATAGATGACATGGAAAAATTACAATTTTATGAAAACCATGGTCTGGATCAAAAAGAATTTTAAAATATATTTAACATGCTCAAAGATCTGAGTGATAAAAATTCTTGGGTTTGGACCATTAATTGTTCAATAATACCAATTTTTGCTTAATTTAAATCTATGCAAATGTCTAACATATCAGGAAAGATAAGATCGGAACAGCTGAAGACAGAGCAAGTGTAGGTGTCCAGTTTCCTTTTTGGTCATCGTGTTATCTACAACTCCCTCTTCAAAATCCTGGAATGTCACAGAGCACAGATGGAAAACAGAGTACCCATTCTGAATTTTATTTCTGAGTAAATCTCCACAAATTGAGCATTATAATGGATTCCAACAGATATGTGAGGTTACTCCTGAACTGGGAATCCATTTGAGTTAAAGCTCCCCAATGGCTCAAGAGGGCTTCCCAGGTGGCACAGCGGTCAAGAATCCACCTGACAATGCAGGAGACACAAGAGACACGGGTTTGATCCCTGGGTTGGAAAGATCCCATGGAGGAGGAAATGGCAACCCACTTCAGTATTCCTGCCTGGAAAATTTCTTAGACAGAGGGACTGGTCGGCTATAACCCATGGAGTTGCAAAAAATCAGACACGACTGAGCACGCAAGCAATGGTTAAAGCAATCTAAGGAACTGCTCACATTCAGCTGAACCTGGCCCACTGGGTCATTCCAGTGGGCACGTGTGTGTGTGTGTGTGTGTGTGTGAGTTGCTTAGTCATGTCCGACTCTCTGCAACCCCACAGACTGTAGGCCACCAGACCCCTCTGTCTATGGATTCTCCAGGTAAGAACACTGGAGTGGTTGCCATTTCCTTCTCCAAAAGGAACTATAGAAAGAAAGAAAGTGAAGTCACTCAGTCGTGTCTGACTCTTTGTGACCCCATGGACTGTAGCCTACTAGGCTTCTCCATCCATGGAATTTTCCAGGCAAGAGTACTGGAGGAGGTTGTCATTTCCTTTTCCTCCAGTGGGCATACCAAGTGACATAAATAAACAGGGGTCTATCAGACCCAAATTGACCTCTAATTTCTATTCACCAGTTAGATTAACTTGAGCAAGTTAACGAAACTTTCCCAGTGTTCTTCCCATTGCCTGTAAAGTGGGGATAATCTCTACCTTTCACTCTGTTGGAGACTGATCTTTAGCAACAGACTTGGTTGTTGCTTTTCCTGTTTTCCTGCAAACAGGTCCAGTTAGGAATTTGGAAAATCTCTCTAACACTGTTAGGCCTATTCAGAGTGTATTATTTTCACTTCTCCGCACTAAATGGACTCCTTTTGATACAGAAGAATTAATAATGGGATCCTATGAGCAATCAATTGCTACTACTTTTGCCATGGATATAAAGAGAATATCTTATTAAATTCCAAGTTCTCAAGTAAGTTGTTTACATTTAGCATATAATAATTAGTTGCCATGGTCTTGAAATATATTTACCTATTAACAATCACATGAGGTAGATTTTGTCACAAATTACTCCATTTTCAATGTGTTCAGGCAAACACACAGTTCCAGCTAGTCAGATAAATCTAAAGAGTGAAAAAGGGATAATATAAAACTCTCTAGGTAAAGTACAGAGTACTGTGTGTATAAATGAATGTGTGTGTGTATATGTTTGACTGTGCAAGTGCATATCCCCTGGGGACCACAGGGAAAACAACTATGATAACAAAAATAACAACTGTGAATGCCCCAGAGGTGGGAATTCCGCTTTATTTTTAAATTTATTTTTACATTGGTCCAGACAAAAAAAAAAAAAAGAATTGCTAAGCTCATACAACCTGCTTAACGTTCTTTCCAAAGGATGTGGTATAGTGACACCTGTACATATATGGCTTTTGTATAATGATGAAATATTTTTGAAACATAAGTGTAATATAACTAAAAGCTACTGCAATGGAAATAATTAATCTATATTTTCTTCAGGTAAGACACTATCACCTGTTTAATCAAGTAGTTCAATACTGAGAGGCGAACTCCCTTGAATTCTGCCCTATTCATGCACTTTAAAACAATTTTGCAAGGCACCCAGCGTGGAGAACCCAAACATTTTATCTTGGCAAGGGAAGCTTTATAGAAATATTTGCAATATTTTGTGTTAATCCCTTCACAAGTCACTTTGGTGTGGCAAATATTTGTTCTAGCAGACTTTTCTACAGTTACAGAGTACATCAATCTGTTGTTTTAACCTTTTGAAAATAACCCTGGTGTCTTCTTGAAGGAAATAAAGAGTCATTGATGAAACCTTTTAAGTTTTCAACTTCTTTGCAATAAGGTGCCTGGAAGAGAAATCAACACATTACCTCAAGGGAATGGAGTGCATCTCTGCTTACTTTCTTGGCTCATCGCTTTATGGATATGAGGGACCGAAAAAGTAAATGGTGGTCAAAAAGAACAAACACATTTATTAGAGCAGTTAGAAAAGACTGTTTTGATATTTTCCAAGTTCCTTCTCAATAACATGTTTGGCAGCTACCAAATGACATGGCCTGCCCAGAGTTGATTTTGACGAAGCCTCTGGGATGTGTTAAAAAGTAAACCAGAGCAAATCACGTACTGGAAAGCATAACTCAATCAAGGAAAAATGTATGATTAAGGGTGACATGGGCAAGGAAAGCTTTGCCAGAGCTCAGGGTAAATATTTGTATCAGTGTGAAGAGAAAGCTTCGTGCTGCTGATGTCAACCAGCTGGAATTTTCATTGTTTATAAACTTTTGTTGTTAGAGTTGAATTCTGGCAAAAGAGGTACCAAAGAAGGAGCAGTTTCCCAGCATGAAAGTTTGAATTCTGATAAGGCAGCTTGACCAGATATGAATGCAATGATGCAGAGTGTCAGCCACTTTTTCTTCCAGGATTCTCTTGCCAAGAAACAACCTCCTGCTTTAATCCCACTTTGACAACATTCATCAGGATTACCAGAAAGACAAGATGTTGTGTTGTTTTGTTTGGTTCAAAGGATTTATGGCGTCTTCTTTCTTAGTAGAATGATCAGAAAATGGGTGAGAATCTAAATGGGGTTTTTTAAATTCATTTCTTTTTCCTACAGAAGAACATTACCATGTGTACCAGATATTGAAATGATTGAAAAGAAATGGTTTGGCATTGAAACCACATTTTTGAGGACTGTCCATTAACTTCATGACACTTGGCAACTTATTTTTGCCTCATTGTAGGTCATTTCATATTTTTAAACTGCATGGTTTAAGTTAAAGAATTTGGGTACTTTTATTTCACTTACCAACTAAGGAATCTGTATTTTCATACTCAACTGTGTTTTGCTATACTTTTTGAAATACTGGACATAGTCAAAAGTTATAAGTCAAACAATATTACAGGGACATGGAGTTGCATACAGATTTACAGTAGTTCAGAACAACTGAGTCAACTTTCAGAAGAGAAAGAGAAATTGGTGGAAACTGACTTGTAACACATAGGCCTTCCTCTCTGGAAAATAAGCACAGACACAGTGCTCTTATTGGCAAAGATGGACACACTGAGATTCTCCATTTTCAAATATGGAGTTCTGCCAGAAACCTACTCTGCAACATGGGTATCCTGACACAGGCACCCGGCTTCTCTGTCAGGGTGACCTGAAATCTCCAGTATGAACCATTTTCAGTGAGGATTGTATGTAGTGAGATCCACTGAATGGGAAATAAAGAGGACTCCAAATTCCTATCAAGTTATATTTTCTTTTAATAACTGCATGTTTTACTTATTTATTTTTTAAACCTTTGGAAAAATTTTAAAATAATGACTTACTTATTTTGGCTGTGTCAGGTCTGAGCTGCAGCACTTGGGATCTTGGTTGCGGCATGCAAGCTTCTCTCTTGTTGTGGCAACGGGCTCTGTAGTTGAGGTCTGAGGGTCAGTAGCTGCAGGTGAGTGCACTTAGCTGCCCTGTGGCATGTGGGATCCTTGTTCCCCAATGAGGGATTGAACCTGAGTCTGTCCCCCTCACTGGATGGTGGATTCTTGGCCACTGGGCCATCAGGGAAATCTCTGAGAATTTTAAATTTAATTCAATCTGATTGGCCTAAAACATAATAAGACTTACATAGTTATGTTGTTTTTGAAAAGGTCCATGGCATCCATTCAGAAGATCAAACTCGCAAGACCCTCCACTGGCCTCCTCCATTCCACAATGAATTGAAAGTTGTCCTTACCAATGCATAAGCAGGACACACCCCAAATATAACCATATTACCCAGCTGCACTAAGAATAGAAACCAAGCCCCTGCTGGTGTAATTAAGAAATCTTTTCCAGCTCTTGGGCTTTAGAGACCTGGATCACTAATTCTAATTTAGAATGCTTTTTTGATAAGGGTATTTGTATGAAGTGAGCTGAACATGAAAATTCTTCATTATAAGTTTCTGAGCAAACGTGTCCCTCTTGTGAAGCAGAGTTGCTGGTTACACTGGCCTAGAAATTCGCCTTCAGAGTGTGCAGCTGTCTGGTGCACTGAGATGATGGCATCTTTTCAGAGGTTGAAGGAGCTCCAAATTCTTAGATCTGAAGTTTGCACATTACATGGCAGTGTCCTCACAGCCCGAGGAACTCAAAGGAATGCACAAAAATTAAACACCATACTCAAAGCTAGAAATCCTACTGGGTGGGAGCCCTGGGCTAGGACACACTTAGATTTCAGTTATATTAAGGTATGTACAAATATAAAAGTAAACCAAATTGTCACTGAGTCATTCCCTTCCTACCTCTCAATGACAGGACATTCTCTAGGTCATTCTGCCTTGTGGATTGGGACCCTCTGGCATTATATTTTAATTAAATGGTCAGATTATTAATGTGTGAAAATCAGTCACTGCAAATGTTGAGCTAACCATTTTTTCATACATAATATGCCCATATCAACACTATAACATCCATATACCAAGATTGACATGGTCACTTTAAAAAAAAAGAAGCCTTGATAAACATTTGAGTTAAAGATTCTTAGGATCATACTAAGGGACTAAGAGGTCAGATCTCATGGCTGATTTACCCCTGAGGTGGAAAAACAGAAAACTACTCAGCTCCTCTGCTTATGGGTCCAATGGAGATTCAGCAGAGGAAAAAGGTCCATATGTTCATGGTTTACTAACATGCATTCAACATTTTGTTCAAAAGGGAAGGGATTCGGAATATCTTTTTTACAAAGCTATTTGTATAGCCTAATGCCACTGGTTTTGCAAACCTAATAATATCTCTTCTTTATGGAATCCCACTCCCTATATCTTTTGGGATTTTTCCTGCTTTCAACCATTTGTTACTATGGAAGGCACCAAGTTAATATAATTTTTACCTGTTGCCTAACCATGTTTGATTGGTCCAAGTTAAGGAAATTGGAGTAGTTTCTAGGAATTTAAGTTAAGAAATCCCATTTTGGTTTGGATGCTCTCTTGAATAGAGAAGAAATCAAACCTGTTGATGTCCTTTTTCCTCATCGTAGACTTGAGAATGAGAAAAGGCCAGACTGCAGCAAGAAGGACGGAAGATATAAGGACTAGAGATCCACAAAGAATGAAGAGGTGGTTTCTGATTCCCTTCTACCAGCCTACCTATATGCCTCTCCAGGAAATACTCCAATATTGTGAAAAATACAAAAACAAACAAACAAACCCTGAAGCTTAGGTTAGTTAAAATGGGTATATGTTATTTGCAGCAACAGTTAGGGCTTAACACCTCAACCCACTGACCTCAAAGAAATAATAAAGGAATTTGCTAAATACCTAGGCATTATCTCATGTAATCCCTGTAACAAACACAGAACTTTAAGTAACCTTATTTCCATTTTATGAGGTGAAGAAGCTGATGATCAGAGAAGTAAACTACCTTATTCATGGTCACACTGTCCACCACACAGAGTAAGTCCAAATGCCATTCCCTTGCGTGGCTGGCAAATGTCCTTAGAAATTGGCTAAGGAAGAAAAACTCCATTAAATTAATAAATAATAAATTTCAGAATATTGTTAGTGACATATTATTACAGATAAAGAAGTGTAAACTGTAGGACAGACTAGCAAGGAGAGTATCGAGAGATACAACTCTCCCAGTTACAAATGACAGAAAATACAGCCAAACTTACTAATTCATGAACTCAGAAGTGCGAAGGTCAGTCTTGCTTCACACATAGCTGGACCTGCGACTCAAAGGAGCTCACTGGGACTCTGCCTTGGTTTCCTGACTCTGCTTTTCTGTTAGCTGCTTTCACTCTCAGAATATTTTCTACAAATAGTGTCCCTAAGCATGTTCCAAACACTAGCAGGACCTGCAAATTACACTTGTGGCTCATATAAAATGGAGGCCTCTAACCTGAAATCCTTTGCTCTTTCCCCAAAGATGGAGCCTAGGGAAGAGGCTATCATGATCCCTGAAGGTTGACAGACAGCTATTTGGCAGAAAGTTCAAGGTTTCAGTACTGAGTAGAGTAAAGTAAAGTAAAATTGCTCAGTCGTGTCCAACTCTTTGTGACCCTATGGACTATAGCCTATCATGCTCCTCCGTCCATGGGATTTCCCAGGCAAGAATAATGGAGTGGGTTGCGAGCATGGTATAAAAGATAAGCAGTGGGCTTCAGGAGGGCATATCTCCTTGGCCTCTCAAGGAAGGACATAGTCAAAGACCAAGACTAGTCTCTGTACAGGGTTCCCAGTTACCCACATCTATGATACCTGATGGCATTCAGCAAACTTCAGACTTGCAACTACTTAATATACGTCCAAGGGAAGATAAAGGAAATGAACAAAGTCCTAAAACACCTCCAAATTGAATCCTATTGACCAGATTTAGGTTACATGCTCATCCTTGATTCAATTACTATTACTAAAAAATTGGCCTATTTTGATTAGCTGGTCCTGATTCTGAATATACATCTGCAATCGGGTTTTGGGGTCAGCACCGCAAAACATATAGATGGAGAGTGGCTAAGTGGTTATATGTTACCCAAAGTCGGGGGTTAGTGTGAGGCAGGCAAAAGAAAAAAAAAAAAAAAAGAAAACACAAACCACAGCCTGACCACATAAGACTTCTCAGAGAATTATAACTTGAGATGTTAAGAACTATTATGATAATATATAATAATATATCAATAATTATTATTATAATTCTGAGCTAATATTTATTGAGCATTTAGTGTGTGATAACTGTTTTTTGCTAAAGTATATCATCATTTCAGGTTGTTTATTTAACAACTCTGATGTATAGATACTATCATCATTATCATTTTATAAATGAGGAAAAACTAAGGCTCAAAGAATTTAAGCAACTTGCTTTACTATAAGTCCTGAGTAGAACTCAGGATGGTGTAACATTGCTGTCTTGCTGCACACCACTGCAATGTATGTGGAAATTGTTCATTTCTCACATGTTTAGCCACAAACATTTGATGCTATGAATAAAATATAGATAAAGGCTTGCAGAATTGTAATTCTACATCTTAAATCCTGTGCAAGTCAAAGGAAAATACAAATGGGGTGATGGGTACAAGGACTTTTTCTCCTTGAACCTGTTTTTCCCTAAGATGACTTCCTTAGTCCAAGAATGTCCATCTGAAGATGCAAAAGGATTCTCACCAGCCAGACTCAGAAGATGTTTTCTGGTTATTTGTTTGTTTGTTTCTGTTTATTTTCTTCATGGATTTGACAACACACTGTAGAAGTAATTTTGTTTGCCTGGGGAGTGCTTTGGGTTGGATACAATAAGCAAAGTTTAAAAGTGTTGCTACTCTTTGGAGAATACTGTTATCCTCTTTTAAATTTCAAGGCTGAGGAAAAAAAATTCTTATTATTTTTTCTGTTTTAGCTTTTATCATTACTAAGATAATGGTAACAATCTTGAAATCATTTTAAACAGTATGTCATTTGTGAATAGTTAATACTGTCATTGGTTCAAAACCAAAATGATTGTCCACACTGGGAAGCCCTTTTTTCTACTAATGTCCCCTCTGTTCCCTATAGGTCTCAGTTAATCACTTTTATGTCTTTTTTTTTAATAGCTTTCCATGGTTGCTAAATTCATAATGTAAAAATAGTCCATCATAACAGTTACAACGTTCAGGTTCCCATGTTCCTTACCAAACTTTTCCATAGGGAAATCTTGCAAAGATCAAAGATTTCACACCAGAGGAGAAAAAAAATGGGTGAAGGAAACCCAAGCCATAGCTGTAGGTATTTCATACCAATTTTTCCTCTTGAAATCTTGCAAAGTTGGTCACATTTACTCTTCAAAATATGGAAGTGATATTTTTGGGTGCCAATAATCAGTGCAATTCAGGTGCACATTTTTTCCCCTTTAGGTTAAAAAATCCCACCACTGTGGACATAGCTGACACTCCTGATGAATCCAGCAGCCAACTACTGTCAAGTTTTTGTAGCTGTGGGAGTAAAAGAAATAAGATCCTTGAAGTGTGCAGTAAGTCATTTACTGACCCCAAGGGCCATCATGTGAAAAAATAATATCACCTGAGGACACAAGTGGTGTCACTTAAGACTTAGGATTGAGGTTAGAATACCAGTTTAAAAGGAAAAAAATAAAAGGGGATGTGGGCCTCTTAGGGGAGAGTAAATGAGTTGACAAAGTATGAATGGGTCCTTAGAAGAATAGAAAGGGGATATGACGATTTGACGAGAGCCTCTTAACAAAAGTAAAAGAGGAGAATGAAAAAGTTGGATTAAAACACAACATTCAGAAAACTAAGATCATGGCATCTGGTCTTATCATTTCATCGCAAATAGATGGGGAAATAATGGAAACGGTGAGAGACTATTTTTGGGGGCTCTAAAATCACTGCAGATGGTGACTGAAGCCATGAAATTAAAAGATGCTTTATCCTTGGAAGAAAAGCTATGACTAACTTAGACAGCATATTAAAAAGCAGAGACATTAATTTGCCACAAAAGTTTGTCAAGTCAAAGCCAGTAGTCATGTATGGATGTAAGAGTTGGACTATAAAGAAAGCTGAGCGCCAAAGAATAGATGCTTTGAACTGTGGTGTTGGAGAAGACTCTTGGACTGCAAGGAGATCCAACCAGTCCATTCTAGAGGAGATCTGTCCTGGGTGTTCTTTGGAAGGACTGATACTGAAGCTGACACTCCAATACTTTGGCTACCTGATGCGAAGAGCTGACTCTTTGGAAAATACTCAGATGCTAGGAAAGATTGAAGGCAGGAGAAGGGGACGACAGAGGATAAGATGGTTGGATGGCACCACCGACTCAATGGACATGAGTTTGAGTAATCTCCTGGAGTTGGTGATGGACAAGGAAGCCTGGTGTGCTGCATTCCGTGGGGTCTCAAAGAGTCAGACACGACGGAATGACTGAACTGAATTGAACTGATGACAATTTGTGACAAAGCTGTCTGGGTGTGATATCAAATTCTAGTCTCACCTCCTATGACAAGTGTTAATACTCTCTAGTTGATGAAACTCTTGGGGAGGGGATTTATGACAATTGAGTTCCTTTCAGAAGATTTGTCTTTAGGTCCATAAGGGAAATTCAGAGAAGATTCCTCCCTGCACTTGCTGATTTTCACATACCTATGGCTCAAAATAACCAATATTAAACAAATATGGAATAGGCTGCCTGTGCGAAGAGGGAAACTTTCTTTGAGGTAGTCAAACAGAACTTGGATCTTCATGTTGGGAGAATGATGAAGAAGAGGGTGGCTTCCTAGAATGCACAATGGTAAAGAATCTGCCTGCCAAGGCAGGAGACACAGGAGAGGTGGGTTCGATTCCTGGGTTGGGAAGACTTCATGAAGAAGGAAATGGCAACCCACTTCATTATTCTTGCCTGAAATATTCCATGGAGAGAGGAGTCTGATGGGCGATAGTCCATGGGATTGCAAAGAACTGGACATGACTCAGCAACTGAGTACGCATGCACAGTGAAGAAGATGACCTGTAAGTCTCCATCCAACTTAACAGTCTATGATTCTCAGAATAATAAAATCAGTTACTAGTTGGATTCCTCTAAGAAAAGGCAGGAAATGTATGGCACATAGTAACCACTGGCTCAGGCCCCACAGGTGGTCTGGGAATCAGGTATTGCGCTGAGGGTTGGGATCCTCTGGGACATCACTGTTAACTGGTGGACTGCCTTCCATGTCAGAAGTGGAACTTGTGGGCTAAAGGATCTGAGTGGAAAAGTAAATAAAGTTTATGTCAGCCACAGTGCTTTTCCACACTCCCAGCAAAAATGATACTTCTCTCCCCACGCCCACAAAAAATGAGAAAATGAAAGTAAAAGTAGGCATATAGTTTTGGAAGCATGAAGAGGAAAAAAATAAAATAAAACAAAAGCCAACACTACCAGGAAGAATAAAAGTAGACTAGGAAATAGTAAACGAAAAACAAATGGGAACAGCAGTCTGTGTTTCTGTTGCCCTCTTTAACTGAATTCTCCGGTTAAAACTTCTCATCCAGTTTCTGAGCAATGTGGTAAGCACCTGTAATTGGTTTCTTACTAAAAAATCAATGCCGTTAAAAACCCACTTGTCTGAAAAGGAAATCTAAATATAAGCCTAATATAAATGGGTCTTTATATGTGATTGTAATTTCTTAATTGGTCATAAATACATGATTCTTTCTTAGGGGTGGGCTTCACATGGGGAAGAGAAGCAGTACCCCTGGGCTCAGGGACTGATGTGAGTCTGTAAGCCACTTCAGCTCCTTTCTGCAGCAGCCTGGTCCCCATCAGTTCCTCCCCTCTCTTTAATCGCACTGAGCTCCTCTGACAGTTGTCTCACGAACAGGGATAGATGCAGAAACTCTGGCTGGAAGAAGCCACCGAAAAGCCAGTGGATTGTATTGCCTCTGAATTTCCCTGGTTGCCATTCCTCTCTCTACCCTCCGGCAGCAAGCATTTCTCCTCTTATAAAACAAAGGAAAAAAGCAAAGCAGTAATTACTTTTTCATTCCCTCTATTAATATGAGCCCAGGAAACATTCCCCTCTTCCCCAGATTTCAGTAAGCACAGATTTGGGGTCCAGCAAGCATCATTTAAAAGGGTCATATTTATTTGGCTTGGAAATTGAAACAACAACAAAACAAACTATTCCCTGTTCAGATGTTCTGAGTAGTTGAAAACCTGGTGCTCAGTAGCCTGTTATTCCTTCTCGGCAAACTTCACACGTGAGGGGCTGAGGATCCAATGCCTAGGAGGTTTAGGGTGTGTGGGGATAGGTGTACCAGGGCCCAGGATCATCAGAAAGTCAGAAAAGCATTACACCTCTCTCCCCATCTCTCCCTCTCTCTCGTCTTCATTTTTCCATGAAAAGGCAGCCCGGACAGAGCGTGGACACTATTTCTGTGCATGGCCGAGGTGGTCTGCCTCACATTTAGGCTGAAGTTCTAACAGCCAACCTGTCAATGAAGGCCATTAGCACAGACGTGCCACAGGCACTCAGGGACGGAGCGGCGGGCAACCTCAGATCAGTGCGGGAAGAACAGACATCGGGTGGTAACAACTTTCAGTCATTACTGACCTGGGCTCTATTCAAACCAGTGACCTAGAAATGAAGGTCTCCAAATCCCATTACTAATTCCCCGAGCCATCAAGTCTCCCCTATGGCCTGGATCTTGTCCTGAAACCCAGGTCTCCTGTTGAAATAACATTAGACAGCGGCCACTGCATTGGCAGGCAATGGTTTTAAAATAAAGGGGGGAGAAAGAAGGGGAAAATGTGCACTTACAGAGTTGGCTTTAATTATTACTTTAAAGTTTTTCAGCTCCTTTAAACCTAAAAACCTGAACCTTCTTTAAAGTCAAAAGCTTGCCAGGAAATACAAGAAGGGTGTTCAAATAAACACAGCCTTCTAGTTTGCTTGAATGGGGAAAATACACATGCTCCCTCCCAAACCGAGGAATAATGAGAGGAAACCAAATGAGAGGAAGTTGTTGAAAAAGAAGGAAAGAGATTAAATGAGTATTGCAAGAACGAGAAGAATATTTACTGCCAAAGTAAGAAAAAGGAGCTAAATGAAAGACCCCTTGAACAGCTTTCCCCTCTCACTTGTTATCTGTGTTGCGCTCTCAATCCCTTTCATCAAGAGGGACAATTATTTTTCAGTAAAAAGTAAGGGTTTTTGTGAGTTAGGTGAAGCCCGCGCAGGGGGAGCTGGATAAAAATGTCATGCAAAGTTCTGTCTTGCCTTTTAAGCAAAAAGCTTCAGCTTTGCAAACAGTCCTGTAGATGGAGCTGCACTCTGCGATTCTAAGATTGCAGCCCCAACAATGAAGCAATTGTTTCCTGTCTCCACTTAGCAATTCCTCCCTCTCTTTCGGTTCTTTCTGGTTGCATGTTCTATTTATTTTAATGTATACCTTTGTGTAAAGCCTGTCTCTGAGTGGTTAGATACCCCGTTGATATGTGGCCTTCAAGGGGGAAAAGGGAGTGCAGCCTATTCCCATGACATCCTAGGGCTTTGTAGAGCCAAAAAAACCTTCTCAGGAACACCTAATCCTTGGGCTCTGGCCAAGTACCACAATCCTTCTGTACAACTGACATGGGCCACTTGGGACACTTGAGAGCTTTAGGTGTGTCTTTCTGAAGTCAGCCCCGGCCAAGCATGAGGCAAATGTGCCCGACCAAAGAAAATAAATTATGTGGACTCCAATTTTCAGCAGTTATGAAGTATTAAATTACACATGCAAAGAATTCACTTTGGGATTAACCCTTTGGAACCGAAATACAATCTTGTCACAACACTTGTAAAAGGAGCATGCTCTGAGGAAGGCCTGATTTTCCAAAGACACAGAGGTGGCTGACCAGGAGACAGAGATTCTAAAAGAAACAGAATGGAATTAAATACAAATATGTCAGGCTGCTACCTGGGCACGGGAGAGGGGGTGTGTTTTGGGGATTCTGGCCTATTCTCTTAGGGTATGCTGCTCCCTGGGTACAGAATATCCTGATGATACTGTAAAGTTTGTGAACGCACAGTGATTGCCACTTTCAGCTCTTCATCAGAATGTATTTCATCCTAATTCACACAGCCCCTGTGGCTGCTTCATTCAGATTTAGAGAAGTGGTTGAGAACCACTGGAACTTGAGTGAAATCACAACTACAAACTCCTGATAAGGCATTTGTCTTCTGTGACTCAGTGAGCGATGGCAAAAGACATCCTGCCCTGCCCCTTTCAAGAATGCCTGGTTCCCTACCACCATCTGAAGCTCTAAGCTCTTTGTACATGACATGGCTGAAATTTTACATATAAACTCGGCAGAAGGAAAACAAAACACGGCTGTTTGCTTCCCCCTTAAAGCTATTTATTTACCAAATGACCATAGAAAGCAAATCTTCAACAATAACAGGAGGAAATCAATCTCGAAGAACTTTAAAAGGATTTTCTTAAACAAATTTAAGTTTTCAGAGGGTGTGCATTTTAAGTATGCAGAGCCAGTTTAGGGGGCAATATGCAACTTTACGCTCCTCCCCTTGTTCATTATCTGAGAGCCTATAATCAGCAGGAAGAACATTGTATCTGAAGGCTGGCTCTGAGTCCCCCAAACAAATCGCTCTCTGACCTCACATATATCCCTGGAAATATAATGATACAGTCACACATCTGAGACACTGCAGGACTCATTCACTTGCCTCCTTTTAACCAAAGAGGAAACTGAGGCTGGCAGAGCAGTCATGAACTGCTAAAAGTCACACAGCTAGGACTATAAGTTTTCTGACTTCCGGTGTAACTTCTTGTTTTTAACATAACACATTTCCAATCAGAAAAGCATCTCCATTTCCTTGTGCCTCAGCTGCTCCCATCCACATGGAGAATATCTTTTCAGACCTTTGCTATTTACAGGCCTATGGAATATTTTGAGACACACGTAGAGATTCACTAAAATAATTTAAGTGATAATAAATGGATGTATGTGTGTTTGTATGTGTAAAAAAGAGAGCATGAGAGAAAAAAATAAGATGGAAAGATGAAGACAGTGAAAGAGACGAAGTTTCTGACATCATAGGGTTGTTGGGTGGAGTAACTAATAAAAGTAATTGCTAAGCACTGTGAGTTTAGGCTGTTGTGTACAGCTAAACCAGGATGAACCTGAATTTGCAAGTGTCATGAGACTTTTATTTTCAACGGTGGCATTTGAGAATGCAAACTATAAGCACCCAAATGAGAACTTGGTGTAAAAGGGAAGAATTGTGGGGATTTACACACTTGTGATATCTGGGCAACTGAAAAACATTGCTTCATGTTTGCAATCCTCTACAGAGGCACGTATTGAGAGGAATACTTGATGAGAGATACACTTAGAAAATACTTCTCTAATTTTTATTGGTTGATATAGAAGAAGAAGGAAAAAAAAGGTAAGAAAATCTACTACACAAGGGGAAAGCCACTGACACTGTTTGTGGACAAAAGAGTGTGAGTCAAAATTCCCCAAATGAGGAAGGTAATAAAACAGTACCAAAGCCCACCATTGCACCCATCATGATACTCTATCTAAATTTCTTTGCCTCTATCAGATCCACCTCATATATTTACTAAGAAAGGAAAGAACTTTTGCTGGCAAGCACCCTGAGTTTGATTTATCATTCACAACATTAAAAAGCTGCCAAGCAAGCCTTTATAATTCCCAGTTCTTAAAATTATTATTGTCATCGGGCATGGAAATAAAGCTCAGAATTGTAGGTATGTACACACTACTCCTGGCAATAAGGCTAGTTTGTTGAAGATGGTTTTCTCTACGAAAAATGTGTCACAAAAGGGGTGCAACATCCATGTCAGATCTAAACAAATATTTTCTCCAAGCTTGCCTCTAGCATGGGATCCGTATAGTGTGACAGATGCCATAAAGGATAAACTGCTTCTACTTAATAAGGGATGTGGACTAAATCATCTGAATGATAAAGATGCTGACCTGAATTACCTGGTAAAGAAATAAAAACTTTCATCCTCAGAATCACTCCAAGTTTATTTCTGTCTGAATTCTTCCCCAAGTGTTGGATAACTACTTTGACTAATTGCTAACTTTGAATATTAGTAACCTAAGGGGCATTCCATCTTGTACTTCTTCCAGCCCAGCGTTTCTCATGATACTCTGCATAGAAGTTAAATAAGCAGGGTGACAATATACAGCCTTGACGTACTCCTTTTCCTATTTGGAACCAGTCTGTTGTTCCATGTCCATTTCTAACTGTTGCTTCCTCACCTGCATACAGATTTCTCAAGAGGCAAGTCAGGTGGTCTAGTAATCTCATCTCTTTCAGAATTTTCCACAGTTTATTGTGATCCACACAGTCAAAGACTTTGGCATAGTCAATAAAGCAGAAATAGATGTTCAGAAAACTCTCTTGCTTTTTCCATGATCCAGCGGGTGTTGGCAATTTGATCTCTGGTTCCTCTGCCTTTTCTAAAACCAGCTTGAACATCAGGGAGTTCACAGTTCACGTATTGCTGAAGCCTGGCTTGAAGAATTTTGAGCATTACTTTACTAGTGTGTGAGATGAGTGCAATTGTGTGGTAGTTTAAGCATTCTTTGGCATTGTCTTATTTGGAGATTGGAATGAAAACTGACCCTTTCCAGTCCTGTGGCCACTGCTGAGTTTTCCAGATTTGCTAGCTGTATATTGTATATTGTCACCCTGCTTATTTAACTTATATGCAGAGTACATCATGAGAAATGCCTGGCTGGAAGAAACACAACTGGAAATCAACATTGCCAAGAGAAATATCAATAACCTCAGATATGCAGATGACACCACCTTTATGGCAGAAATTGAAGAGGTACTAAAAGGCCTCTTGATGAAAGTGAAAGAGGAGAGTGAAAAAGTTGGCTTAACATTCAGAAAACGAAGATCATGGCATCCGGTCCCATCACTTCATGGCAAATAGATGGGGAAACAGTGGAAACAGTGGCTGACTTTATTTTTTGGGGCTCCAAAATCAGTGCAGATGGTGATTGCAGCCATGAAATTAAAAGACTCTTACTCTTCAGAAGGAAAGTTATGACCTTGGTCATAACTTTTAATATCCTAGACAGCATATTAAAAAGCAGAGACATTGTCAGCAAAGGTCCATCTAGTCAAGGCTATGGTTTTTCCAGTAGTCATGTATAGATGTGAGAGTTGGACTATAAAGAAAGCTGAGTGCAGAAGAATTGATGCTTTTGAACTGTGGTGTTGGAGAAGACTCTTGAGAGTCCCTTGGACTGTAAGGAGATCCAACCAGTCCATCCTAAAGGAGATCAGTCCTGGGTGTTCATTGGAAGGATTGATGTTGAAGCTGAAACTCCAATACTTTGGCCACCTCATGCGAAGAGCTGACTCTTTGGGAAAGACCCTGATGCTGGGAAAGATTGAGGGCAAGAGGAGAAGGGGAGGACAGAGGAGGAGATGGTTGGATGGCATTACCAACTCAATGGACATGGATTTGGGTGAACTTCGGGAGTTGGTGATAGACAAGGAGGCCTGGCATGCTGCGGTTCACGGGGTTGTGAATAGTCAGATATGACTGAGCTACTGAACTGAAGGGGGATTCAAGAATTTGCCCACAGTGAGGAGTTAAATGTGATTTTACCATGTTTCTCCAACTCTACCCTCTGCAAGAAATGTATACCTTATAACTGGGGATGTTTAAATGATACTAAACTAGGCCAGATTTAAATGGGTGATGCAAGAAACTTAATGGAAATCAAAGAGAGGTTGTTAAAAATCCTAACTTCCCAGCCCTTGCTTCACTGTATTATAAAAGAGGCCAGATGTAAGGCTCTCCGAACTCTGGTCTTGATGGCATTCTTTTGAAAAATAATTTGATTTCAAGCAACAGAGAGCCCTCATCCGACATGTACACAATTCTTACACATATGTATTTCCAATTTGAGGTTTTGGCCTGTTATCATTAAAAATAATCTTTAGTTTCTCTTCTTGTCTCCTTTGTTTGTTTGAACATACAGTGAAAAATAACTGTTAGAGCTTTTTGGTAGAGCACATATATGACTTTTTTTTGGAACAGACAAAAGCATTTTGACCAATGTGTATTATGAAAGCAGATTTTATATAAATATATGTGTATAAAATAAGCTCATTTGCACATGGCTCAAGGGAAGCTAAACTCACTGCAAAAAGTTCCCTAATGTTTACTTCAGCCTAGTTTTCATTTTCAATATGTGTAGAGAAAATAAAGACAAGTGGATAATTGTATAGAAAAGAAGGCGATGGCCTATAACTTTCATTTGTTTTACTGTAATGCACACAATGGACTGAGGCTTCCATGGTGGCTCAGAGGTAAAGAATCTGCCTGCCTGCTAATGGAGGAGGCACAGGATATGTGGGTTCCATCCCTGGATAGGGAAGATCTCCTAGAGAAGGAAATGGCAACCCACTCCAGTATTCTTGCCATGGGAAATCCCATGGACAGAGGAGCCTGGTAGGTTACAGTCCATGAGATCCCAGAAGAGTTGAACACAACTTAGCACCTAAATTACAACTGTAACAAGAGACTGACAGGCCTGTGGTGCGTTTCTTTACCAATGAGAGACCCAGACCTGCTGGTATTCTGTTGCAGAATGCTACCCAATAGTATAGTTCTTGCAAATGCCACTGAAATATGTGACTCTTAATGTGTTTAAATCTATTTATCTATTTACCTATTTTCCTCTCTCTATAAATGTATTTTTGTTTTGTTGTGTTTTTTTTTTCTCATTCCAGAAAGGGGGTAATGTAGCTTATACAAATATGTAAAATCACAATATAATAAAGTAAAACTAAAGATTACATGGCTTAGGGAATAGAACAAAGGTGAAATAAGAGACAGATAAAATGAAGGCAGAAGTGAGATTGGTACATACAGTGTCTTCCCTCAGGGACTTTTGCTGAAGTGTCTAGTGAATGTTCTCAGAAACAAGAGTAAAAGGGGTACTTCAAACTATTTCGGATAGTTCGTAACATCCATAGTATATTAAGATAGTTTCTCAGGAGAAATATAACCATGCATGGTTCTTAGACTAGAAAGAATTTTCTATCCCAGGGCTTTGAAAGGAACATAGGAACTTCAAGAAACACTCACCAGTAGCTTAACTTTAGAGCTCAATTGATAAAGCCACTCTTTCTCTGATTGGTTTTCAGGATCTTCCTCAAAGGACCTCACCCATGAAACTCCCTTTTTCTGATTATTATGGCTTTTTGGTAATCTCATCGAGACTCATTACTTTAAATATCTTCCTTGCACAGACCACCGTAAAACATATCTATTACATTTTATTGCCTATATTCTCCAGGCAAGAATAGTGGAGTGGGTAGCCATTCCCTTCTCCAGAGGGGTCTTCTTGACCCAAGGATAGAACCCTAGTCTCCCATGCTGTAGGCAGATCGTCATTGAGCCATCAGGAAAAGGACACTATTTAGAGAAAAAAAAGTACATAATTTCAAATATTAAGGACAATAACCTGAGAGTTATCCTTAATTCCTCTCTTTCTTTTATATTTCCCACTAATAATTTCTATCATGCTTTCTTTCAAGATGCTTTTAGTTGTTTCATTTCTCATCACTTTATTGCCACAAGCCTGGACTAAGTCACTGTAACTTCTTTTGAAGAACACTTCTAGTTTTTTCTCACTATGTTTATTCTCTACTTAGTAATCAAAAGTATTCTATTTAATAAGTAAATCAGATCACGTTACTATCTTGCTTCAAACTTTCCATTGACTTCCATCAAATTTTAAGTAGGGCCCAGGTTTCTTCCCATGGACTGCTGAGCCCTGCTTGATAGAACTTCTGTTATTATCCTTGACCTCCTCTCCAAGCTCACTTCGCTTTAGCCATGCTGACTCCCCTGCTATTTCTTGCCTATGCCAAGCACAGTCCTACCCAAGGGCCTTTGCACTTACTGTGCTCTCTACCAGATATGTTCTTCCCCTAGTAAACTGTATGACTTTCATTCAGATCTCTGATGAAAAGCCGAATTTTCAGAAATGACTTGCTTATATACTTGCCTCCTCTGCCTGTAGCCCTCTTATCTAACTCTAGTTCTATTGGATTTCAGAATACTTAGCATTAACAGATGTGATTTTTTAGCATGTTTGTTTATTTTCTAGATTGTATTCTCTAAAAGGGCAAGGATTTGTGTGTTTTGCTCACTGACAAATCTCATCGTCTGAAACAATGTTTGGCCTCATGGTAGATGCTTGATAGAAAACAAATGAATTAATTATTAAATGAACCAAGGAATATTTTTTTGAATTATTTTTAAATTAGAAAAATGGATAACATGCATATTCTTTGACTAATTATTGACAAATGTTCCCTCACTTCACTTCTTATGAGTGTTGGCAAGCAGGGAATTTGAGGCCATTCTCCCTCAGAAGTTACTTGGAGTGTAATAGCTTTTAAATTAGGGCTTCTCTTGTGGCTCAGCTTGGAAAGAATCCACCTGCCATATGAGAGACTTGAGTTCAATCCCTGGGTAGGAAAAAACACTTGGAGAAGAGAAAGGCTACCCACTCCAGTATTCTGGCCCAGAGAATTCCATGGACTGTATAGTCCACGGGGTTGCAAAGAGGTGGATACAACTAAGTGACTTCCACTTTCAGCTTTTAAATAAAGCTATATATCAAGGACGTGTCCACATGCTTTATCAAGTATCCACACTAGAAGTTGATTTTTTGAGGCCATTCTCCCTCAGAAGTTACTTGGAGTGTAATAGCTTTTAAATTAGGGCTTCTCTTGTGGCTCAGCTTGGAAAGAATCCACCTGCCATATGAGAGACTTGAGTTCAATCCCTGGGTAGGAAAAAACACTTGGAGAAGAGAAAGGCTACCCACTCCAGTATTCTGGCCCAGAGAATTCCATGGACTGTATAGTCCACGGGGTTGCAAAGAGGTGGATACAACTAAGTGACTTCCACTTTCAGCTTTTAAATAAAGCTATATATCAAGGACGTGTCCACATGCTTTATCAAGTATCCACACTAGAAGTTGATTTGACATCTGTGTGAGAATATGCAGAACTTAACATTGACATAATACCTGAACAGAAAGCAAGTGGCCTCCACCTGGGCGAGACCCAAGGGATTTTTGGGTGTAAAGAAAAGATTCTCCTTTAAAGGCAAAAACAGAGTAGGAAGAGCATTAAATCACCAAATTTCTGTCATGGAGCACGACTTTGGTGATTTTAACTTAATACATTTTCAAACACAAGTAACCAAATACCTGCCTCAGACATTTAAAACCAGTGCACAATTAACACCAAAATTTTAAAAACAAAACTTCTGTAAATTCAAGTATAACATAATTGAAAAATATACACCCAGGCATTTGCTAGAGTTAATCTGTGAATAAAAATCACTGATTATAACTCACTAAAATATATATTAAATGACCTATTAAGGCAATGGCACCCCACTCCAGTACTCTTGCCTGGAAAATCCCATGGATGGAGGAGCCTGGTGGGCTGCAGTCCACGGGGTCGCTAAGAGTCTGACATGACTGAGCGACTTCACTTCCACTTTTCACTTTCATGCATTGGAGAAGGAAATGACAACCCTCTCCAGTGTTCTTGCCTGGAGAATCCCAGGGACGAGGGAGCCTGATGGGCTGCCACCTATGGGGTCGCACAGAGTCGGACACGACTGAAGCGACTTAGAAGCAGTAGCAGCAGACCCTATTAAATGAGGCTTCCCTGGTAGCTCAGATGGTAAAGAATCTGCCTACAATGAAGGAGACCAGGGTTCGATCCCTGGGTTGGGGAGATCCCTTGGAGTAGGAAATGGCAACCCACTCCAGTATTCTTGCCTGGAGAATTCCATAAACAGAGGAGCTTGGCAGGCTATAGTCCATGGGATTGCAAAGAGTTGCATATGACTGAGTGACTTTTACTTTTCACCCTATTAAATTACTATAAACATAAAACCTTAAAACAGCACCTATTTATTAATAGCAGTCAATTGGACACTTCTAGCTTCTCTACTTTGAGTCCTAAAAAGCTAAAGTCAAGGGGTCAGCAAAGCTGCATTCTTTTTTGGATGCACAAAGGGAGAATCCATTTCTAGGCTCATTCAGGTTTTTGGCAGAATTCAGTCCCATGCTGTAGAGGACTGAAATCTCTGTTTCCTTACTGCATATCCTAAGTTCCTTTTCAGCTTCTAAAACCTATGCACATTCCTTGGCTGTGCCCCCAGTAATTTTAATGTCATCAGTGATAGGTTGAGTCCTTTAATGCTTCCAATCTTCCCTACCTCTTCTTGAGTCACATTATCTTTTGCAATGTTTTACTTCAGTGGAGAGAGGCTCTCTGCTCTTCAAGGTTCATAGTGTTCTTACCTACATAATATAGAAACACCTCCTTACTTTAGTCTTTATCAGCTTCATTTCAACTGCAAAGTCCATCTTGCCACAGAATGTAACATCTTCACAGGTGAAACACCAGGGGACAATTATCATGGTATCAACAATCCTGCCTGTGTGTGCATGTGTGCTAAGTTGCTTCAGTCATGACTGACTCCTTGCGACCCCATTGACTGTAGCTTGCCAGGCTCCTCTGTCCTTGGGATTCTCCAGGTAGAATATCAGAGTGCCCTCCTCCAAGGGATCTTCTCAATCCAGGGATCGAACTCATGTCTCTTATGTCTTCAGCTTTGCAAATGGATTCTTTACCACCAAGCCATCAGGGAAGCCCCCCAATCCGGCCTACTACTGGCCATTTCAAAAATATAATTTTAATTTTAGGATAGTTGACTGGTAACTCTTATTTTTGAAGACAAATTGCATTTAATGTTTTAATTTGTCCAGATCACTTGCAGCTTGGGAAGACATGGTATCACATGACCAAATGTCTGTTTCCATATGCCCAGTGCTATGGAGCAGTCTTCATGACTTTCTTTTTGACCCTTAGTAAAACCAAAGGGAAGCCTGGCGTGCTGTGATTCATGGGGTCGCAAAGAGTTGGACACGACTGAGCAACTGAACTGAACTGAAAACCAAAGGGGGAAGGGATAATCAAGTTTATTTACTAAGCCGTGGTGCCTTTGTATACATTACAGTGTTTATATCATGTATCTTTTCTAGGAGTTCAGGAACAGAGAGAGCAGCCATGCTTGGTGATATGACTACATTTGCCTATTCAAAACTTTATACTTGTTTAATACAAGAGGTCTGTTTGAGTAAGGAATCATCTTTACTGTATGTCTATATATTTGACCTAAGAAAAATTACCGAAATTTTTGTTTCAGTTCAGTTCAGTTGCTCAGTCGTGACCGACTCTTTGTGACCCCATGAATCGCAGCACGCCAGGCCTCCCTGTCCATCACCAGCTCCTGGAGTTCACCAAGACCCATGTCCATTGAGTCAGGGATGTCATCAAACCATCTCCTCCTCTATTGTCCCCTTCTCCTCCTGCCCTCAATCTTTCCCAGCATCAGGGTCTTTTCCAAAGAGTCAGCTCTTCACATGAGGTGGCCAAAGCATTGGAGTTTCAGCTTCAACATCCAATGAACACCCAGGACTGATCTCCTTTAGGATAGACTGGTTGGATCTCCTTGCAGTCCAAGGGACTCTCAAGAGTCTTATCCAACACCACAGTTCAAAAGCATCAATTCTTAGGCTCTCAGCCTTCTTCACAGTCCAACTCTCATATCTATACATGACTGCTGGAAAAACCATAGCCTTGACTAGACAGACCTTTGTTGACAAAGTAATGTCTCTGCTTTTTAATATGTTGTGTAGGTTGGTCATAACTTTTCTTCCAAGGAGTAAGCATCTTTTAATTTCATGGCTGCAATCACCATTTGCAGTGATTTGGGAGAAATTTTTGTTTAGGAGCCTAGAAAATAAACTTAACTCATTGGAATTAGTGAACTCAGAACTTACAGTGCCATGCAACTGACTTATAACTCTATCAATTTCTTCCTTTTAAGTAGTTTACTTTGCTTTTCTGACACACTTTGTTTACTTTCTTACAGTTACACATATTCAAGGCTCTACATCATCCCCTTCAACTTCATGAAAAAAAGAGAGGAAAATGCAAGTATTTATGTGTATCAAAAACATTGAGTAACTATGTAGCATTTCCTAATACCTTCTTTCTTTCCTTCCTTCCTGTCTGCCTAGCTGCCTGACTTCTTTTCTTCTTTTCTTCCTTCATCAAATACTGATTAAACACATTACATAAGATTGTGCTTGTTTCTAAAAATACATATATGAGGAAGACATAGTTTGTCCTCCAAGTATTCACAGTCTAGAGGCAATGTCAGGTGTATCTTTGGAGCATAAGAGCAAGAATACCTGAGTGTATCAGGAGATTATAAAAGGAAGGAGATGTGTTTGAATAGTATTTCACAAATGAATGGAGGCAGTGGAATGGGGTAGTCCAACAAAAGGAAGTGTGTTCAGGAAAAGCAAAGTGTGTTGAGGAAAATTCTCAAGGAATGAGTGGACAATTAGTGACTGAAGAGTGACATTGGCTGAGTCTAGACAGGTAGGCATGGGTCCAGTTATTAAAGATGAGTGAGAATACCAAGTCAAAATTATTAGGCAGTTGGAGTTAATATTAAGAATGCATTAAGAAATAACAATGGATGCAATGAGATGTCAGAGAGCCCAGGAAACCTTCTCAACCAGAGGCACATTGGGACTCACAAGAGAAACATTTAAGATATGAGAGCTGACTTGGTAGCTTACTACTCTCCTAGGATTCAGCGTCTCTTTGCTGCTATATTTGAATCCTAGCAAGAAACTAGGTTCTCCTTCCTGCTCGTAGCTTCCCTTTACTCACAATGGTGGTGATTTAGTCACCAAGTTGCGTCTGACTCTTGTGACCCTTGGACCCCCTAACAGGCTCCTCTGTCCATTCTCCAGGCAAGAATGCTGAAGTAGGTTGCTATTTCCTTCTCCAGAGGGTCTTCCTGACCCTGGAATCGAACCCAGGTCTCCTACATTGCAGGCAGATTCTTTACTAACTGAGCTACAAGGGAAGCCCTTACTCACAATATACTCTCTTATATTTTATGCCTCTACTAATTGCCTTTCACATAGGTTTTTAATATTTCAGTGGTACTCACTTGTTCTCTCTCTCACAGAGAGAGAACATTCTCCCCATGTTAAAAATCATCAGGAAAAAGGATATACCTGGATTTGTTAGGATTCTGTCCATGACATAAAATACTCCTAGAGAGCAGGGGTCTCAGGCCCTCTGCCAGGGAGCCATGTGCCTGCCAGAAGACAACAGGGTGCAAAAAACCCACAGCACAGATACTGTTGCTGTTTAGTCTTTAGTCACTAAGCTGTTTCGAGCTCTTTTGCAACCCCATGGACTATAGCCCACCAGGCTCCTCTGTCCATGGGATTTTCTAGGCAAGAACACGGGAGTGGATTGTCATTTCCCTCTCCAAGCACAGATATGAGAGGCTGCAATGTTTCTTAGAAATACCAGCTATTGAAAGATTCAAGACATTATTGAATAAATAGGATTAACAGGATTGGAAGAATTGGATATTTATTCTGTAGGTGATAGGGATTCATACAAGAACATTAAGAAATTGAATGATCGTGTTTGTATTTGGAAACCATCATGCAACATTGAGTGTCTTGGGTCTGGAAAGAGGTAGAAACAGCAAAAGAAGAGCAACAAATTGGGGAACTATTGCAATAATCTAGGAAAAAATAATTTGCAAGGGCCTGACTGAAATGACAGCATTGTGAGGTGAAGGGGGAGGGAAGAGACAGGAGGTGAAGCATTTACAAGATTCTGTACTCTGAAATCACAGAGACTTGTGTTTGACACTAACTAGCTCTGTGACTACAGTCATTCCATCTCTCTCAGCCTCAGTGTCTTTGTGAGTAAAATGGGAATAATCCTAGTTAATACATTGTTAAACTGCAGTAATAGTTTACTGAGGTAAAATAGGAATATTCATATAAAGTATTTAGCAAAGAGCCTGATATTCAGGAAGTATCCCATAATGTCAGTGTGTGTCAGTGTCAGAACATTACTCTCAGACTTCATGACTTTCTGATGGGAAGAACAGTTATCAAGGTGAGGAAGCATTTCCCAGAAGAATCCTGAGCTCCTGGGTGGAAAGTCTAAATCAGATCATATGCTATCAGCATACCTTCAAACTTCTGGGGGAAATAATAAATCTACAGCAAAGGCAGATATAAACACATAATGGTTTGGAATTTTATATGATTCTCCTTTTTGGAAGAAGGCACCAGTTAAAACCATGACTAAATTGCAAAAAAAAAAAAAAAAAGATATTCAAATGTCCAGATATTTTAGAGTTATCAATTAAGGTATCAATATTCTGCAATGTAAAGACATAATTCAAGAGCTCCTTGTCACAAACACAGCAAAATTTTAGAGGGAAAAAAGGGAATATTCACTAACTCAATAATGAAGATATTTTCCAAATAAAGTAACACATGGTAGAATTTTAGGAAACTTTATCATACTTTATCCCCACCAAGAAGACTCTCACCTTACATTCTGTTAGTAATGGTTCTAAATAGGTTGTGTGTGCTAAGTCGTTTCAGTTGTGTTCTAATTTGCAACCATATGGACTGTAGCCCACCAAACTTCTCTGGCCATGAGATTCTCCAGGCAAGAATACTCGAGTGGATTGTCATGTCCTCCTCCAAGGGATCTTCCCAACCCAGGGATCAAATCTGCGTCTCTTATATCTCCAGCATCGGGTGGGTTCTTTACCACTTTCACCATCAGGGAAACTGTTCTAAATTTCTAAAGCAGAAATCTTGGGATAACACAAGAGAAAGCTATGAGGAAGAGAGACACATGTTATGTTTTCTCCTCTGTTATCTCAAGATTCCCCTTGGTTGACACATTTTTCTTTTCCTTCATGACTCTAAAAAGAACTAGAATCTCAAAAATTCTTGTTTCTTTCTTCCCTCTACAAACTTCTTTAAAGTCAAATGCATGTTTGTTCAACAACAATTTACATCCAATTATCCCTAGCACTAGGCTAGGCACAACACTATAAAGAAATCATTAGTTCTGTCCATAATTTATGTAATCCAGTATCAAACGATTTTAGAGTTTGAATCAGGTTAATAATGTAGCATACACAGTAATTAAAAGAATTTTGAGGTTCCCAATGCCTTCACTTGTATGAGAAGCGTTCTGTTTGAAGGTGTCAAGGGTGTTCTTCCATAGTTGTGGATTCTTCTAAAGAAAAAAAAATGGAAGTTTTCAATCCTGTAGCCCTTTAATACATAGGATTTCTCTTCCTTTTTCTTTCTCAAAAATATTTAGTGTCAAGTGAAACTGTGTAGAAATCTTTTCCTGGAAAACTTTTTATGGTGCTGCTTGAGAAAGCAAAGGAGTTGCAGTAAAGGACTTTTTGGCTGAACAGTTTGAGTTTGTCACACACATAAAAGGTAACCTTAAAGGAAGTAGAGAGGCAGGAGTCAGGAAGGAAACTCAGAGGAACTGAAAGTGTCCTCTCATGGGAATAACTTCTCCATTCAGTAAGATTCTTGGGTCCCTTTTGTCATTTGTCCTCATTACATTTATGTCACAGTTGTGCTACATTAGAAATTAATCATGGTAGGTTGAAATAGTGAGAGCTGCTGCTGTTAGGCTGAGTTCAAATTGGACTATTAAAAAATAACTAGGCATTGCACTGTAGGGAGAAAATATTTTGGAAGGGGCTTTGAATTTATACATAGTCTTTTTTTTTTTTCTATGTCTAAAGACTGCTTTTAGGTTTAACTTTAAATTCATAAGTATCATTACTTTTCACAGTAGAAAATATCACCATTGCTCAACATTCACTTAGTAATCATTTATGTGGAGTTTACCACATTGTCTTAGGCGTTATAGTAGACACTGGAAATGTAGAAGTTAAAAATATATAGCCCTTGCCCTCAAAAGTCTAAATAACAGTGTGAAATTATCCTGTAGTCAAATACTTAATAAAATAAAGTCATTGTTGTAATGAATTAATAAATTGAAAACCTATAAAATTCTCACTAGCAATTTCTATTTCTGAAGGGAAGAAATACAAAACTTCTTCAATTGTAGGACTATTCCTCCTGTTACTATAATTTAGAACACACATTTTTTCATAGTGAATCATATTGCATTGATTTTCTCAACAAAGGTACAGAATATAATTGTGAAAGAAAATAATATGAACAAAATGAAGTGATTAAATTGTCTCTGCATAATTAAAATTAGCAACTTACTGTTAAAATAAGTCTGGGTTGACATTCCAAATTGACTCATATACTTAGGCTGTTTTCCTTCCCCCTCTTTCTTGGAAGAGGTCAATTAAGATGGCAGTGCCACCCAGTTTTTGTATGTTTAAAGAAACTTACACTGTTGAAGCATTTTTATTTTTCCTGATTATGGCTGTAATTATTCAAATATTAACACTGAACTTCCATGGATATATTAACCCTGTTCACACTGAAACTCATACATAACTGAAGCTGATATAGTAGTCTAAGTCAGATGTTTGTAGAAAAACTCTTTCTCAGCTATAGATATGTTTCAAGCAAAAAGTTTTCTTTTGGCCTGCATTGTTGAGCTAAGTATTTCAATTCTCCCCAGCCTTTATACATGTTTCAGCACTTCCATGACCCGCAATCTGTAGCCATTCAGAATTTTTTTCTACTTACTATGAGTAGTTGTTCTTAATCTATGTCTATCATAACTATTTATAAACAGCTCAGTTCTACTTCCCTCTTCATAGTAGCAGATCTCCATAGGAAGAATGCCTGCTAAAGTGAAGTCACCTTATGGACAGAAGAGGGAATTCAAAACATATATTCATAAATCAAGCATTTTGGTCAGCCTGGCAAACATTTAACCAAAGCTACTGCAAATGCAGTTATTATTATTTTTTAATATATAATGACTATTCTTTTCCTTCTTCCTTGTTAGTCACAAGTTGATTTTGATTCTATAATGATATCTCGTATCACACTACAGTTTTGTTGAGAAAAAGAAAGGGGTAAGTAGACATTTTAGTGGATACATAAACAAGAACTTAACCTGAATAAACTAAAGATAAACAAGATTCAGATTATGTGAAGATTACCTGGGGCCAATTTGAAGGATGAAAAAAATATAGCAACATTACTCAAATCCAGAACAATAAGGTGTTTCAACAATCAATAAGAAGCAGTGGAAAAATGAATGTGAAAAATGTATTGGAAAATTGAGACCATGAAAAAAGAAAAAAAACTGACATTGCTTAATCTAGAAAAGAAATGGTTTGAGGGAAACAATAGAAATTTCATCATAAGAAGAATTATTTTATAGATGATGGGGTCCAGATGTTTCCCTGTCCCCTTAGCTAATATGGATTATGTGACAAAAAATTTAGGTTAATTATTATAACTATATAGGCTAAGAAACCTGGAAATTGTTTATCAAGAGATGTACGTAAGATTTATTCAGCCATGCAAATTGACACAGGGCCAGGTACCCACAGGGCCTTATTAAAATTAACCTTCAAACAAAAAGCTGAGGTTTTGATGGCCCCAAGCATCACAGATATATGCATATATGTAAAAGAAAAAAAAAAGAAATTTAGAATATATCTCTGTGAGATTGTTCAGGAAATTTATCTTACTTTAACTATAGTTATATAGTAATATATGAGAATGGTCATTCTTGTTACGTATTTTTTTAAATGTTTTGCAGTGGTTTCAAGTGAACAATTCCATAACCTAAATATCTAGGAAAATATTCCTATTTGGCATATCTAGGTAGAGAGATTTTCAAAGTAAAATTAGGAAATGTACTCTTACTACATGAAGAGTAGTAGGACTTTCTCAAGAATGCACTATCACTGAAATACACAGGATAAACTCACTGTTACTAACTTAAAGTGAAAGCTTGACATTTGAGGGGACTCAACACTTCCTTTTCAGGGAATGGCCTCTTTGATATTGAAAGAAAAAAATTAAAATGAAAAGAGGTAGTAATCCAGAAGAAGCAACTTGGACACCATCACTCCATCACTCCATCACTGTGATTAATGTTAAAATCTAATCAAATTAGGGAACATCGTTTCTGTGGGCAGTGTGTCCCCACAACCAGTATGTAGATGGTTGGGCTATGGAGGAATTTATCCCTTAATGTTCTGTTTAGGCTTGAAACCTAGCCCCACGTCAGGAGTTAAGTACGGCTCCTTGGACAGAATACTGAGTGAAAGTGGAAGTGTCAGTCACTGTTGTTTCTGACCCTTTGTGACCCTGTGAACTGTAGCCTCCAGGCTCCTCTGTCCATGGGGATTCTCCAGGCAAGAATACTAAAGTGGATTGCCATGCCTTCCTCCAGGGGAGCTTCCCAATCCAGGGATCAAACCCAGGTCTCCTGCATGCAGGTGATTTTTTTTTTTTTTTTTTTTACCAGCTGAGCTACCAGGGAAGCCCCAGATGGGCTATAGTAGAATCTAAAAAAGAGTGGATATATGTACCATTCGTATAACAGATTCACTTTTCTTTACACTTGAAACTAACACAACATAGTAAGTGAAATATACTCCCTAGCAAATTAAAGAAAAACAAATAAGAGTCACTCACTTAAAATAAGTAAAGAATATAAGGAAGGAAAGAAAAGAATGTTAAAAGATATTTAAAAAGATAATGAATTGCTTCACATCTTTTGCTGACACATTTGTTGGTCAGGTAGTATGATGTTGAATAAGGATTTTGTAAGCCTTAGACAGTGAAACGGACAGAAGCATGGTGGTACCAAGGCAAGTGATATTGAGACTTAGAGTTGTATACTATGACAACAAATGACTCTTCTCTCCTGGGGAAGGGAGTTCATCTAATGAAGCTCTTGATACTACTAGGGGCTGGATGCTTCCCCAGGTGCTTGAAGCCATAATGAAATTTAGTGATCAGAATCAGACTCTTCCTTTCTCTTGTTGTGAAATTACCAGACTAGAGGGAGAAAAGCCATTTAAGGCTTCCTAAGGGCTGGAGAAGACTCTTGCGAGTCCCTTGGACTGCAAGGAGACTCAACCAGTCCATCCTAAAGGAGACCAGTCCTGAGTTTTCATTGGAAGGACTGATGCTGAAGCTGAAACTACAATACTTTGGCCACTTCATGTGAAGAGTTGACTCATTGGAAAAGACCCTGATGCTGGGAGGGCTTGGGGGCAGGGGGAGAAGGGGACGACAGAAGATGAGATGGCTGGATGGCATCACTGACTCGATGCATGTGAGTTTAGGTGAATTCTGGAAGTTGGTGATGGACAGGGAGGCCTGGCGTGCTGTGATTCATGGGGTCGCGAAGAGTCAGACACGACGTGTACCCCAATGTTCATCGCAGCACTATTTATAATAGCCAGGACATGGAAGAAACCTAGATGTCCATCAGCAGATGAATGGATAAGAAAGCTGTGGTACATATACACAATGGAGTATTACTCAGTCATTAAAAAGAATACACTTGAATCAGTTCTAATGAGGTGGATGACGCTGGAGCCGATTATACAGAGTGAAGTGAGCCAGAAGGAAAAACACCAATACAGTATACTTACACATATATATGGAATTTAGAAAGATGGTAATGATAAACCTGTTTGCAAGACAGCAAAAGAGACACAGATGTATAGAACAGCCTTTTGGACTCTGTGGGAGAGGGAGAGGGAGGGATGATTTGGGAGAATGACAGTGTAACATATATGATATCATAAGTGAAATGAATCACCGGTCTAGGTTTGATGCAGGATGCAGGATGCTTGGGACTGAGGCACGGGGATAATCTAGAGAGATGGTGTGGGGTGGGAAGGGGGAGGTGGGGGTTGGGATTGGGTGTTAATGTACACTCGTGGCTGATTCATGTCAATGCATAGCAAAATGAATACAGTATTGTAAAGCAAAACAAACTAAAAAATAAAAATTAATTAAAAAAAAAAAAAGAAATGAACTGAACTGAAGGGAAGTCTATGTTGTCGAGCCCATGCATGGTCTCCACCCTTGGCTCTGTGGCCACATTATGCTTTAGCTCAATGAACAAGCACTAGAGTGTCTGGAAAAAACCTGTAATCAATACCACAGTGTTGATCATCTTGTTTTTCTGATTACTGAGAGCTTCTTATAAAGGAAATATTGTTTATTGATCAATTTCAAAGGATATAAATATCCTTACACTATGTGCCGATTCCAAAAGATCTATTTGAAAACTCTACTTTAGAATGTTATATTACCAAACTTCCAGGCTTGGTTAAACCAGTCTTCTGACCATTTGGCCAAGCTATTAATCACCATTCTTTAATTAGTAAAGATGTGGAATGTTCCGCTCTAAAAGGAAGTAGCTATCAAGCCATGAAAAGACATGGAGAAACTTTAAACGCATATTGCTAAGTGAAACAAGTCAATCTGAAAAGGCTACCTATTGTACGATTCCAACTATATGACATTCTAAATGGGTGACCTATGGATACAAAAGGTCAGTGTTTGTCAGAGATTGAGTGCAGTGGAGAAAGAGATGAACAGGCAGAGAAGGATAATTTTCAAGGCTATAAAAATATTCTGTATAATATTAAAATGAGGTATACATTTAATTATAGATTTCTCCAAGTCAATAGAATGTACAACACCAGAAGTAAACTCTAAGGTAAACTATGAACTTTGAATGATCTTGATGTGTCAACACAGATTCATCCATTGTAACAGATGTCCACTCTGTGAGTGATAATGATAATGGGGGATACTAAGCATACATGAGTCAGGGGGCAGGATGCAGGATGCTTGGGACTGATGCACGGGGATAATCCAGAGAGAAGGTGTGGGGCGGGAGGGGGGAGGTGGGGGTCGGGATTGGGAGTTCGTGTACACTTGTGGCTGATTCATATCAATATATAGCAAAACGAATACAGTATTGTAAAGCAGAACAAACTAAAAAATAAAAATCAATTAAAAAAATAAAATGAAAAAAAAAGAACTGCCCTAGAACTGCAATAAAAATCAAGTATTTTAATATTAAATAAATAAATACAGTATGGTGAAGTTAAAAAATAAAATTAACAACTATCTGAAGATGCCAATAAGTAAGCACACAAAGTGAAACTTTTGGAAGAGAGGGAAAATTCTGAGAAGCAAATAAGTTTCCCTTATTTCCTTTTTACTTATGAATAAAACTTTAAAGAAACCAAAAACAATATAAGAAGGATAAAGGGCTCCTGTAGACCAAAAGGTATAGGTAAATCCCTAAGGTATAAGATTCAGAGAAGAGGATATGCAAATTCCTATATGACTGCATACAATTCTCAACTTAATCCATGAACTATCAATCATAAAGGTTTTCAAAACTGAACTGAGATATGAGTCATCCACACAAGGCTCAAAAGGACCTTGAACTATGGATGCACAGATAGGCCCCAAATCAGCATAGCAAAGATGGAGAAAAAGGAATTGAGATTTGAACTGCATTGGCTCAAAGGACAAGGGACAGAACTTCACTCTGAACAAAATCAAGCTGATTAGTATTGGTTAGTGGCTGAAATAAAAATACCTACAATCCCAAGAGGACTATAACAAGACTCAGAGTCTGTACAACATAGCATTTTCAATATCCAGAATATAATTGAATATTACCTGGCATATAAGAAAAAGAAAACTCAAAAGCTAGAGTTATAAGAGAATTTTTACAACAGCTATTCTAAGTATATTTCATGAGATAAAGGAAAAACCCCTTAAAAATGAATGAAATGATAGGCATATTTAGCATAAAAATAAAAACTGAAAAGATAAATCAATTGGAATTTTTAGAATTGAAAAAATAGAATATCTAGAAAAAAAACTTAATACAGAATGGAGATGGGAACTAAATGAGGAAATTGAAGATAGATTAGTAGAAGGATCACATTTGAAAAGCAGAGAGAAGAAAATATAATTTGAACATCACCTCAAGGAGCTGTGGGATAATATCAAAAGGTCTAAAGATATACCTGTGGAATCCCAGAAGGAACTCTGAAAAGAGTAAGTCTAAGGCAGAAAATATATTTGAAGAACAATGGGTAAAATATCCTATGTTTTATGAAAGCACACATTCATAAATTGAAAGAGCTGAAAAAATCAACATGATAAACTCAAAACAAACCATGCTTGCATGTATGTTATAAGCTGCTGAAACCCAAAGGCAGAGAAAACTTTGTGAAAAGAGTTGGATGCAAATGCCACATTCTATATAGGAAAATAGTGATTAAATTACCTTGGATTTGTCATCAGAAAAAAATGGAGGTCCAGCAATACTAGGAAAACATCTTAAATTTAAAAGTACTGTCAATCCACAGTTCATTCCCATTAAAATATATTTCATGTATGTGTGCTCAGTTGCTCTGTTGTATCTGACTCTTTGAGATCCCATGAACTGTAGCCCACCAGGCTTCCCTATCCATGGAATTTTCCAGACAAGAATACTGGAGGGGGTTGCCATTTCCTACTTCAGGGTATCATGACACAGGGATTGAACCTGTGTCTCCTACATCACCTGGGAAGCATATATATTTCAAGAATAAAGCATATAAAGACATCTTGAGGTAATGGAAAACTAGAAAAGTGTGGCTGTTAGACATGTTCTATAAGAAATGCAAAAGGATGCTTAAGCTGCAGAGAAATAATATTAGAAGAAACTGAATTTTCAGGAATGAAGAAAAACAACAAAAAAAGGTCACATCTGAAAAGCAGAGAGAGAAAAAAATTAGTTGAATATATATCAAGAACATGTGGTCTAATATCAAAAGGTCTAAAAAATATATTTCTCTGGAACCCCAGATATATTTGGGTATATTAAAGGTAATGGTAAATATAAAATACTAATTTTAACTCCTTAAATAGTTTAAAAATATGTATGACTACTTAAAACAAAAATTACAAAATTTCCTGATGAGATTTTCAGTTTATGTAAATGTATATTTGACAACAATAACTTAAGGATCAATGGGAAGTGAGGTAGAAGTTCCTATATGGTTTCAGGGTTTCAACAATGTATATGAATTCATATAATATTGGCTCTACAAGTACTCTATGAATGTGTAATGTGTGTGCATTTCAATCCTTGGAGCAATCTCTCTCTCTAAAATGCACACACACACACACACACAAATGTAAACTAGAAGGAATATAGCTAAACAAATGACGAATCATCCTCATGTGTTATTTGCTGCTTCTGAGACACTTATTATGTATAGAGAAATGGCATGCTGCAGTCTATGAGGTTGCAGTCGAACATGACTGAGCTATTGAACAACAATAATATACCTAATAGGATGACTAAGTCACAGTGTAATACAATTCCGTTTAACTGTAAGTTTTGTTTAGAGAATGAATTCTAAAATAGGTTAGAGGTAGTTGTAGTTTAGTGGAAAGATAAAATAATAAAAGTAAAGTTTTAAACTCTGGCTCTACAAAAGACCAATTAGGAATAATTTTTTGACAATTTTGGTTTAAAAAAATAAATATTGTTTTAGATAAAAATTTTTTTATCTAAAAAATATATTTCTCATTATTGGGGTAATCATATCTCACAGGTTTATTGGAAAGACATGTAAGTATTACAATGTACATGATATCATCTTAAGACTGTCATACATATTTATCTTTACCTTCCTGTCACAATATGTCTCCATCATTTGAGTTTGTTCCTTGGGCTCAGATATATCTAGCTATTCAAGTGACAGATCTCCTCCTTTAATATATCTTACAAAATCCATATATAATTCAGATACATTATTAATCAAATAAAATAGATTCCTGGCAATCAGGGTCATATTAGAGCATTGGAAATTCAGGATGGAAGAGATGCCATCAGAAAAAAGAGATGCATTGGAATAGAGGATGCTGCAATGATAGGAACTATTTAAGATGAACTTCATTTTCATTTTAATCTGGGTAACTTCACATCCAGGACCCAGGTGACACAGTGTAAAGAATCCAGTGTGGGAGACGAGGACTCGACTCCTGGGTCAGAAAGATACCCTGGAGAAGGAAATAGCAATCCACTCCACTATTCTTGCCTGGTAAATGCCATGGACAGAGAAGCCTGATAGACTACAGTCCATAGAGTCTCAAAAGATTCAGACGTGACTTAGCAACTCAAAAAGAACTTCACATTTAGCTTCTTCTTTTAGTCACCTTGGTCTTGCCAATACCATGTTAAGCAGTGCAAACAGAAATGGAAAAAGTCAGCTAAACTATCATATATTTTACGTTTGAGTTACTAAGGATTTAGATAAGTGAGTGAGGTGAAGTCGCTCAGTTGTGTCCGACTCTTTGCAACCCATGGACTGTAGTCCACCAAGCTCCTCCGTCCATGGGATTCTCCAGGCAAGAATACTGGAGTGGGTTGCCATTTCCTTTTCTGGGGGAATCTTCCCGACCCAGGGATCGAACCCAGGTCTTCCACATTGCAGGCAGATGCTTTAACCTCTGTGCCACCAGGGAAGCCTCGGGATTTAGATAAATGCATGGAAATTTATAAATCTGTAGTAACTAAACCAAAGCAACAACCTACTGCTATTGTTGTGATTATCTTTTATTTAGATAGGAAAAACCTTGAAATAACAATTTGCCACCCATACATTAACTATATATAACTATATCTAACTCTCAATATATCTATCAATATATTGTGTGATGTGTGTGTATACACACACATATGCATGTATATATATATACATACATATGTATATATACCCACACACACACATACATGTAAATGTATATATATATATATATATATATATATATATATCACAAGAAGGAAATGGCAACCCAACTGCAGTATTCTTGCCTGGGAAATTCCATGGACAGAGGAGCCTGGTGAGCTACAGGCTATGGGTTCACAAGAGTTGGACACAGCTTAGCAACTAAAGCACCACACACCATATATAAATATATATAGATAGATAAATGCATACATACATGCATACATAGATGAGAGTGATCTCTTCTCGAATATTTTCTGAGCATTTTGTACATACCAAGTACTGTAGTGGATATTGTGTTAAGTATGATTAAAATAAAGAATAATGACTAGGAGCTTTGGTGATTTGTATTATAAACCAAACTCTCATTTTTCAAATCGCCTATAAGCAGACATTGGAGCTTAACTGTTAGTTTGTTCAATATAGTTTACTAAATATCTATCACTTATTATTCGGTAAAAGTTCTGTATCCTTTCTAGTGACAAGAGAAAATGAATGAAGGCAGTCTATAAAATGACTGCTAAAGTATTTTACATCTAAAAAATTCTGTGTTTCTACAAAATCAACTTCTTTCCAATCCCTGACTTAAAATATTAGTGTACAAGACAATTTTTAATATCAAAGTCTTCCATTAATGTAACTATCAAGTGAAGACTAACAAATAGGCCTAAACAATGTATTATTGCTATCTTCTTATCTAGGCAGTGTGGCATGTACCAGGACTACTTGGTTCCTGCAGTACCGCCCAGTCTACATACAAAGTGGCTTGCATTAAGATACATTGGCCACAGTCTCTTTCCAACATCATCAAAGGGTTGCAGCCCCTGTGATGAATACTTAAACAATGCAATACCTACAACCCCTGTGGCAATGGCAGATCTAGCAAAAAAGCAGGAGTTGAACCTCAGATGACACTGAGAGTCTGACAACTGACATTTACAACAATGTTAATGATTCACAGTTTTCAGATCTACCCCATCATGAGAGCCTCCAGTGATGCCATCTCCTGCATGATTCATATGCTGTCTTCCCCGGCACTAAATGGGGAAAATGGAGCTTCACATTGCTGGAGATTAGGGGCTACTTAACTCTGCCAATCTCTTGTTACTGACAGTTGTTGACAAAAAATTGGGTAGCAATAACTCATTTGCAAAGCTTCCACTTTGTATCTTCAATTAGAATGCAATAGAAAGCAAATTTATTTTGTTTTAAGAAGTAGGGTACAGAAAGTAATATAAATCAATGTGATAATCTCTGGGATGTCTGACATTTCAGTAATACTATTCTCATGGGAAATCTACTCAGTGTTGACAATTCTTGGATTTTGCTTGACACCACAATTTCTGTTGCTAGTCAGAGGCAACTCTAGTTTATTCTCAAGTCTTATTTTTGTCTCTGAATTTTTAGTGAGGGCAACTTGCAGGGATCTCAATGGGCCTTAGTCTAATAATCATATTAAAATTATTGGATTTTGTACACAAAATTAAGATTCCTGAGTGATAATATTAATATTACCAAATATATCATTCATGTGATTTATGTCTATTTCAGACTAAAATGAATATTTAAATAGTTAAAAGTAAAACCATTAACAACATAAGCTTCACTGTATTTTCATGGTGCCTATAGTATATTGGTAAATATGCGGTGCTAATACCAATAGTAATGATTGGTACAGTTTAGAGAAGGACTGTTTTATGTTAGGCAGTTTGCATGTCTTTGCTCTAATTTTTATAATTACCTTTAAAGATAGGTGCTATCATCCTTATTTTACAGATGAGATAATTAAACCTGAGAAAAGCTAAATAACTTGCTAAATCCATATAACTAGATGGCTGTGTAATCAGGACTCACACCTAGTTTTATATCATTCTAAGTCCTGTGCGAATTATGTTACATACTGCTTTCTGCTTTAATATTCTGAGAATACAAGGTGTAATACTAATGACATATTACATGTTTATCTTTCCATATATTATATATATGATATACATAGAAAAGCATATATTTTCACATGTAATATCTACTCTTTTTCAACATGTAACATGGGTATATTGGAAATTAAAATGTAACAAGGGTGCCTATTGAAATATAACTAAACACTTTCATTTTTATACATACATAATAGGAAGTGTAATCCCAGGTGGCACAGCGATAAAATATCTTCCTGCCAATGCAGGAGACGCCAGAGATAAAGATTCAATCCCAGGGTCAGGAAGATCCTCTGGTGGAAGAAATGACAACCTGCTCCAGTATTCTTGCCTGGAAAATTCTATGGACAGACGAGTCTGGTGGGCTACAGTCCATGGATTGCAAAGAGCTGGACACAGCTGAGTGAGTGAGCATGCATACATGCAGTCCTTACACACCTACCACATACTACATGCTAATTTTCATGGAGATTAAATATTAATAATGAGCATATATTAACAAATAAACATTATATATATATATATAGACACACACACTTTTATTAACTGCATGTTTGATCTTTGGGGCTTCCCTGGTGGCTCAGATGGTAAAGAATCTGCCTGCAATGCGGGAGACCTGGGTTCAATCCCTGGAGGAGGGCATGGCAACCCACTCCAGTTTCTTGCCTGGAGAATCCCCACGGATAGAGAAGCCTGGTGGGCACAGGCCTTGGGGTCACAAAAAGTTGGACACGACTGAGCAACTGAGCACATTTGATCTTTATGCCTTGGAGACATTCAGAGTCAAAGTCACTTATTTTATTTGACTTATTTTTGATATAAGTAAGAAAGATAGGGTTCAGATAAGAGTTATGTTTCCATTAGAATAAAATGTTTTAGAACTCTCAAGTATTCATTGAGATGAGATGAGATGAAGTCGCTCAAGTCATGTCCAACTCTGTGCAACCTCATGGACTGTAGCCTACCAGGCTCCTCCGACCATGGGATTCTCCAGGCAAGAATACTGGAGTGGGTTGCCATTTCCTTCTCCAGGGGATCATCCCAACCCAGAGACTGAACCCAGGGATCAAACCTAGGTCTCCCACATTAGAGGCAGAAGCTTTAACCTCTGAACCACCAGGGAAGTCCCAAGTATTCATTAAGGCAAAACAAATATTTCACTTGTATCACTTTCTTGGTCAAATAGCACATCTTTCAGTATTTCAGCATCTAAGTTCTATTTCAGAGAACACAATTAGGTTATTTGTATGTTGTGCAAAGACTGATCAAAATTTGAAACCACTCAATAGTACTTCGGAAAAGGCAATGGCAACCCACTCCAGTACTCTTGCCTGGAAAATCCCATGGACAGAGCAGCCTGGTAGGCTGCAGTCCATGGGGTTGCTAGGAGTCGGACATGACTGAGCAACTTCACTTTCATGCATTGGAGAAGGAAATGGCAACCCACTCCAGTGTTCTTGCCTGGAGAATCCCAGGGAAGGGGGAGCCTGATGGGCTGCCGTCTATGGGGTCGCTAGGAGTCGGACACGACTGAAGCGACTTAGCAGCAGCAACAGCAGCAATAGTACTTATATTATTCTGACACTGTGGATATACTGTTCCTTGTTGAGTCAAGTAGTGAGAAACACATTTCTATTCTACAAATCTGTTTTCCCCACCAAGAAGAATTACATGATATCAGGATTACTAAACAAGTAGGTCCTCTTTTCTTATATTTTGTTAATGGCTAAAAATTACACCATTTATTATTTTGTATTATATGTGAACCATGATTTTATTACTTTATTACACAGATTTTTCTTTAAAATTTCCATTAATTTCCTAATGGGATGACAATAACTTTTATCATAACTTTTGTCTTTAGGTTTTATCATTATGAATTTCTAACATGTCAATTATTCTAAATTTTGGATATTCTTTTTTTTTAGTCTGGAATTTTTTACCACTAATTTTTCAGTTTTGTTGTTTCAATATGAACTCTTTTTTCCTTTCTACACCTGTGACATACTTGACTTGGTGGAAATCTACTATTTCCTAGACCACATATCTTTCTATGTCTCCCTATGTCTTTTCTTCTTGATGAAGTACACTTCCAACAAACTTTTTAAATTCCTTTAAAAGAAAAATCACATGTATAAACATGTCCTGATTGTTATCAACAAATCAAATTCTATGTTCAAATTCATTTTACTTTAAAATTTTATAAAATTGCTTCATAATCCCTTAAATCCAAAGTCATGATTGAAAAGTTCATGCTGTCTCTGATTGTTTTATCTTGTGACTGAAAAGTTCATGCTGTTTCTGATTGTTTTGTCTTGAAATTAAGTTCTCCTCTTCCATAAGGCAGAAACTCTGAGAATGGATTTTTTCTTTTATATTCTGGTAGGCATATAGTAGACAATTCCAAATTGGAGCTATATCCGTTAGTTCCTGGAAAGGGCTCCTTCTGTTCAGTGATCATTCCTTTTTATGATAGTCTTTTTGCTCTATGGATATGATAACCTCTTGGTTGCTGTTCAGTTGCTAAATCATGTGTGACTCTCTGCAACACCATGAACTATTCTACACCAGAGATTGCTGTTCTTCACTATTTCCTGGAGCTTGCTCAAATTCACGTTCACTGAGTCAGTGATGCCATCCAACCATCTCATCCTGTCACCACCGCCTTCTCTTGCCCTCAGTCCTTCCCACTATCAAGGTCTTTTTCAGTGAATCAGATCTTCACATCAGGTAGCCAAAGTGTTAGAGCTTCAGCTTCAGCATCAGGCCTTCCAATGAGTATTCAAGGTTGATTTCCTTTAGAATTGACTGGTTTGATCTCCCTGCTGTCCAAAGAACTCTCAAGAGTCTTCTCCAGCACCACAGTTCAAAAGCATCAATTCTTCAGGGCTCAGTCTTCTTCATGGTCCAACTCTCACATCTGTACATGACTGCTGGAAAAACCATAGCTTTGACTAGACAGACATTTGTTGGCAAAGTAATGCCTCTGCTCTTTAATATGCTGTCTAGGTTTGTCATAGCTTCCCTTTCAAGGAGCTAGCTTCTTTTAATTTCATGGCTGCAGTCACCATCTCCAGTGATTTGGGATCCCAAGAAAATAATGTCTGTCACTGTTCCTACTCTTTCCCCATCTATTTGCCATGAAGTGATAGGACCACATGCCGTGATTTTAGTTTTTTGAATGTTGAGTTTTAAGCCAGCTTTTTCACTCTCCTTTTTCAACCTTCATCAGAGGCTCTTTAGTTCCTCTTCACTTTCTGCAATTAAAGTGGTATCATCTGCATATATGAGGTTGTTGATATTTCTCCAGCTTGGGATTCATCCAGCACATTTCACATGATGTACTCTGTGTATAAATTAAATAAGTGGGGTGACAATGTACAGACTTGATATACTCTTTTCTCAATTTGGAACCTGTCTGTTGTTCCATGCCCCGTTCTGATTGTTGCTTCTGGTTCTGCACACAAGTTTTTCATGAGGCAGGTATAAGTGAAAGTGAAACAAACCCTGTATGCAAGAGAGCAAAAGAGACACAGATGTATAGAACAGTCTTTTGGACTCTGGGAGAGGGAGAGGGTGGGATGATTTGGGAGAATGGCATTGAAACAGGTGTAATATCATATAAGAAATGAATTGCCAGTCCAGGTTCAATACAGGATACAGAATGCTTGGGGCTTGTGCACTGGGATGACCCAGAGGGATGATATGGGGAGAGAGGTGGGAGGGGGATTTAGGATGGGGAACACGTGTACACCCGTGGCAGATTCATGTTGATGTATGGCAAAACCAATAGAATATTGTAAAGTAAAAAAAATAATAAATAAACAAATAAATAAATGAAAAGAAAGTTGTTCAGTTGTGTATGACTCTTTGAGATCCCAAGGACTAAACAGTCCACGAAATTCTCCAGGCCAGGATAGTGGAATGGGTAGCCTACCCCTTCTCCAGCAGATCTTCCTGACCCAGGAATTGAACTGGGTTTTCCTCCATTGCAGGCAGATTCTTTACCAACTGACCTATCAGGGAAACCCTCATCTGGTATCATCTCTTTAAAAATTTTCCAGTTTGTTGTGATTTATACAGTCAAAAGCTTTAGAGAAGTCAATGAAGCAGAAGTAGATGTATTTTGAAATTATTCTGCTTTTTCTATCTTCCAGCAGATGTTGGAAATTTGATCTCTTTTCTAAATCCAGCTTGTACATCTGGAAGTTCTTGATTCACTTTCTGCTGAAGCCTACCTTGAAGGATGTTGGCATAATCTTGCTAGCATGTGAAATGAGCACAATTTTACAGTAGTTTGAACATTCTTTGGCATTGCCTTTCTTTGGGATTGGAATGAAAACTGATCTTTTCCATTTCTGTGGCCACTGCTGAGTTTTCCAAATTTGCTGGCATATTGAGTGTGGCACTTTAACAGCATCATCTTTTAGGATTTGAAATAGTTCAGCTGGAATTCCATAAGCTCCCCTAGCTTTGTTCATAGTAATGCTTCCTAAGGCCTCTAAAACTACCTCAATATAGTCACAACAGTTAATTTTAAGTTCTTTTCTGTTTCCAGAATAAACTTTTATTCTTCAATGTTCAACTTTTTCTGCTTATCTTTGTATTCTCCTCCATTTTGTGGAATTGTCTAATTTTGGGGAATTCATGGCAGTTCATTTGTATTTAATGTTTAAGCATTTGGTAACTAATGTGAGATTCCTGTACTACTTTGTAAGAAAATACATTCTGTCATATTCATCTCCCATAGATGGGAAGTATGCCTGGAATGGAGTATCAGCATCAGGCTTTGCTTGGTTTTGAGTAAGCAAGAAACTGGCTTTCAGATTGGAACACTTATATTTCAATTTGAAGGCTTTGCACTTAGAGAAATACCACCTACACTGAAATTTTAAATTTACTTTTTTATTTACTGTTTTATGATCTACCTGGAAGACGGCACCAACCCAATTCCTTTTGCTCATAGAGGTAAGAAAGTAGGAACATACTAGTTCTTCCATATGTAGATCTTAGATCGTTCCCCTTTCCAGCTCTGCTTTTGACTCCTGTTCTTTATCACATCTACAAATTCAGTGCTTAAAGTCCCTTTGGGGCTCTGGCAGAAATATAAACTTGTCAGTGTACAGTCAGGTTGTGGTTTCCTCCTATTCCCACCTTTTAATTTGGCTAAGTATAAATTGAAAACTCTCATCTACTTACAAATGACTCTTACCAGTTCTCTTTATAATTATGAGGTTTATCATATTTTTGCACTTTATTACCTGCCTCTTGAGAACCTATATGCAGGTCAGGAAGCAACAGCTAGAACTGGATATGGAACAACAGACTGGTTCCAAATAGGAAAAGGAGTATGTCAAGGCTGTATATTGTCACTCTGTTTATTTAACTTATATGCAGAGTACATCATGAGAAACTCTGGGCTGGAAGAAGCCCAAGCTGGAATCAAGACTGCCAGGAGAAATATCAATAACCTCAGATAGGCAGATGACACCACCCTTATAGCAGAAAGTGAAGAAGAACTAACGAGCCTCTTGATGAAAGTAAAAGAGGAGAGTGAAAAAGTTGGCTTAAAGCTCAACATTCAGAAAACGAAGATCGTGGCATCTGGTCCCATCACTTCATGGGATATAGATGGGGAAACAGTGGAAGCAGTGTCAGACATTATTTTTGGGGGCTCCAAAATCAGTGCAGATGGTGATTGCAGCCATGAAATTAAAAGACGCTTACTCCTTGGAAGGAAAGTTATGACCAAGCTAGATAACATATTAAAAAGCGGAGACATTACTTTGCCAACAAAGCTCCGTCTAATCAAGGCTATGGTTTTTCGAGTGATCGTGTTTGGATGTGAGAGCTGGACTATGAGGAAGGCTGAGTGATGAAGAACTGATGCTTTTGAACTGTGGTGTTGGAGAAGACTCTTGAGATTCCCTTGGACTGCAAGGAGATCCAACCAGTCCATCCTAAAGGAGATCAGTCCTGAGTGTTTATTGGAAGGACTGAAGCTAAAGCTGAAACTCCAGTACTTTGGCCACTTCATGTGAAGAGTTGACTCATTGGAAAAGACCCTGATGCTGGGAGGGATTAGGGGCAGGAGGAGAAGAGGACGACCGAGGATGAGATGGCTGGATGGCATCACTGACTCAATGGACATGAGTCTGGGTGAACTCCAGGTGTTGGTGATGGACAGGGAAGCCTGGCGTGCTGTGATTCATGGGGTCACAAAGAGTCGGACATGACTGAATGACTGAACTGAACTGAACTGAACTAAACTTGCATTTCATTTGATGAGAGGCAAAATGTCTGTTCAGTCATTTAGAATTCAAAGGTGTCATTTTACAATGGCAAGTGATATATTTAAACAATTTTTGAAAGTGTAGATGTGATTTTTCTAGTTGTCCACTGTATCAGGTGAGGAAATTCACATCCTTATCCTTTGTTGTAGCATTTCTTCTTCATCCTTTACCTCAATTTCTCTTAGCTGTTTCATAATTTTTACATTGCCAAACATATAACTTTCATAATCCTACATTTTTTTCGTATTTTTACTTTTTTGTGCTTGGCATATATAATAATTTCTTTGAAAATGAAAACTAGAAAACAGTGTTAATAAGTTGTATAATGCAGATGTTGATAATTGAGGGATTTTTTTTTAAAACAAAGGCCCTATCTTATAAATATGAAATACTGATGATAAATTATCTCTTATTTCTCCAAGTAGTCTTCATTATTTTAATTAAAATGAGAAGTTGGTGAGAAAGCTGTTGTTGTTTAGCCGTTCAGTCAAGTCCAACTCTTTGGAACCATGAATTATAGACCGCCAGGCTCCTCTATTCACAGAATTCTCCAGGCAAGAATACTGGAGAGAGCTGTCATTTCCTTCGTCCAGCAATCTTCCTGATCCAGGGAATGAACCAATGTCTCCTGAACTGCAGGCAGAATCTTTATTGCTCAGCCACTGGGGAATCAATATTATACATTTTGCATTGTTATTGGTTAAGTTCCATTGCTAATACCCAAACATAGAGACTTCTTTTCTGACACTTTCTTCCTCAAACATCCTCCATGGCTTTGACAGCCTTATCTTCTCCTGGGTATCATTATAGGACCTTCTGATTCCTTGTCTCTCAGACTTATCTCTCTTCCTTAACATGTATTTTTATGTAATAAAAAGTCAAATTCGATACTTGGAGCATTTGTCTGTGTTTTTCTCTCGCCTGGTTTGACATCTAAGAGCCAAATCTGCATTTTGAAGCTTGACAGCTCTTATTTCTTGAGCTTATAAACTAAACTTCTTATTGCCAGGTTTTTTCACATACATTGCAATGGACAACCAAATAGAATTAATTGTCACTTTCATTTGTACCTCCACACTGACAACACTTATCCTTTGAGTGTCTCTTGTTTCATTTATTACATCACCTTTACCATCTTCCAGGCTAGAAACTTCTCTCCTAGTCATTTCTCATTAGAATTGCCTAGTTTGTCAGAGTGTTTCTTTGATCAATCTCTTCTCATCTATTTTTTAGCCCACATCATCTTTTGCCTATATTAATGCAACAATCTCTGAACTGGTTTTTCTAGCTTCTGGCACAGTCTCTCTCAATGAATTCTTCATACTACCATCAGAGTTAGCTTCTAAGATGGAAGCATATTACTGGTCTTTGTTCCCAAGCATTCAAATGTTCCCTCTTGCCCTCAGAATGAAGTCTAACATTTTGACCTTGGAACTTAAGAATTCCCATGATCCTACAGTTTCACTTCTATGCCTGCATCTTTCTCATGCAGCCAATTTTCTGGTCATTGGCTTGTCTACTTGAAGTATCTTCTACAATCTCCACTTTTCAAATGTCCAGCTCTGCATGGTCTCAACTCATAAGGCCTTTTCTGATACATCTTGATTGAAGTTTATCTTTTCTTTTCTCATTTCACATTTAATTTTGTATCTCTAGTGCACTAATTCTCAACTCAAAATGATTTTTCTCCCCCACAGAATATTTTTTAATGTCTGGAGATATTTTTTGACTGACATAGTTCTGAGAGAAGTGGAGAGAGAAGAATACTTCTAGTAACTCAGGATCAGGCCAGAGGTGCTACTAAACATCTTGTTAAGCATGGATCATCTCTCTACAAGAGAATGTAAATTTAAATGTACTGAAGTTGAGGAACATTTATTTACTATCACACTTGTTATATTCTTTTTCAACTAAAATTACTTATGACATACATCTTTTTACTACAATATAAGCGACATATATAACAAGGACTGAGTCATACTCTAATTTCTCTTATTGCTCAAGCATAATGATTTTTTAAAAAGGAATTTAGCAAATGCTTGTTGAATGAAATGTGGATTACTAAAAACTGCTTGATATATCTTTTATAATTTTTCTGATCTTAACTTTCTCCAGCCTCTCACTCTTACATAGATTTCTAGTTAGGTATGTCTCTTCTTCTTTGCTTATATTTCTAGCCCTTATAATTCTACATTTAAATATAATACTACATTTAATTTTTTTGATTTACTCAATTTCCTTTTATAGTGCCACCTCCTTATGGACAAGGGCAATATGCCTTCATCAGAGTAACTACAGAGCCAAAGACAGTGTCTGCAAGAGACAATAAATTATGCAAAATAATTGAATAGAACAACTATAGAAAATATTTTTAAGAAAATATAGGAGCAATGTCTATTGTAAACAAGTTTTTCTCTATGATGAAAGTTGTAGCCTTGCTGTTGTCATTGTTGTCGTTCAGTTGCTAAGTCATGTCTTATTCTTTGCAACCCCATGGACTGCAGCACACCTGGCTTCTCAGTCCTTCAGTATCTTCTGGAGTTTGCTCAAACTCATGTCCATTGTCAGCAATGCTATCTAACCATCCCATCCTCAAGCTGCTTATATTTAAGAGCGTCAGAGAAAGTGTACATGCCATCAGGAGGACTCAGGTATTCTGGAACTAGATATTAGTGATTGTGGTTATTAGATTTGAGAGAACTCTGACAAGCAACGTCTTAATTCAGTGTTTCTCAAGCTATACATGGTGGGCCACCTGTATCAGAACAACTGAAGTGACGTGAAGTCGCTCAGTCGTGTCCGGCTCTTCGTGACTCCGTGAACTGTAGCCCGCTCAGGCTCCTCCGTCCATGGGATTCTCCAGGTAAGAATACTGGAATGGGTTGCCATTTCCATGTTATATAAAAAAATAGCAACTTAAAGAGTCTGGAGCTAAAGGCCAGAAGTCAGTGTTCTTAGTAATCCCCTTGGTGATGCTTATGCATACTAATACTGGAGAACTTTGACTTTCTTGTATTTTCCACTTGACATAAACAAGATACTACTTTTTCTTCCCACTTATGTCATTTTATAATAATGTCAATATAAATTAATATTTAGTAAACACTTCTGGTATACCAAATATAACATTAAACACATAATGTGTTTTATATCACTTGATCCTTATTACCACCTTATGATATAAATTCAATTATTCCATCTGTTTTGAAAATTTGGGAATGTAGGTACAGAAAGGTTACATTATAAGCCTAACATATGTGAATATAGAGTAAGTTCCAGATCTTGCTTCAGAACTCACATTCTTAAACACAATGCTTTCCTGCCTTGGCATCTTTTGAAGATAGCATTGTTGTTGATTATGAAGTGTTTCCTAGTTTGAGACTTCCATTTAGCTCAGACAGCTCAAATATATTCACAATGGCTTTATTATTTGTGAGTGAAAAGGTTAGTAAATTTTCCAAAAGACATTCTATCTAGAGGACTGGGTTAAACTCTTCTGTTTCAATATCCTTAATTGATGAATATTTTCAAAGTGTATTCCTTTCAATACATGATGGAATCATTAGTAAATATAGATTTAGGACTGCTGTGAAATGTTAGGCTAAATTGCCAATCACAGTTTAGCAGTTTGAAGAAAAACCTGAAAAATAAAAGCTTTTAGACCTTACTACCAGGGTCACATGAACTGGCAAGGCTGTTATTAGCTGATAATGCATTTCTAGGTGAGCTAAGTTTTCTGAAGGCCATTGTGTCCTGTGGTGATGATGGCTTATAGTTGCACAGCCCACTGGGCAGCCTTGAGAGAAATTGTCCTAGATCATGTATAGAGCAACACAATTAATGTGCTTGTTCCTGGGTAAAAGCATGGGGAATCCAACCTTTGATGATCTCATTTAAGAAAGACTTTTTTCCCTGTGGCTAAATACTCCCCCCCAAAACTCCTTCAGTGTTTACAAAATCCAAGAGCTATTTCTCCAACAAATACCTGGCCCTGTGGTATCTCAGGAGCCTCTTAGCTGAGGGGAGGGGAAGAGAGCAGGCACAGATGATGTCACCCTCTCTTTCTACCACCTGCTTATTGACTTGGAAACCAAGCCTGTTTGTCTTTATCACTGCCCAGACTGTTCTTCATCTAGTATTTTTCTTGGCTGCCTCACTACTATCTCCTCGCTGTGTAGTGTATGATTGTAACTGGAATTCCGATGGCTCTCGTTTTACGTCCAAACAGTTCTAGTTTCCCCTTACCATATGGTCATCCTGATGTTACCATTTGCCTCAATCATCCTTTTTGTAGCTGCTTGAACATCTTAATTGATCTCATGAGCTATGTTAGGGATTTATAACAGACATCAGTATAATTCATCTCACACACACTGACCAGATCTTTTTTTCTGATTGGATGCGTGTTGCACATACCTAGCTATTTCCAGTTCTCTTAAACCTGGGTTTCACCTTAGTGATAACATAAATGAGCTTTTAAGGGCTACAGCTCACCAAGAAACAATTACCCAACAAGTACCCCTGTCTGATATGGTATTTTCCATTTTCCTGTAGTGTTTGGTGTATTACAGCATACTTAAGCTTTTTCTTCCTGTTTAAACAAAGTGGTAAATATACTCAGTTTTAAAAGTTCTCTGGAATAAACTGTGAAACTTTGTTTTACTAGGCACCCGCATTGTTTTTCTTACTTTCTCATCCATTCATTTTTATTATCACGAAGTCACTCAGAATCAATATATGTTTGTGAATTTTGCGATTCTCAGGACACAAAAATTTGCATTTGCTCCACATTTTTCAATGATTTCACATCTCTTTTAAAGCCTTTCATTCAATTACTCCTCTACTATCAAAGTAAATTCTCCAAGGAGAATTCCTGTATCTACATAAACACCTCCCCTCCATCCCGCCACTTATAAACCTGGTAGGATGAAAGTGAATGCTGTAGACTGAAAGAGTAAACTACAAAATTTCCCATTTGGTATATTTTAGGCCCTGACAAACAACTGTGAGTCTAAATCACTTTTTCAAAAGAAAGGTGATTTACTAAGGGTTTTTAAGTACTTTGAAATTGAGCCTATATTCAGAAAAATTATCAAGTGAATAAATTCAATCTTCATACTGTTACTTCTTTTTCTATGCCTCCTAGTTCTCTATCTCTTTGTTAAAGCAAAGATTAACCTTACGTTTCAACTTTCTTAAGTAGTACATCACAAATATATTCTAGATTGTGTACCTTATTCAGGTGCATTTACTTTTGAAAACTGACTTATAATTGTGAAACAAGACTCTTTATCCCTAGGCAGAATTGTGAATAAATTCTATGGACAATGATGATATATTTGTGGCCCCATTGGGTGATGATCTGGTCTCAAACTCGCATTTCTAAAGTTACATCTCTTGTGTATAGTGCTTTGCAGAGTATCCGACAAATTTCCTGACTCTGCCTAGAGGAAGGGCCGCTGGGTCTCTTACAGTCTGAAGTCAGATCTCTCCAAGAAGAAAAGACAACATTGAATGTCCTAAGTAAATAATATCAAAATGAATATGAAGCAGCCGGAAGCACAGAGTTTTTGTTCACATGGTGTTATTCCAGTGGGGAATTACAGTGAATATATCCCTTTTGATACACAATAGTTGACTAACATATCTGTGAGATTTTACTCAGAAAATCCAGGGAACCAAAAATCATGCTTTTGCATGCTATTATTTACTTATCTATGTGATTTTACACATTTTAGTTCAGTTCAGTTCGGTTCAGTCACTCAGTTGTGTCTGACTCTTTGCAACCCCATGAACTGCACTCCCTGTCCATCATCAGCTCCTGGAGTTTACCCAAATTCATGTCCATTGAGTCGGTGATGCCATCCAACCATGTCATCCCCTGTCATCCCCTTCTCCTCCTGCCCTCAATCTTTCCCAGCATCAGGGTCTTTTCAAATGAATCAGCTCATCATACGACCGAAGTATGGGATTTTATGCTTCAACATCAGTCCTTCCAATGAACACCTAGGACTGATCTCCTTTAGATGCTTTACTTAGATGGCTTAATTTGCATAAATAAATATAAGCACACCCAAACATATGCTTGACTGTATGATTTTGCATGCAGGTTCCTTAACCTGTGCCTCAGTTTCTAACTTGTGAAATAGAAATGTTCACACTTCCCTTATAATGGTGTTCTGAGATAGATGGAAGGCACCCGTTATAACTAGTCTTACATCTAGGCTGTGGTTTCCACAGAGGACCACAGGTATTTTATTTGGGAGGAGCAGAATTATTTAGGCAACATTTCCCAAATTCTAATTTCACCAGTTACTAATTCTGTATTTATGGAAAAAATCACTTAACTTCTCAGTTTCCACTTCTTAAAAGGGGTTTATGATACCAATCTTGAAATATTTTCACAACAAAATGGCATAATAAACGTGTAGCACAATGTTGGGCAAAGTGAGCTTCTACCAGGTGCTGCTTTCCTTTCTAATATGGATGTATGTGGCAAGGATGAACTGTTATCCAAACCTATATTAAATCCACAGACAGTTACAAAATGCCTAAGGATAATACTATCACTAAGGGCACAATTCTTATAAAATAGAAACAGCTGAATTAAAAGGTGAGTGAGTGAAGTCGTTCAGTCGTGTCCGACTCTTTGCGACCCCATGGACTGTAGCCTATTAGGCTCCTCCATCCATGGGATTTTCCAGGCAAGAGTGCTGGAGTGGATTGCCATTTCCTTCTCCAGGGGATCTTCCTGACCCAGGAATCAAACCCGGGTCTCCAGCACTGCAGGCAGACGCTTTACTCTCTGAGCCACCAAGAAATTGAAAGGTACAGAACTGAATAAATTATCTAGAATTAAGACAAATTAAATAGAACTAGAGATTTGAATGAGAAACTTACACTAGAATAATTGAGATATCAGTGTGAAAGATGCCAAAGAATGAGAAAAGGGGGCTTCCTTGGTGGCTCAGATGGTAAAAGATCTGCCTGCAATGCGGGAGACCTGGATTCAATCCCTGGATTGGGAAGATCCCCTAAAGGAGGGAATGGCTAACCTCTCCAGTATTCTGGTCTGGAGAATTCCATGGACAGAGGAGCCTGGCTGGCTACAGTACACAGGGTTGCAAAGAGTCAGACATGACTGAGCAACTCACACTTTACTTTTCAAAATACTAAACTGGTATAAAAGGGCATTAAAATATAAGATATGTGCTATAGAAAGGTGGGTGGTTACAGGAGGCGCTAGTGGTAAAGAATTTACCTGCAAGTGCAGGAGACGCCAGAGAATTGGAATAATTTCTAAACAAAAACATATGTCCCAGACACACATAGGGAAATATGATTCTTTTTTACTGAAGTATAGTTGATGTATGGGTTTCCCAGGTGGCTCAAAAGGTGAGGAACCTGCCTGCAATGCAGGAGACCTAGATTTGATCCCTGGATCAGGAAGATCCCCTCCAGAGAAGGAAATGGCAACCCATTCCAATAGTCTTGCCTGGAAAATTCCATGCTCTGAGGACCCAGGCAGGTTACAGTCCATGGGTTCTCAAAGAGTGGGACACAACTGGGCACTCAGGCACAGCCATGGTTCAGAGCTGAGTGAGATGTTTCACACTACATTTACGGTCCTGTAGAAAATCTTATGGAGACTGTAAAGAAGGTTTAGGCATTAATCCTGCTTTTGGTAATCTAAAAGCAGTATTTTGAGAGTAGGATTTGGAATTACTCTGAATGGTGGACTTATTTTAAAGACTGGATTAACTGTTATTCACTCAGTTGTGTTCGACTCTTTGCGACCCCATACTCTTTGTATAGCCCTTCCAGGCTCCTCTGTCCACGGAATTCTCCAGGCAAGAATACTGGATTGGGCTGCTCTGCCCTTCTCCAGGGAATCTTTCCAAGCTAGGGATTGAACCTAAGTCTGCTGCATTGCAAGCATATTCTCTACTGTCTGAGCAAACAGAGAAGTGAATTAACTAAGGGGTGAAAGTTATTAAAGGATGTGACACTGAGCAGTGAAGACACATATGAATCAGGGTAGAGATAAGAACTCTGACTGGACTAATAATGTTTTTAAGGAGACCCAGAAGGCAAGTCCAGGACAATAACAAAAAGATGGAGACAGTGGCATGACTGGAGGGGGTAATCTTCAAAAGGACTCAACATTTTAAGTAAATACAAGGGACAATGATTGGGTAGCAGCAGGAGCCATTCCCACAGAGGTGATTATTGAAACTGGGGCTAGATGAGATTGCTGAGGGCTAGAATAGAGAAGAGGACTTCCAGGATGAACGCCTCAAGGGTAGACCAGTGCAGATGACAGGAATAGAGTTGTTTTCATTCTGTGAAGTGGATAGTGTAGCCACTGAGCCTGGGTTTTATCTGTGGCTGAGTTAGAAACCTATTTGCCTAATACCTCTATTCCCTCCTGCCATAAGAGAGAAAAAAACATACAGTTGTTCCCTAAGATGATTCCATCTATCGGGCAGTTAGTATTATTTCCTTTCTGTAGCTTCCTGTTTCATAAGACATTATCCTTCACTGAAAGTCTTTGCCTACTGTCATTCATTAGTAAAGAACAGGTTCTGCTAGGAAGGAGATGTCGATGCAGAAACTTGTCAAGATGGGGTATGATTTTTACCCCCTAATCCTCATTATACAACCAAGGTACATTTTTAACGTGACACCCCACCAGAATCCTATACACATATATTGTGAATTTAAGGTATCTATTAATTATTGCATTTTCTCAAACTGGTGCTTAAACAGTTAAATGTATTGCTTCTATAATTAAACTTCAGAGAAATGTTACCAAATACTAAAATTGTAATTTTAGAGGTTTTATATTAGTTATCTAACATTTTCTTAAGTTAGTACAGGAGTGGACCACTAGTTTGTTCAGAATCATTTCCCAGGAGAAAACTATGCTGCTCAAAGTTCACCTAAGAAATCAAGATTTCATCATAGTTGAAGAAATTTTATGTATTTTAAAAACCTTTTTCTTTAGCTTGAAATGCTGCTTGAAAGGAATAATCATAATTTATTTAGTGCTTAGAAAACACTAGATATTGTACCAAAGATTTATCTGCATTGTCACAGGTAAAAACAATTCCATAAGTTGTTTTATCGTTGTTATGACTATAACGATAAAAGTTTGGAGAGTGAAAGAGCAAAGTTATTAACAAGTATGCAGACATTTATGTCACCTAATAATTTCCTCATCTAATTATGTTGAAATTAAAGCCCAGAGTTCACATTATCATAACCAGTGAAATGGACATGATAATTTCATATATTGAGCAGTCTATACAATTTCAGGTGTAAAACATCCAAGTATATTTTTTATGGCAATTAGCTTTGTTTTCTAGAACTTGTCCTAGCAAAAATGTTAATCCTGGAACTGAGTCATTTCTAGTGTAAAACTAAGTAATGTGCACTCTGTCGGAGGATTCCCTGTCTTCCCCATCTGTTTGTTCTCCCTTTCTACTCAGAGTGGTCCACTTCCAGGAAGACAGAGGTGTCACCCTGGCGTTGTTGTTAGGCCCTCACCAGATGTGCTGATTCTCGCATTCTCAGAGCATAAGCTTCTGTCTCCACTGCAGCTCCTGAGTGGAATCCTACTGCACTCAGGTCCTGCAGAGTCTTCTGTGAGGACGACTGTAGGAGTCCTCTCCTTCTCTGAGTCGGCCTCCTGACTCTCTAGGAAGACACTTCCTGACACTTTTTTTTTTTTGGTTACTTGAATAAAAATGTAGCAGATGAAGTCATTTGATATAGAGAAGGTAAAATTCCCACATCACTAATTTGCATTTTCATCAGATCCGAATCCTTTGTATCTCATAGTATTTCTCTTCGGTTGCATTCAGAAGACCGACAGCATATGGCTTTTTGGATGTAAAGACAGGGTTAGGGTTGAATTTTTGCCCATCCTGGTGTGCTCTTCTTTTATTCACTACAAAATTAGCATTAGAGACTGTGCTTTCATCCATCACACTGCAGTATGTGGGACCCTGATGAGTGGCTCTCAGGGGTCACAGACCCAGAGATCTCCTGCACGATTGCACCTCTATGAAGCACCACACTTCCTAGCACTTAACCTGGGAAGCTAGTACATATTCCTGCTTCCAAACCCACCTGGGATTCCTGGCATGTACCTCTGAGACAGGCCTTGGCCCAAAAGGGTGAGAGTTGTGCCTCCTTCTCAGACACTCAGCCTCTGTTCATCCTACACGAACCCTCTCCAATTTTTCCTCCCTACCATCTGGTCGAATTTTCATTTCCTTATACAGTCTCCAGAAATAGTCTTTTATATATTTATGTATTTGCCTTTTCCTCTATGGTTTGTAGTTTAAGCTCTATTTCCCAACTTTTAACGCAAAACTAAATTTTCATAATTCTAAAATAAATCTTTTTTTCCTCACATTTTTAGCCTAGATCTTGCTAGCCAAAGTGCTTTTGTTTTAGTCCTGTTCCCTGTGTGATGTATTAACAGATGTCTTCAAAGGAACTTAAAATAATCATCTGACAGATTTCCTGTATTCCTTATTTTTTCTCCCAGGTTTATTGAGATATAATTGACATATAACACTGTGTAAGTTTAAGGTGTGCAGCATAATGATTTGACTTACATACACCATGAAACGATTGTAGTAATTTTAGTGAACATCCATCATCTTATATAGATACAAAATTTTTAAAAGCACAAAGTATTTTTCCTTTAATAAGAAATCTTAGAGTTTGTTGTCTTAACCACTTTCACATATAACACAGATCAGTGTTAATTATATTAATCATGTTGTACATTATATCCCTACTATATATTTAGTTTATAACTAGAAGTTTGTATCTTTTGATCACTTTCATCCAACTCACCCAATCCTCACTCCCTGCCTCTGTAACCACACATCTGATCTCCTTTTCTATGAGTCAGTTTGTTGAAGTATGATTGACCTACAACATATGTTAGCTCCTGGTGCATGGCATTGTGATTTGATATTTCTATACATTACAAAATGATCACCACAATAAGTCTAGTTACAATCTGTCACTATACAAAGATATTATATAATAATTATAATAGCTATATTCCTATTATGCAGCTGTAAGTTTGTATCTCTTAATTTCCCTCACCTATTCCTCTCATCCTTACATCACCCTCCCCTCTGGCAACCACCTATTTGTTCCCTGTCTATATGAGTCTATTTCTATTCTGTTATGCTTGTTTATTTGTCTGGTCTTTGCAGATGCACATATAAGTGGAGTCATATGGTACTTCTCTTTTCTATTTGGCTTATTTAATTCAGCATAATTCAGTTCAGTTCAGTTTAGTCGCTCAGTCGTGTCCGACTCTTTGCGACCCCATGAATCACAGCACGCCAGGCCTCCCTGTCCATCACCAACTCCCAGAGTTCACTCAGACTCGTGTCCATCGAGTCTGTGATGCCATCCAGCCATCTCATCCTCGGTCGTCCCCTTCTCCTCCTGCCTCCAATCCCTCCTCCCAGCATCAGAGTCTTTTCCAATGAGTCAACTCTTCGCATGAAGTGGCCAAAGTACTGGAGTTTCAGCTTTAGCCTCATTCCTTCCAAAGAAATTCCAAGGCTGATCTCCTTCAGAATGGACTGGTTGGATCTCCTTGCAGTCCAAGGGACTCTCAAGAGTCTTCTCCAACACCCTCTAAATCCAATTATGCTGTCACAAATGACAATATTTCATTGATTTAATGACTACATGATAACCCATTATATATATAATCCATTATATACATACATACGTATATATATACATACACACATACAAATCAGTTCAGTTCAGTTCAGCCACCCAGTCATGTCCAGCTCTTTGAGACCCCATGGACTGCAGCACACCAGGCTTCCCTATCCTGTCACCAACTTCTGGAGCCTGCTCAACCTTAGGTTCATTGAGCTGGTGATGCCATCCAATCATCTCATTCTCTGAGGTCCCCTTTTCCTACCTTCAATCTTTCACAGAATCACGGTATTTTCCAATGAGTCAACTGTTCGCATAAGGTGGCCAAATTATTGGTGCTTCAGCTTTAGCATCAGTCATTCGATGAATATTCAGGACTAATTTCCTTAAGGATTGATTGATTTGATCTCCTTGCAGTCCGAGGGGCTCTCAAGAGTCTTCTCTAGCACCACAGTTCAAAAGCATCAATTCTTCAGTGCTCAGCCTTCTTCATGGTACAACTCTCACATCCATACATGACTACTGGAAAAACCATAGCTCTGACTAGACGGACCTTTATCAGCAAAGTAAGGTCTCTGCATTTTAATATGCTATCACAGCTCTTGCAAGAAGCTAGCTTGTTTTAATTTAATGGTCACAGTCAACATCTGCAGTGATTTTGGATCAGAAGAAAATAATGTCTGTCACTGTTTCCATTATTTCTCCATCTATTTGTCATGAAGTTATGGGACAGGATGCCATGATTTTTGTTTGTTGAATGTTGAGTTTTAAGCCAGCTTTTTCAGTCTCCTCTTTCATCAAGACGCTCTTTAGCTCCTCTTCATTTCTGTCATAAGGGTGGTGTCATCTGCATATCTGAGGTTATTGATATTTCTCCCGGCAATCTTAATTCCAGCTTGTGCTTCTTCCAGCCCAGTGTTTCTCATGATGTACTCTGCATAGAAGTTAAATAAGCAGGGTGACAATATACAGCCTTGATGTACTCCTTTTCCTATTTGGAACCAGTCTGTTGTTCCATGTCTGGTTATAACTGTTGCTTCTTGACCTGCATACAGATTTCTCAGGAGGCAGGTCAGATGGTCTGCTATTCCCTTCTCTATAAGAATTTTCCATAGTTTGTTGTGATCCACACATCAAAGGGTTTAGTATAGTCAATGAAGCAGAAGTAGATACATATGTGTAGATATACACATATGTATATACAGATATATATCTACACATATGTATTCACTTCTATGTATGTAAGTAAGTACATACGTATGTGTGTGTATATATATATATATATATATATATATATGCTCTTTGTATGGGGCTTCCATAGTGGCTCAGTGGTAAAGAATTTGCCTGCAATGCCGGAGACACAGGTTCAATCCCTGGGTGAGGAGGATCCCCTGGAGAAGAAAATGGTGTATTCTTGCCTGGGAAATCCCATGGACACAGGAACCTCATGGGCTACAGTTTGTGGGGTCTCAGGAGAGTCAGACACGACTTAGAGACTAAACAACTCTTTGTATACTTTGAATATTAACCCCTTATTGGATATATACCTTCCCCCATTCAGTAGGTGACTTTTTCATTTTTTGATCCTTTCCTTTCCTGTGCAAAAACTGTTTGGTTTTGTGTAGTCCCATTTCTTGGTCTTCATTTTTTTTTCCCCTTGCCTGAGGAGACAGATCCAAAAAAAAAAAAAAAAAATTAGGAAGACGAATGTTGAAGAGCATCCAGTCTTGGAAGATTGTACCTTTCCAAGGGTTTATCCTTTTCTTTCAGGTTGTCCATTTTATTGTCATATAGTTGCCTGTAGTAGTCTCTTATGATGCTTCATATTTCTACAATATCAGTTATGATTTCTCCTTTTTCATTTCTAATTTTATCAATTTGAGTCCTCTCTCTTTTTTTCCTTTAAGGAATCTGGCTAAAGGCTTATTAATTTTATCTTCTCAAAGAACTAACTTATACTTGTATTGATCTTTGCTATTGTTTTCTTCATTTCTATTTCATTTATTTCTGCTTTGATTTTTCTGATTTCTTTCCTTCTACTGAGTTTGGTTTTCTTTGTTCTTCTTTTCCTAGCTCCTTTAGGAGTAAGTTTAAGTTGTTTTTTTGAGATTTTTCTTATTTCATGAAGTAGGCTTGTATTGCTATAAACTTCCCTCTTAGAACTCTTTTTATTATGTTTCTATGTAATATAAAAACTATGTAGTAGGTTTTGGATTATTGTGTTTCCATTTTTACTTGCCTCCTGGTACTTTTTAAAAAAATTTCTTTGATGTCCTCAGTGACCCACTGGTTGTTTAATAACATATTGTTAAACCTCCATGTATTTGTATTTTTTGAATTTTTTTTCCTCTTGTATTTGATTTCTGGCCTCATTCGTCTGTGGTCCGAAAAAATAACTACTATGATTTCAATCTTCTTAAATTTATTGAGACTTGCTTTTTAATCCATTTAGCTACCTTGTGTCTTTTGATTGGATAATTTAGTTCATTTATATTTAAAACAATTATTGCCAGGTATGTATTTATTGACATTTTTCAAATTGTCTTCTGATTGCTTTTGTAGCTCCTGAGGATGAAACTTCAGGCTAAATAAATAGGTTTTTTCTACAGGAATACTGGCATTGTGTTTCTGTTTTTGTCTGTGTAGAGTCCTGGAGGTGGTGACTTGCCAAGAACTGTCTTTACAATTGTTATCGTCGTCGTTGTCATCATTGCACTCAGTCGTGTCCGACTCTTTGCGACCCCATGGACTGTAGCCTACCAGGCTCTTCCCTCCATGGGTTTCTCCAGGCAAGAGTACTGGAGTGGGTTGCCATTTCCTTCTCCAGGGAATCTTCCCAACCCAAGGATTGAACCCGAGTCTCCTGCATTCCAGGCAGACGCTTTAACCTCTCAGCCACCAGGGAAGCCCCTGGAATTCATCGGACTCTTGAATGCCAGACCTCTTGGCCATTAGGTTCAGGAGATCAGGAGACCAAGGGGAGTGCTTTGTGTGGATTATGTGTGACCACTGGATTTATCTAGCCTCATGCTTCAGGAAGGCAGCTGGAAAATGACTTGACGACAGGCACTCATGGACTTCAGTAGTGCAGACTCATCCCTGTAACCAATAACTTCAGGTCTAGAATGTGAGAATACCTGACTGCTTGCACTCACCAGCCCCAGCCAGGGGCAGGGGGAGGGCCATGGCCATCAGTACTTGAAGACCTTAGCTAGGGAGCAGGAGAGTGCTGCAGCCAGTAGCACTGACCCACACCAGGCAAGGAGTAAGGTAGTGCTGCAGCCACCAGACTTCTCCGACTTTAGCAATGCTGCAGGGCAGTGCCCTGCTCATGCAGTCCCTGTCTGGCTTGCCTGCCTCTGTAGCAAGTTCAGTGGGGATTGTGACAATGGTGTCTGGCTGCACCTCTGTCTCTGGGGAATATTTCCACCCTCCTCTTCCACTCTATCTTTTAAATTTACTAATGACTCTCTTTCATGTAGAGTCTCAGCACTTGGCACTTATCAAACAAAGGACTGCAATTTCACTAAGTATGAGAGTGAATAAGATTATTCAAGTCCTTTAAGGAGAGAGTCTCAGTCTCCTGTAGCAGTTTGGGACCCTTGGCCTTCAGCCCCATTGATTTTCTAAGTCAGTCATTTTGGGGCTCATCTTTCCAGGAGAGATCTCAGGAGCTGGGGTGCCAGATGAGGGGTGTCAACTCCTTGCTCCTCCAGGATAAGCACCCATCTGGTGAGATTCCTCCCCAGTGTGTGACGCCACACAAAGGGTGAGGTTTTTTTAAGATCAGTATCTGCTTGCATCCCCACCTCACCTTGTTTGGCCATGCCACAAGACATATGGGATCTTAGTTCCCCGATCAGGGATCTAACCTATGCCCTCTGCAATGCAAGTGTGGAAACCAAACCACTGGACCACCAGAGGATTCCCACTCTATCTCTTTTATCTGTCTTCTTTTTTTTTTTTTTTTGTGGAGCAGGTGTTCAGCTGGTTCTTAGATTCTTTTCAGAGGGAACTGCTTCATCTATAGGTATGTATTTGTTGTGCTCATTGGAGTAAGTAATTTCAGGCTCTTCCTATGATGCCTTGAATTGCCTCTCAATAATTATTTGCTACATATATTATAAAACAGGTACAGGGCTAAGTCAGGTAATACAGAATTTTGAAAAAATATACTCCCTGTCTTCAAAGAGCTTACAGAATAGTAGATAGAAACAGACTCAGAAATGAACAATTATTATACCTTAGAAAATAAAGTTCTTCTGAAATGATTTTTGTCTTCCAATTGAAAGGTTTACCTCTTATAAGCTATGAGAGACCAGCTGAGTTGAATTTATTGGAAGGATTCAAGTGGACTAAATATGTTGTGAACACTTCAGCAGATGAATAGATAAGAAAGCTGTGGTACATATACACAATGGAGTATTACTCAGCTATTAAAAAGAATGCATTTGAATCAGTTCTAATGAGGTGGATGACGCTGGAGCCGATTATACAGAGTGAAGTGAGCCAGAAAGAAAAACACCAATACAGTATACTTACACATATATATGGAATTTAGAATGATGGTAATGATAAACCTGTACACAAGACAGCAAAAGAGACACAGATGTATAGAACGGCCTTTTGGACTCTGTGGGAGAGGGGAGGGTGGGATGAGTTGGCAGAGTGGTAATATAACATGTATGATATCATAAGTGAAACGAATCGCCAGTCCAGGTTTGATGCAGGATGCAGGATGCTTGGGACTGATGCACGGGGATAATCCAGAGAGAAGGTGTGGGGCGGAGGGGGGAGGTGGAGGTCGGGATTGGGAGTTCATGTATACTCGTGGCTGATTCATGTCAATGTATAGCAAAACGAATACAGTATTGTAAAGCGAAACAAACTAAAAAATAAAAATTAATTAAAAAATTAAAATAAAGTGAGGAATGAAAAAAAATAAATAAAAGCTATCTTGATCACTTAAACATCAGTTTAATTGTGCAACAAACTGCAAAAATGGAACTATTACAAACTTATGTTCAAGGATGGTACCCACAAAGTCTATACTAACTGAAAAACAAAAGTGAAGGTAAGGAATCTGCCACAGGGAAAAACTGTATAAAAAGAAAACAAGATCTGATTTCACAATTATTAGACACTTCTGTTGGAACAGAACAGAGAAGAGATTTCTTTAGAGAGTCTTTGGCATTCTGAGTCTCTATATTCCTTCTTTTTTGGGTAGTTGGGTCTTCCGTTACCACAAATCTAGGGAGGAAACTTTGTGAGACCCGAAGAAACCACAGATGTTTCCCCTGGTGTTGGATGACATAGAGTACTGGCTTACACCTAAGATAGCAAAAGCAGCTTTAAGCAACAGGAGAATGATGACTACTTTGGAATTTGCAAGGATCTCATAGTTTACTGGGGCAAGGAGTTACACTCATATTTCTGGGCAAACTGTGCAGAGGAACTGTTGTGCAGGCATCATTTTATGTTCTGCCAAAGAATATTATGGGACTCCAAGAGCAAGAGTTTATGTGAAATAAGTATGACAGTCAGGGACAGAGATGCCCCCAGGGAAGCTGGATAATCTCTGAACAACTCAAGAATAAGCCATTAGCAAAAATCCACTGTTAGATCCTCCAGGCCCTGAAATAATGGAGCTAGCTTACAACAGTGAAGTAGTAAAGTCACTCAGTCATGTCCGACTCTTGGCGACCCGTGGACTGTAGCCCACCAGGCTCCTCTGTCCATGGGATTTTCCAGGCAAGAGTACTGGAGTGGATTGCCATTTCCTTCTCCAGGGGATCTTCCTGACCCAGGGATCAAACCCAGGTCTCCAGCATTGCAGACAGACACTTTACCGTCTGAGCCAACAGTATCCATCATCAACTAAATAAGAACTTTTCCTAGTTTATTCCTTCATGTCTGTTCCTGGTAATCTGCTGAGAACCTAAGGTTTCTAAAATAAGAGGTAAAAGTTAGAAAGGAATTAAAGAATAAGGGAGAGAACAAGCCAATTATGGCCCCCTCAACTCCCCGTCTCCACTAGCTCAAATTTAAAGACAGTTTCATTTCAAGGGAAATTAAGAATATTTTCAGATGGTAATCATGTAAACAAAACAAAACAGAATAGCAACAACAAAAATAAAGCATGCATGCTTTAGTTTTTAACTAGCGCAAAAGGACAAGATGCCAAAGAGTACTTTAAGGAATTGTGGAAGATCAAAATAAATCAACAAATAATACGGTTTGAGTGCAGCAGAAGCTATGCTTTTTATACTTATTGGTTACATTTGGTGACGGTGGCAGGACTTAGTATCAAAGACTCTTTAAGAATTTCACGGAGAAACCTTCAACTCTGATCAACAATCTTCCCTTGTAGCTGATTTCCATTTTAGTCCTATGTGACAGTTGTTTCCAGAAATTTTTCATTCCATGAAATTTCTTTGACTAAGGCACAGCTATTTCTCTGTAAATGAATTTGTAATATAAATTTGATTCTTTGAATTATTTTATTGAGATGCAAGTTTAAACTGTAGAGAAAAGACCTGGATTTGATCCCTGGGTCAGTAATATCCCCTGGAGAAGGAAATGGCAACCCTCTCCAGTATTCTTGCCTGGAAAATCCTATGGACAGAGGAGCCTGGAGGGCTACAGTCCCTGGTGTCTCAAGAATCGGACATGACTTAGCGACTAAACCACACAAGTACAATTAGTAGAGAATTCGTACCCTCCCTCAGGGTTCATTTTCATATCTATCAAAGCTCCCTAAAGCTTGTCTTATAGAAGTGAAGTGAACTGAACTGAACTGAAGTTGCTCAGTCATGTCCGACTCTTTGCGACCCCCTGGACTGTAGCCTACCAGGCTTCTCTGTCCATGAGATTTTCCAGGCAGTAGTAGTGGAGTGGATTGCCATTTCCTTCTCCAGGGGATCTTCCCGACCCAGGATCGAACCCAGGTCTCCCGCATTGTAGACAGACACTTAACCATCTGAGCCACCAGGGAAGTCCTTGTCTTATAGAGGGGAGTCCTTATTTTTCATGTCTGTGAAACCATAATTCCATGGATGAAAAACACAGAGTACTTTTGATATGTACAAAAGACTGGTAATACACATGCACACTTCCCATCTACATACATATATGTAGTTACAGCAGTCTAAGAACAGTTGCTAATTTAATTTACAAAGTCTGACTCCTTCTTGAAATGTTTAGTACAAAATAAATGCCAGATAAAATTTCAAGTCCCAGAATTAATATTATTAGCAATGTGATCTTGGTAAGATTTCCTAATTTTTCTGAACTTTGAATTTTTTTTCAGTAAAACTGGCACAATTAAATAACACTGTTCAACTCACAGAGTTGATGTAATTAAATTAACTGAAAGAGAATAACCTCTGCTCTGCAGTAGGCTTTCAATTGATAATGGTATGATTTTATACCTTTTTTTAGAACAGAAGGAAAAATTGGAATAAAAATACATGAACCAGAAAAACAAAACCTTCATTTCTTTGCTACCCCCTTGCTCAACAATTCCCCTACATGGGGAGTTCTTTCTTGTATTCCATGAGTCATATTTTGAAGGTCCCATTTTGATTATAAAATGAAAGTGCATAGTCTCTTTCTGAAATAAAATGTAATTATGCACAGTGGCTAGTGATGTCACATTATGATTGTATTAGGTATCATTCAGGGCATGAGAATTAACACAGGTCAAGTTTTTTTTTCTTTCCTTCCTCATTTTTTTTTTTAATTTTTTTCCAGAAAACACCTTTTCTGTTTGTAACTCACTTAATATTAGCTAAAACTGTGTTTTCCAATAAGTGTGCACAAATGGGTTATTCAATATTCTTTTAGTTCATTTGATTAATATTTATTTTATGTAAAATGTATTGGTCTGGCAAGGCATATCAAAAGAACAATGAAAATAAGAAGAGTAAATTTTTAGGAAAGTCAGTAAAATGGAAAGTTTGAAATACTGTGGCATAAAATTTATTACCTCATTTATTTTATTTTATTAAGGGGCCCCTTTGCTTCAAATAGTGTGTTGACAGAGGACAAAATAGAAGCTATAGAATAACAATCATTAGACAAAATGAATCTTAGCATAAAGTGTAGGTATGCAAATTTAAAACAGCTGCTTTCAATGGAGTGAACTCTTATCTCTATTGAACTGATTGGGTCATTATCAATAGATAGCAGCTGAAGGGCCTGTTGTGACTGCTCAGAAAGCATTAAAGGGATGGTAAACCTTCTAAGGTTTTATATTCACAATATTTGCTCAGTCAATAATATTTTTGGTTCAATGCACCTAAAGAACTTTTATTCAGAATTTAAATAGCTCATTTGAAACATACACCACCAATGTTGGGTAGAAAGTGGAGGGAAGTGTATCTTAAAGTCAAGAACATGGGATTGGAAGATGGATAGATCTGAGTTCAACCTATAATTCTGACACAAAATCGATACCACCTCTTTAGACAATTGTTTAATTAAATTTGTCTCACTCTCCTCATGTATAAAATGAGACTTTTATCTCTTTGACTGAGTTGTTAAGTAAAAAAATGTGATAATGTTTTAAGAGTGTCCAACATAAAGCCTGACAAAGAATTTTGTTTAATTGAAAGAGAGGCTTTTTCAATGAAGTCACACTATCTAATATAAATAGCTACTAGTGTTGAATAAGAATTTTTTTAGGCTTACTATGTTAGAGTTTCAGGAACTTCTCAAGATCAAGAGCAAAATCGATCACCATGATACCTGGGGTGCCCTGTAACAGTGGAGAGTGAATAGACCATTTATTTTTTCCTGACTCAGATGTGTGATCTTGGAAAAGGACCTTCTGAACTCTGATCCCGTTTTCTCATCTGTAAAATGAAAATAAGATCCCTCTTACAGAATTGATGTTAGAATTAAATAATGGAACAATGATCACAAAATCAGGTGATAAGAAAGTATTTCATAACTAGTGATAGTTGTTATTATCAGAAGAAGTACTGTACTCTTTTAATATAAACTGATTTCCGATCATCACAACTCAGATCTTATTTTTAAAATATTCCTTCTCACATAGTATCTCATTTTATTCATACAGAAACTTCACAAGTTGGCATGAAAGGAATCATCCTTTATTTTAGAGATGAGAAATCTGAAGTTATGAGAGACTTATGTTTCCTCATGCTACACAGCACAGTAGCTGCAGAACTAGACCCAAAATCAGGTGTCTAACTCTCCACTCTTGGATGCTTTTTAGGACAACATATTGCCTTCCGATTTCAGAATTACTAACTTGCAGGTTTTGGTTCATTTAAGGACTTTGAGGCCACAATTTTCCTGAATTAAAAAGAAAGGAAAATCACAGGAGTCTTTTAGCCACTTTCCCTCAAAACCTGGTAATATATTGTAATTAAAAATGATTTTTAAATGTCATTAGCTAACGCTAAAAAAATGTCTAGGAAATTATTAAACTGATGATTTCATTTTTAATTAATGAATAAACTGACTTTTAAGATATTTAATCTGTGATTTTCAAAGTATATTTTGTGTTCTTACAATAGCAACCTGAATGTTCCTGTATTTTTCCACTGCAGGTGAATTTGATATTCAAAAGAATGAGGAGACTAATGGTTCTGATTAGAGTGAGGCAGAAAGTGAGGAGGATGTGAGAACTTCCCCACACAGACATTTAGCCAGATAATTTCAGCTTGGGTGTCTGGTAGTTTATTTTATTTAAAACAGAATTGGCTCTATTTCTGGAAATCCATGACTAACTACATACTTCAGTCATTACCTGAACTAATGCAACTTCCATGCACCTAAGGTCAAATGAATCAGGTAGGACACATGCAAAGTGTGCATTTTCTACGACACTTTCTTTAACCTCTAACACTTTCTGACCCTTAGAGATGCCTCCAGGTTAAGGTGTTTGTATCTATGCAAATAAACATTTTCATGGCACTGTTTGCATGTATTTAGTTAAACATTTTTCAGTTTTTTCAAGTTGGTCATCCATCAGCTTCCCTGGTGGCTCAGATGGTAAGTAATCTATCTGTAATGCAGGAGACCTAGATTCAATCCCTGGGTCAGGAAGATCCCCTGGAGAAGGGAATGGCAACTCACTCTAGTATTCTTGCCTGGAAAGTCCCATGGACAGAGGAGATATGGTGGGCTATAATTCATGGGGTCACAACGAGTTGGACACGACTGAGTGACTAACACACACACGTCCATATATCGAGTTTTATGGGAAAACAAAATATTTGGTGATCAAATATATTTCTGTGATGCTGGGTAAATTATCTAAGTCTCTAAGCATAGGACAATGGAGAAGAAAATGGCAACCCACTCCAGTATTCTTGCCTGGAGAATCCCAGGGACAGAGGAGCCTGGTGGGCTGCCGTCTATGGGGTTGCCCAGAGTTGGACACGACTGAAGCGACTTAGCAGCAGCAGCAGCAGCAAGCATAGTACAATGTTATTAAAGATTGTCAACTTTATTAGACCAGGGAGCACTTTCATAAAACATTTTCTTTTAGTTTTCCATGAGACATACTTTGGTAGATCTTATGTGAACGTGTATAGTGAGGATTATATTTAAGAGTTCTCTATCTCACTTCCCTATTTTGTCAAATGACTGTATGATAAACTCTTCTGAGTTAATCCAGTGTCTTTCCAGTTTTAGCACTGAAAGTTCTGCATCCTAGAAGATCCCTGAGTTTCAGGCATACTGAGCTGGTTGATCACCCTCTGGTCAAACTCCATGCCTCTTATATGATTCGATCTTTAAAAACGGATGATTTTCAATACATGTCCTTAGTGCTTTGATACTTCTCCTACCACAGGGCAGAGTCTAAGTCCCCTACTCTTGGACTTAGCCTTAGTGCCTTGCTTCATAACGCCCAAGGTTGGAAAATAAGATACAACACAGCTCCCTTCTGCCTGGTTTTTATGTTGTATACGTGTGCTCGGTAGTGTCCAACTCTTTGTGATCCCTTGAACTGCAGCCCGCTAATCTCCTCTGTCCATGGAATTTTCCAGTCAAGAATACTGGAGTGGACTGCCATTTCCTACTCCAGGGGATCTTCCCTATCCAGGGATTAAACCTGCATCTCTTGTGTTGGCAGGTGGATTCTTTCCCACTGCACCACCTGGGAATAAGAATTTGGAGTCCTAGGACACCATGTAATAAATCCGACTCCCTTCAGCTTACATACTGGAGAACCCACATAGATAGAAATGCCTTCAGAGTCCCATCTATTTCCATCTCAAAACTTTTAAGTCTCCTTATCCCAGGTTCCAGACACTTGAATGTACAAATCTCCAAGATGACTCCAGCCCCAGCCACCACTGACTGAAAGACTGTAAGACTGTAACACCACTGTAAGACTCTCAGCAACAACAGTCTAGCTGAGCACAGCTGATGTCTAATACTGTGAGAACGATGAATAATGGATGATGATATTTCCTTTTCACTACTAAGCATATTATATAACATAGATAACTGAAACAATACTAGAAAAACTGTCCATTCTGTCACATTGAGAATCTATTTCCCAAGTTAAGCAGTAATCATTAAGACTGTTAAACAAGTGTTTAACACATATTTACTGAAGAAATATCACTTTACAAACTCTAAGCTATGAATTCACACAAAAATATTTAGCATAATGATAGTCAATAGCTATAGAATCTATTATTTTCAAGTATTTCTTATTTATATGTATTATTTGTGTATACATAGGTATACACACATACACACATATATGTTTAAACCATATATTCAGTTCAGTTCAGTTCAGTCACTCAGTCATGTCTGACTCTTTGTGACCCCAAGAATCGCAGCACGCCAGGCCTCCCTGTCCATCACAAACTCCTGGCGTTCACTCAGACTCATTTCCCAAGTTAAGCAGTAATCATTAAGACTGTTAAACAAGTGTTTAACACATATTTACTGAAGAAATATCACTTTACAAACTCTAAGCTATGAATTCACACAAAAATATTTAGCATAATGATAGTCAATAGCTATAGAATCTATTATTTTCAAGTATTTCTTATTTATATGTATTATTTGTGTATACATAGGTATACACACATACACACATATATGTTTAAACCATATATTCAGTTCAGTTCAGTTCAGTCACTCAGTCGTGTCTGACTCTTTGTGACCCCAAGAATCGCAGCACGCCAGGCCTCCCTGTCCATCACAAACTCCTGGCGTTCACTCAGACTCACGTCCATCGAGTCAGTGATGCCATCCAGCCATCTCATCCTCTGTCGTCCCCTTCTCGTCCTACCCCCAATCCCTCCCAGCAGAGAGTCTTTTCCAGTGAGTCAACTCATCAAGTGTAATTAAACTTAAATGTGCTGTTTTAGGTTTTTTGTTTATTTTACTGCCTAATAAAAAAGAGTAAATAGTTACATAGAAAATAAAGATGAAGCAAAGTTGAAAAAGGGATAGAAGGAAGGAAAGGATGGAAGGAGGGAGAGACACAGGAATCTCACACCCATAGCTGGTTCTCAAGGGCATATGGAAAAACCATGCAGAAGGGACCTCACGAGAAGAATAAAACTTACAGAACAGTTCTTATAGTTTACAGAAAGTTGATTTGGATGTGAATTAGGTTAACTCATTTCCTTTGAGCATTCAGATACTCTGATATCAATTTAAATCATCAATGTGTCAGCATTTCTGCTTCTGTCATGACCAACTGTCTGTTTTAGTTTTTCACTACCCTAGCTTCTGCTTATCTATCGCTTCTGTTTACTAAGCCTTGGCTTATGAAAGGTTCATGATCTCTTGTTACCTTGGACTGTATCTTTTGAGATTCTTTCCCTGTAAAACTTGGATTTGAGTTCTCCAGAGAGAAAATCTGATCACTCTAATAACCATCTGCGCAGATCCTTCACGTCAAGCCACCACACACCTCACACATAATCACTGCCACATCTAGGAAGAGTCTGCCACCAGGTCAGAAGCATGCTTGTATCCATCAGCTCAGTCAGACAGCTCAGGGTCACACCCACATCACATGGCTGCTTCAGACTGCTCTTCCCACAGTGAGTTGTTGTCTGGATGGTTTTGCAGAAGGGGCTATAGCAATGGCAGGGTTCAGTATCAGCCTTCCCAGAACACAGGAATGCATTAACATCACATCTCTATTTGACACATCTTTCCTGATATCACCATTTGGGTCATCATCATACTGTGTGACATTAGAAGAGTTTTCTCTTGAAAGTCCTCCTTGATTCTAGCCTCATCTGTTTCTACTCTATTTTGCATAGCACTCTAAGGATTAAAAATCCAATGCACTAAGTTGATCCTGTCCTCTTGCTTCATCTTCCATCACTGAAGATCAATATTCCTTAACATAATATAAAGCATACTTTGACATAGAACTCTTAACTATTTTTCAAGCTTTATCCTCAATTCCCTTTTAGGAATCCTTGCTCCATTCATACCAAACTACTTGGCGTTTGCTAGTAACATCCTGAAACAGGACAACTTTACTCACAAAATTTCCTTTTGAAATACTTCATTCCTGCCTGCTCTCCCCACCCCCAAATCAAATAATTCTTTCAGATTCAAATCAAATGCAACTTCCTTTATGAAACCATCCTGGATGATCACATTTGGAAATCATCTTTATGTCTCCAATATCACATATTCAAGAAGAAGCTATGTTTTTATAATTATATGACATATTATTTTCTGAGAATATAAGTTTCTTAAGGTAAGTCCCTTTTTTTTACAAGATTATTTGACCCCTCTTGAAAGTGAATGATATTCCCAACCCAGGGATTGAACACAGGTCTCCCTCATTGCAGGCAGATTCTTTACCAGCTGAGCCACAAGGGAAGCCCAAAATACTGGAGTGGGTAGCCTATCCCTTCTACAGAGGATCTTCCAGACCCAGTAATCAAACAGGGGTCTCCTGTATTGCAGGCAGATTCTTTACCAACTGAGCTATCAGGGAAGCCCCTAAGTCTCCTCTCTTACCAAGGCATTAAAAAGAAGTGCCATGAACTTAATAAACACAATTTTCTAACTAAATGTATAGTTTAGCAAGCTCAAAAGTAAAGGCTAGTCCTAGAGAACAAAATTTGGGAGTCAGATAGTAATTAAAAATATTAAAATGTTTAAAAAATTGAGAGAACAATATGATAGACTGCAGCCATGAAATTAAAAGACGCTTACTCCTTGGAAGAAAAGTTATGACCAACCTAGATAGCATATTCAAAAGCAGAGACATTACTTTCTGACTAAGGTCCATCTAGTCAAGGCTATGGTTTTTCCAGTGGTCATGTATGGATGTGAGAGTTGGACTGTGAAGAAGCCTAAGCGCCAAAGAATTGATGCTTTTGAAGTGTGGTGTTGGAGAAGACTCTTGAGAGTCCCTTGGGCTGCAAGGAGACCCAACCAGTCCATTCTGAAGGAGATCAACCCTGGGATTTCTTTGGAAGGAATGATGCTGAAGCTGAAGCTCCAGTACTTTGGCCACCTCATGCGAAGAGTTGACTCATTGGAAAAGACCCTGATGCTGGGAGGGATTGGGGGCAGGAGGAGAAGGGGACGACCGAGGATGAGACAGCTAGATGGCATCACGGACTCGATGGACGTGAGTCTGAGTGAACTCTGGGAGTTGGTGATGGACAGGGAGGCCTGGTGTGCTGCGATTCATGGGGTCTCAAAGAGTCGGACATGACTGAGCGACTGAACTGAACTGAACTGAACTGAGAGTAGTTTAACATGTTGAGAATTTGTGTTTGCAGAACATAAATATAGAGAATTTAGAATAATATTCAAATTTAATTAATTAATTCATTTATTTCAAATTCATGCGAAGAGTTGACTCATTGGAAAAGACCCTGATGCTGGGAGGGATTGGGGGCAGGAGGAGAAGGGGACGACCGAGGATGAGACAGCTAGATGGCATCACGGACTCGATGGACGTGAGTCTGAGTGAACTCTGGGAGTTGGTGATGGACAGGGAGGCCTGGTGTGCTGCGATTCATGGGGTCTCAAAGAGTCGGACATGACTGAGCGACTGAACTGAACTGAACTGAACTGAGAGTAGTTTAACATGTTGAGAATTTGTGTTTGCAGAACATAAATATAGAGAATTTAGAATAATATTCAAATTTAATTAATTAATTCATTTATTTCAAAGTGTTTATCATCAAATTACTCTGTGTCAAGCACTGTGAGAAATGTGGGTATATAGTAATACACAAGGCAGTGAAAGCCTCTGTCTTTAAAGAACTTACATTCTGACAAGATTAACATAAAACCAGCAAAACAAATATATAATGTGGCTTCCAGTATTGATGAATTTTATGAAAAAAAAATTAAGTAGAAAAATGTGGCCTATTTTTGACAAGCAAAGAAAGTTTTTCATTTTTTTTCTTTTTAAAGCAGATGGACATCTGGGCAATGTCTAATAAAATTCAGAAAGCTAGCTCTGCAAAAAATTCTAAAAGAATAAATTTCTAAGCAAAGAGAAAAGAAAAGCAAAGATGGTTGCTTCCTACTGAGACCAGTGTGGTTAGAGCGAAATGAAGGATCAGGAGAGCAGGAAAAAAGGTTGGAGAGATAGTCAGGGCCTGAAGTCTGTAGACCTCATGGATCACGCATAAGAGAGGTTTGGGATTTTTGTCTGGATTTGATGGGGACACACTGGATAGTTGTGGTAAGTGAAGAGCCATGAATTAATTTATAGTTCTAAAAGGTAACTCTGACATCAGTGTAAAGAATATTTTACAAGGAATAAGAGAGGAAGCAAGGAAGACCAGTTAAGAGGTATTTCAGTAGTTCAGAGGAGTTTGATCGGTCTCGAATGAAGAGCTGGGATTCTTTTTTAAAGAGATTCCATGACATAGTAATACATTGACCAAACAGTATGAGATTATAGAGTCTTCAATATTCTTTACCAGTATACTCCTAAGTATAGTAAAATGCAATGAAGTGAATAGTATATTCTAATTTTTCAAAGAAATAAATAACAAAGCATTAACATATTAGATGAATATAAAGTGACCCTACAAGTCACTTAAAAAAAAACAAACATATGGAAGAATGCAGAATGCTGTTATGTTATAGCTGATTCTTCATGATAAAATTTTGTTTATACAGTGAGGTGAGATATGTTATTTTATAAGAATGCTTTATATTTGAAATTGATGGTTTTCATTATGTGAAAAGTGCAATGCTAAAATGTCTACATTTGAGAAATATTTTATAAGCCAACTAAGTTAGTAATCATTGCATACAAAAAAGCAAAAACACTATCATTTTTCTAGTTGCTTTACATTGTTTGAATTTAAGAATATTCACTTCTTCAAACAAAATGTATCTGATTTTTGTTTCAACCAGGAAAGTGAATTGTGTTAACACAATCTGCTAAACTTTATTCTTTCACTGTATCTGAAAGAATTTTCTTAAAGCATGGCCATTATACTAAGACTATAAACCTATTGGATTGTTCTCTCCTTCAGACTTGTTCTGATGCAAAAGAAAATATAATTGTTTTCATTATTCATCTCTTCACAAATATGAATACTAGTCAACAAAACATCTTTAAATATGGAAGCCGGTGATTTTTCATAAAGATATGATTTTCTGTCATACATAGTTTCATTCCCAATATTCCTATCATTTTTAGATAATTTCCACAATTTTCTTCTTGCTATCTAATAGTTTCTCAACTTTCTTTATGACATTTTTACACTGATTAGCTGACCTTTTATCTTTGAATATTTCCCACATATTCTGTTTATAGTTTTATTTCACTCTTCAGTGCTCTGTCTGGAGGTTTCTTCTTGCCAGTTTTAATGGTCCATAATTTCGAATGGAAAGTCAGCTGCCAGAACCTTCCTTCCTCCAGTGTTAATGGTTGCTCTTGAGAACCTGCCCTGCCCTCCATCATCTAATTTGAGTCAATGAGGGGGCAGACAGAACAGATGGTTGGCACAGGATGGGATGATTCACTGTTTGAAATCATGGTGAAACATTTTTGAAATTGGTGAGGGAGAGGGAAGCCTGACATTTGACAGAGCCATGTAGAAATTGCAGTATCCAGACAAAGTTCAGCTTAATTTTGACTGTTATTTTCCAGACGTACTGATCATATGATTACAATTTTAAGATTATATTGAGAATATACCTTTTCCCAAATGCACTGTAATCATTCCAGCACCATGAGTTTATCATTGAGTGTCAATGCCAGGATTATTCTCAAAGTTGCCTCATTACCCTAACTTATTTTATTGTGCTTTCACGACTTATTGAATACCTCCTTTACCTCCACTTATGTGAAGATTACCATTTATACATAATCTGTCTCCACATCACCTCATGGAGCTCTCCACAAATTATGACTACAGATGAAACCTCAAACAACTTTGTAAAGGGAAGAAGTGTATGTATATACATATATTTATGTGTGTGTGTGTGTATATACATATATATGTGTGTAAATGTATGTATACTATATATATATATTTAAATATCAGTTCAGTTGCTCAGTCCTGTCCAACTCTTTAACTCCATGGACTGCAGCATGCCAGGCTTCCCTGTACATCACCAACTCCTGGAGCTTGCTCAAACTCATGTCCATCGAGTCGGTGATGCCATCCAGCCATCTCATCCTCTATCATCCCCTTCTCCTCCTGCCCTCAGTCTTTCCCAGCATCAGGGTCTTTCCCAGTGAGTCAGTTCTTTGTATCAGGTAGACAAAGTATTGGAGCCTCAGCTTCAGCATCAGTTCAGTTCAGTTCAGTCACTCAGTGGTGTCTGACTCTTTGCAACCTCATGGAATGCAGCATGCCAGGCCTCCTTATCCATCACCAACTCCCAGAGCTTCCTCAAACACATGTCCACTGAGTTGGTGATGCCATCCAACCATCTCATCCTCTGTTGTCCCTTTCTCCTTCTGCCTTCAATCTTTCCCAGCATCGGGGTCCTTTCTAGTGAGTCAGTTCTACATCAGGTGGCCAAAGTATTGAAGTTTTAGCCTCAGCATCTGTCCTTCCAATGAATATTCAGGACTGATTTCCTTTAGGATTGACTGGTTTGCTCTCCTTGCAGTCCAAGGGACTCTTGGAAAATATATACATTTAAATATATATTTATGTAAAGTATATGTTTATTTAATTTCTCTTTATATTCCATTGCCACAAATTTATGGCATGAAAATACATACCTCAATCATTGTGACAATATGAAGAGAATGATACAACAAAATTTAGAATACAGATATTTAGAATTTAAAATAACTCTTTAGTTTGTATACAAAGGTTTCTTAATTGAAATGAAATAAAATAAAAGATATAGTATAGTCACAATGATAAGTTGGTATTAGAGACCATGCATACTAGAGAGGGAAAATATCATCCCCTAGGGGAAAAAAATGGATCTAGAGGAATAAAAACCTGAGAAATTACAATGCTTTGTAGCCCCTTCAAAGGACCACATTACATCAGTATAGTACCCACAACATAGTATTTTGTGATATTAACATTTTATGGGATGACAGATTAGAAAAAAATTAAAGGTTCCTCAGGGAATGTAATTTTTAAAAAAGCTTGAAAATCACTCTTAAAGACGAGTCAAGTCTTTCTTAGTTCCAAAGCAATGACAAAGATGGTTTTGTGATCAACCCTTCAAATTATATCCATGTACCTATAATTATTAATGCCTATTATATCAGATGTCAACCTGATTCATTGAAAACCAAGTTGTAAGAAAGCCATGAATTGACTTGAACAATCTTCGTGCAAAGGAAATGTTTAATTTTAAAATATACTGAAATATTCCCCGGTGGCTCAGACAGTAAAGAATCCTCCTGCAATGTGGGAGATCTGGGTTCGATTCCAGGGTTGAGAGGATTCCCCTGGAGGGGTATACGGCAACCCACTTTAGTATTCTTACCTAGAGAATCCCCATGGGTGGAGGAGCCTGACGGGTGACAGTCCATGAGGTCACAAAGAGTCTGACTTGACTGAGTGACTAAGCACATACCAAAAAAGTTATAGATGGATGGATATAATAGTCATAAAAAGGTATCTAATAGGCAATGTTTAAACATATACACATATACAGTGTTTCATATATAGGAACGTTTCTAAACACCATTCCATCCAAAATCTCCTTGAACATATTTCTTAGCAAGAAAAGCAGTTGTGAAAGAGAGGTATGCCTTCTACACTTTCTTCACTGCTGGTATTAAGAAAATAGAAAAATTAATTAAAAAGCATAAGTGTGTGTACTAAATGCAAATGAACACCTGGCTACATTGTTTGAATATTTATATTATATGCACTACAGGTAGTTTAATCATAAACCAATATAATTTTAGAGGCTACAGAATTAATTCAAATACAAGGAAAAGTTGATGAAAATCCTAGAGTATTTTAAATGCAAAAGTGATGTCAGGGTAAAAAGAAATCTAAGTGCATTGGGCTTTTAGAGAGAGATCGTTGGGAACCTACTAGAAAGCCATTTTACCAGAGAGTTTGAGTCAAAGTCTGATTACAAGGGAAGAGGTATACATACTCATTTACACTTAATGTGGTCCTTATCCATAGAAGCCGAATGTTGTTGATTTGTTTTGTATGTTTCCAGATTGTAAATAACATGATGGCAGAAACATATTCTGTCCTGCTATCAATATAGTACCTACAACTATGTCTAGAATATGTGTGTATGTATTTATCAACATGTGTATTTTATATGATAAATATTTTGAAATGTAAAGATGTTGCAAAACAATGAAGGACTAAATGTAGCCTACTCTTTTAATTTTAATAAAGTAGTGATATGTAAAGAAACAGGATGGATGTTTGAGTAACTAGTCAGAGGGACAGGAGTTAATTTTAAGATTTCCAGGACCTGGAATCTCTCCACAAAGTATTAGGTTGAATATAAACTATGTTCAATTCAATTTGCTTCACATAGCCTTGGAATTTATTGCATATTTCAAAGAATTACAGGGAATTAGTGATTGGGGGCAGGAGGAGAAGGGGATGACAGAGGATGAGATGGTTGGATGGCATCACTAACGTGATGGATGTGAGTCTGAGTGAACTCCGGGAGTTGGTGATGGACAGGGAGGCCTGGCGTGCTGCGATTCATGGGGTCTCAAAGAGTTGGACATGACTGAGCAACTGAACTGAACTGAGTGACATAGGGTTAAAACTCTCATTTAATTTACTGCTTAGTTAGCTAAACTAGAGTTCAAGTAAATGTTTAGCTTTTTGCTGTTGAATACCGTTTCTATTTCTAGTACTGGAATGTTAAATTCTTTGTATGTCTAATCTATTTTTCCTGAGTGCTATTTTAGACATATTGTGGATTCTTATATTAGGTTAAAAACAATGGATACTACTCTTTATAGGCAGCTTTCTAAATTTAATTTTTAAAGTTTGCATACCATGTTTATGAATGACCACCTAGCTATCTTGCCAAATTATATTAATCAAAGATATTACCAATTTACTTTAAATAACTATGATTAATATGTTAAGAAATATAGGGAACATTGGACAAATACAAAGTTAGATGAAATGAAAACTACTAATATCAAAGAGAATTAGTTGGGAATAGTATAGTAAAAACCTACTAACCAAGATGTATGATGTCTTTGATGAGATAATAAAGAAAATAAAAACAGCTCACAACAGCCAATGTAAGAATCAAAGAACTTGAAGATTACTCAATTTGAGTAACAGAAATTAATCAAGGGAAAACTAAATGAGGAAAAAAAATATTTTAAAAAAGAATAAAAGAATAAAAGAAAGAAAATCAGAGTGAAATTATTCATTACTTCTTCGAATGGTTTCACAGAAGAAACAGAATGATTTCACTGCCAGCAAAGATTATTCTATAAGAACTTTTAAAGGAAATTTTCCAGACCAAAAAAATTATGAGGCTTAAAACATGGATCTACATAAGAGAATAAAAGGCACTGAAAATAGAATAAATAAAGGTAGAAACAAATTTCGCTTTCTCATTTTTAGTTGCTCTAAAGTATATCTGACTCTGTAAAGGGAAAAAAGTAGCCATTGGTTGGTGTTTACAGTATAATTGATATGGAAGTTATAACAAAACTAGCACAAAGGATGAGAGTATGGAGGATAATTTGATTGTGAGAACTTTATACACACATGTAAAGTCAATACTATTTTTTGAAGGCAGGCGTTAATTAATTAAAGATTCTATACATCTTTTGGGAAATGACTAGAAAAATGCCTGAAAAAGTCAACTTAATAAAAAAAAAGTGGAAACTATTTTTAAAAATCTTAACACAAAGGGAGGAAGAAAAAGAGGACACAAAGAAAAGATGGATACACGTAAAACAGGTAACAAGATGGTGTACTATATTTAACTATATTCTTAATATTATTAGGTTTCACAGGTGGCTCGGTGGCAAAGTATCCACCTGTCAACACAGGAGAGCCAGGATACACGGGTTTGATCCCTGAGTCAAAGAGATCCTCTGGAGAAGGGAATGGCAGCCCACTCTAGTATTCTTCCCCAGAAAATGTCATGAACAGAGGAGCCTGGTGGATTAGAGTCCATAGGGGGCCACAAAGAGCTGGACATGACTGAGCGATGAGCGCGAGCACACACTAGTAGTGTTAGATAGGAATGGTGTTAACACACACGACTGAGAATCGCAAGTTAGAAGAGACAGACATAACTCAAGATTGTTCATAAGAAGCCTACTTTAAATACAAAGGCATAATTCAGTTCAGTCACTCAGTCGTGTCCAACTCTTTGTGACCCCATGAATCGCAGCACACCAGGCCTCCCTGTCCATCACCAACTCCCGGAGTTCACTCAGACTCACATCCATTGAGTCCATGATGCCATCCAGCCATCTCATCCTCGGTCGTCCCCTTCTCCTCCTGCCCCCAATCCCTCCCAGCATCAGGGTCTTTTCCAATGAGTCAACTCTTCGCATCAGGTGGCCAAAGTACTGGAGTTTAACCTTCAGCCTCAGTCCTTCCAATAACACCCAGGACTGATCTCCTTTAGGATAAAGTGGTTGGATTTCCTAGAAGTCCTAGAGACTCTCAAGAGTCTTCTCCAACACCACAGTTCAAAAGCATCAGTTCTTTGGCGCTGAGCTTTCTTCACAGTCCAACTCTCACATCCATACATGACTACTGGAAAAAACATAGCTTTGACTAGACGGACCTTTGTAGGCAAAGTAATGTCTCTGTCATAACTTTCCTTCCAAGGAGTAAGTGTCTTTAATTTCACAGCTGCAATCACCAACTGCAGTGATTTTGGAGCCCCCCAAAATAAAGTCTGATACTGTTTCCACTGTTTCCCCATCTATTTCCCATGAAGTGATGGGACCAGATGCTATGATCTTAGTTTTCTGAATATTGAGCTTTAGGCCAACTTTTTCACTCTCCTCTTTCACTTTCATCAAGAGGCTTTTTAGCTCCTCCTCACTTTCTGCCATAAGGGTGGTGCCATCTCTATATCTGAGGTTATTGATATTTCTCTCAGCAATCTTGATTCCAGCTTGTGTTTCCTCCAGCCCAGCGTTTCTCATGATGTATTCTGCATAGAAGTTAAATAAGCAGGGTGACAATATACACAGCCTTGACGTACTCCTTTTCCTATTTGGAACCAGTCTGTTGTTCCATGTCCAGTTCTAACTGTTGCTTCCTGACCTGCATACAGGTTTCTCAAGAGGCAGGTCANGTTTCCTCCAGCCCAGCGTTTCTCATGATGTATTCTGCATAGAAGTTAAATAAGCAGGGTGACAATATACACAGCCTTGACGTACTCCTTTTCCTATTTGGAACCAGTCTGTTGTTCCATGTCCAGTTCTAACTGTTGCTTCCTGACCTGCATACAGGTTTCTCAAGAGGCAGGTCAGGTGGTCTGGTATTCCCATCTCTTTCAGAATTTTCCACAGTTTTTTGTGATCCACACAGTCAAAGGCTTTGGCATAGTCAATAAAGCAGAAATAGATGTTTTTCTAGAACTCTTTTGCTTTTTCCATGATCCAGCAGATGTTGGCAATTTGATCTCTGGTTCCTCTGCCTTTTCTAAAACCAGCTTGAATATCTGGAAGTTCACAGTTCCTGTATTGCTGAAGCCTGGCTTGGAGAATTTTGAGCATTACTTTACTAGTGTGTGAGATGAGTGCAATTGTGCGGTAGTTTGAGCGTTCTTTGGCATTGCCTTTCTTTGGGATTCGAATGCAAACTGACCTTCTCCAGTCCTGTGGCCACTGCTGAGTTTTCCAAATTTGCTGGCATATTGAGTGTAGCACTTTCACAGCATCATCTTTCAGGATTTGAAATAGCTCAACTGGAATTCCATCACCTTCACTAGCTTTGTTCGTAGTCATGCTTTCTAAGGCCCTCTTGACTTCACATTCCAGGATGTCTGGCTCTAGGTGAGTGACCACACTATTATGATTATCTGGGTTGTGAAGCTGTTTTCTCTACAGTTCTTCTGTGTATTCTTGCTACCTCTTCTTTTTATTTTATTTTTACTTTATTTTAATTTACAATACTGTATTGGTTTTGCCATTCATTGATGTGAATCCGCTACGGGTATACATGAGTTCCCAATCCTGAACTCCCCTCCCACCTCCCTCCCCATATCATCTCTCTGGATCATCCCTGTGCACCAGCCCCAAGCATCCTGTATCCTGTGTCGAACATAGACTGGCGACTCGTTTCTTACATGATAGTATACATGTTTCAGTGCCATTCTTCAAAATCATCCCACCTTCTCCTTCTCCCTCAGAGTCCAAAAGTTCATTCTATACATCTGTGCCTCTTTTGCTGTCTCACATACAGGGTTATCATTACTATGTTTCTAAATATCATATATATGTGTTAGTATACTGTTTTGGTGTTTTTCTTTCTGGCTTACTTCACTCTGTATAATCAGCTCCAGTTTCATTCACCTCATTAGAACTGATTCAAATGTATTCTTTTTAATGGCTGAGTAATACTCCATTGTGTATATGTACCACCGCTTTCTTATCCATTCATCTGCTGATGGACATCTAGGTTGTTTCCATGTCCTGGCTATTATAAACAGTGCTGTGATGAACACTGGGGTACACGTGTCTCTTTCAGTTCTGGTTTCCTCAGTGTGTATGCCCAGCAGTGGGATTGCTGGATCATAAAGCAGTTCTGTTTCGAGTTTTTTAAGGAATCTCCACACTGTTCTCCATAGTGGCTGTACTAGTTTGCATTCCCACCAACAGTGTAAGAGGGTTCCCTTTTCTCCACACCCTCTCCAGCATTTATTGCTTGCTGATTTTTGGATCACAGCCATTTTGACTGGTGTGAAATGGTACCTCAATGTGGTTTTGATTTGCATTTCTCTGATAATGAGTGATGTTGAGCATCTTTTCATGTGTTTGTTAGCCATTCGTATGTCTTCTTTGGAGAAGTGTCTATTTAGTTCTTTGGCCCATTTTTTGATTGGGTCATTTATTTTTCTGGAGTTGAGCTGCATAAGCTGCTTGTATATTTTTGAGATTAGTTGTTTGTCAGTTGCTTCATTTGCTATTATTTTCTCCCATTCTGAAGGCTGTCTTTTCACCTTGCTTATAGTTTCCTTTGTTGTGCAGAAGCTTTTAATTTTAATTAGATCCCATTTGTTTATTTTTGCTTTTATTTCCAGTATTCTGGGAGGTGGATCATAGAGGATCCTGCTGTGATTTATGTCAGAGAGTGTTTTGCCTATGTTCTCCTCTAGGAGTTTTATAGTTTCTGGTCTTACGTTTTGATCTTTAATCCATTTTGAGTTTATTTTTTGTGCATGATGTTAGAAAGTGACCTAGTTTCATTCTTTTACAAGTGGTTGACCAGTTTTCCCACCACCACTTGTTAAATAGATTGTCTTTACTCCATTGTATATTCTTGCCTCCTTTGTCAAAGATAAGGTGTCTATAGGTGTGTGGATTTATCTCTGGGCTTTCTATTTTGTTCCATTGATCTATTTTTCTGTCTTTGTGCCAGTACCATACTGTCTTGATGACTGTGCCACCTCTTCTTAATATCTTCTGCTTCTGTTAGGTCCATACAATTTCTGTCCTTTATTGAGCCCATCTTTGCATGAAATGTTCCCTTGGTATCTCTAAGTTTCTTGAAGAGAGCTCTAGTCTTTCCCATTCTGTTGTTTTCCTCTCTTTCCTTGCATTGACTGCTGAGGAAGGCTTTCTTATCTCTCCTTGCTATTCTTTGGAACTCTGCATTGAAATGGGTATGTTTTTCCTTTTCTCTTTGCTTTTTGCTTCTCTTCTTTTCACAGCTATTTGCAAGGACTCCTCAGACAGCCATTTTGCTTTTTTTGCATTTATTTTCCATGGAGATGGTCTTGATCCCTGTCTCCTGTACAATGTCATGATCCTCCGCCCATAGTTCATCAGGCACTCTATCTATCAGATCTAGTCCCTTAAATCTATTTCTCATTTCCACTGAATAATCATAAGGGATTTGATTTAGGTCATACCTGAATGGTCTAGTGGTTTTACCTACTTTCTTCAATTTAAGTCTGAATTTGGCAATAAGGAGTTGATGATCTGAGCCACAGTCTTAACTTTTGCCCTGCTTCATTCTGTACTCCAAGACCAAATTTGCCTGTTATTCCAGGTGTTTCTTAAATTTCTACTTTTGCATTCCAGTTCCCTATAATGAAAAAGACATCTTTTGGGGGTGTTAGTTCTAAAGGTCTTGTAGGTCTTCATACAACCATTCAACTTCAGTTTCTACAGCATTACTGGTTGGGACATAGGCTTGGATTACCATGATATTGAATGGTTTGCCTTGGAAACAATAGAGATCATTCTGTCATTTTTGAGATTGCATCCAAGTACTGCATTTCAGACTCTTTTACTGACCATGATGGCTACTTTGTTTCGTCTAAGGAATTCCTGCCCACAGTAGTAGATGTAATGGTTATCTGAATTAAATTCACCCATTCCAGTCCATTTTAGTTCCCTGATTCATAGAATATCAACATTCACTCTTGCTATCTCCCGTTTGACCACTTCCAAATTGCCTTGGTTCATGGACCTAACATTCCAGGTTCCTATGCAATATTGCTATTTATAGCATCGGACCTTGCTTCTATCACCAGTCACATCCATAACTGGGTACTGTTTTTGCTTTGGCTCCATCCCTTCATTCTACTGGAGTTATTTCTCCACTGATCTCCAGTAGCATATTGGGCACCTACTGACCTGGGGAGATTATCTTTCAGTATCCTATCATTTTGCCTTTTCATACTGTTCATGGGGTTCTCAAGGCAAGAATACTGATTTGGTTTGCCATTCTCTTCTCCAGTGGACAACACTCTGTCAGAAGTCTCCACCATGACCTGTCTGTCTTGGGTGACCCCCCATGGCATGGCTTGGTTTCATTGAGTTAAACAAAGCTATGGTGCCTGTGATCAGATTGGCTAGTTTTCTGTGATTATGGTTTCAATGTGTCTTCCCTCTGATGTCCTCTCACAACACTTATCATCTTACTTGGGTTTCTCTTACCTTGGACATGGGGTATCTCTTCACGGCTGCTCCAGCAAAGCACAGCCACTGCTTTTTACCTTGGACGAGGTTGCTCCTCCTGACCTTGAACGTGGAGTAGCTCCTCTCGGCCACTGTCCCTGACCTCAGACGTGGGGTAGCTCCTTCGGCCACTACAAAGACATAACAGATAGGTCAAAATAAATTGATATCAATAAATAAAATAACATACTTAATTAACCAAATTAACAACATACATTAACAACATAAACATATATTAACCAAAAGACAGCTAAGATAATTGTATTATTTTCAGACAAAGATAAGTTCAGAATAGGGAAGATCGTCAGGTAGAGGGAGGAATAATGAAAAAACGGAGATTCTCCAACACCTACTATCCTAAATGTTTATGCTCTAACCAAAAAACCTTCAAAATACACAAGACAAAAACTGATGGAACTATAGAGAGAAATAGGCAAATTCACAACTTTAGTTGAACACTTCAATACTCCTTATCAATAATTAATGTGATAAATAAGAAATGAGGGTACAAAAAATCAGTAAAGGTATAGAAGAACTAAACAATGCTATCAATAGCTAGTTTAAGTAGATGTTTATTAAGAACTCCACTCAGTAACAGAGTGGAGAAACATACTTTCTTTTCAAGAAAGAAACATACTTTCTTTTCAAACACAGAAGAAACTTTTTCCAAGGTAGACAATATTTTGGACCTCCATAAAGCACACCCAAAAGCACATAAAAGAGTAGAAGTCATATGAAGTACACTCTCAGATCATGATGAATTAACTTAGAATTCAATAACAGAAAATATATCTAGACAATATATACAATTTAGCAATTAGACAATATATTTCTAAATAGCTCACACATCAAATAAGGAGTCTAAAACAAGTTTAAAAGAATTTGAACAGAATGAAAATGAAATGCCATGTATCAAAATTTGAAAAGTACAGCTAATGTTTATAGAAAGTACATACCAATAAATATTATTATTGGAAACAAGGAAAGGTGAATAACAATAACTTGAGACTCAACTTTAAGAAACTAGGGGAAAAAAAAAGAAACTAGGAAAAAAGAAACTTGAATCCAAAGCAAGCAGAAAGAAGGATATAAAGTATCAGAGTAGGTTTCAATGCAATTGAAAACAGAAAAACCATAATCAATAAATTTAAAAGATTGTTCCATGAAAATATCTATGAACTTGATAAATATCAGAAAACAGTGATAAATAAAACATAAGAAAATTGAAAGGGAATGAAAGAGGAGTAATCAATACTGAATCAAAATAGTAAAAGTACAATAAGGGAATACTATGAAATATTTAATGCTCATAAATTCAAAATTTTAGGTTAACTAGTTTATGGCAGAAAGTGAAGAGGAACTAAAAAGCCTCTTGATGAAAGTGAAAGAGGAGAGTGAAGATGTTGGCTTAAAGCTCAACATTCAGAAAACGAAGATCATGGCATCCGATCCCATCACTTCATGGGAAATAGATGGGGAAACAGTAGAAAAAGTGTCAGACTTTATTTTTGGGGGCTCCAAAATCACTGCAGATGGTGACTGCAGCCATGAAATTAAAAGACACTTACTCCTTGGAAGAAAAGTTATGACCAACCTAGATAGCCTATTGAAAAGCAGAGACATTACTTTGCCAACAAAGGTCCATCTAGTCAAGGCTACGGTTTTTCCAGTGATCATGTATGAATGTGAGTGTTGGACTGTCAAGAAAGCTGAGTGCCAAAGAATTGATGCCTTTGAAGTGTGGTGTTGGAGAAGACTCTTGAGAGTCCCTTGGACTGCAAAGAGATCCAACAAGTCCATTCTGAAAGAGATCAGCACTGGATGTTCTTTGGAAGGAATGATGCTGAAGCTGAAACTCCAGTACTTTGGCCACCTCATGCGAAGAGTTGACTCATTGGAAAAGACCCTGATGCTAGGAGGGATTGGGGACAGGAGGAGAAGGGGATGACTGAGGATGAGATGGCTGGATGGCATCACTGACTTGATGGACGTTGAGTGTGAGTGAACTCCAGGAGTTGGTGACGGACAGGGAGGCCTGGCGTGCTGCGATTCATGGGGTCGCAAAGAGTCGGACACGATTGAGCAACTGAACTGAACTGAACTAAACTGAGACTAGTTCCTAGAAATATACAAACTGCTAAATCTCACTCAAGGAACAGATAAGTTGAATAGTCCTGTAACTATTCTTAAAGTTGAATTACGGTTACACATCTTGCAGAAATGAAGTCCAGACCCATATGATTTCTTTGGCAAATTTTACCATTTAATGAAGTAATAATATCAATTCTACATAGACTTTGGAGAAAATAGAAAAAGAAGGTAACATTTCTCAGCTCCTTTTGTGAATCTAGCAATATTTTGATACTAAAACCATTAGACATTGAAAGTGTCTCATCAGAGAGTGAAAGTGAAAAATATTAATTTGCAATGGAAAGCCCCGAAAACCTAACCAAATGATCAAGTATAATATAAAACTATTAATGCACCAGATTGATATTATGTAGCACCTGATATGATGCAGTTCTTTCCTAGAGGACCTACTGCTGCTGCTGCTGCTAAGTTACTTCAGTTGTGTCCAACTCCGTGCGACCCCATAGATGGCAGTCCACCAGGCAGCTCCATCCTTGAGGTTCTCGAGGCAAGAACACTGGAGTCGGTTGCCATGTCCTTCTCCAGTGCATGAAAGTGCAGAGTGAAAGTGAAGTCGCTCAGTTGTGTCTGACCCTCAGCGACCCCATGGACTGCAGCCCACCAGGCTCCTCTGTCCATGGGATTTTCCAGGCAAGAGGACTGGAGTGGGGTGCCATTGCCTTGTTCCCCAAAGGACCTAAACTCAGCTTAATCATGAGAAAACATCAGACAAGCCTAAGTTTAAGGTATAGTCTATAAAATACTTAAAAATCGCTCTTTACAATGTAAGATTGTTAAAGACAAAGAAAAGCTGACAAAGTTTCACAAACTGGAGAAGACCAAGGAGACAGGACAACTAAATGCAGTGTAATACCTTGGTTTGGATATTGGTAGAGAAAATGATACTGAACAAAAACTGGAAATCTGAATAGAGTCTGTAACTTAGTTAATAATATTGAACTAATGTTATCATTTAAGTTTTGGGAAATATATACTGGATATGTAAGATGTTAATAACAGAGGAAGCAGAATAATACATATACCATAACTCTCTATACTATTTTTGTAGCTCTTTTTTAAATCTAAAATTATTCCAATAAAGTTGATTTACATTAATATATATCTTTTTATAAGGCCCCTTTAGTCAAATATATTCCATTCTGTTCATGTGCTGCCTGGCATGCAAATCTGTCCTATTATTGTGCTATTGGAGTATTAACTATGGTTTATATGGTCTAATAAAAGTAATTTTACAAGATAATATGAATGATTAAATTTTAAAGAGTAAATTTTACCAAAAATAGTTCATAATTTAAGTATTTTAAAATATAAAATGTCACATGTGTCAGAATACTTAGTATTCATCCTTAATTAACACTAATGAAAGATTCTTGCTTGTTGGCTAGGTTACGTCTTGACTTTCATTAAACACATAGTAAATATTTTAATGATTACTTTAAAAAATTTGATAAATAAATAAGATAAATTCATGTAAAGTATATCATCAGAAGTAATTTAGTGGCAATAAGGATAATGATTACCATAAAAATTTAACTGATTAATTGCTATCACAGTGATCAACATCCATTTTTATTATATCCAAAATGTCAGTTGCATTTAATAATCCTATATAAAAATGTTTCTCTTGAATAAGCAACTTCAAAGCAGATTACAGTATAGGCACAGATTTCAGTTCAGTTCAGTTCAGTCGCTCAGTCTTGTCCGACTCTTTGCAACCCCATGAATCGTAGCACGCCAGGCCTCCCTGTCCATCACCATCTCCCGGAGTTCACTCAGACTCATGCCCATCGAGTCAGTGATGCCATCCAGCCATCTCATCCTCGGTCGTCCCCTTCTCCTCCTGCCCCTAATCCCTCCCAGCATCAGAGTCTTTTCCAGTGAGTCAACTCTTCGCATGAGGTGGCCAAAGTACTGGAGCTTCAGCTTTAGCATCATTCCTTCCAAAGAAATCCCAGGGCTGATCTCTTTCAGAATGGACTGGTTGGATCTCCTTGCAGTCCAAGGGACTCTCAAGGTTCTTCTCCAACATCACAGTTCAAAAGCATCAATTCTTCAGTGCTCAGCCTTCTTCACAGTCCAACTCTCACATCCATACATGACTACTGGAAAAACCTATCCCTTATAAGCCAGAAAATTTGGAAACAACCTTTTAATTCAATAATACATTTTTTAAAAACAAGTGAACAGAATGAGGCACAGAAAGTTTAAGTGACTTAATGTCACATTCATCAAGAAAGTCAGAAGAAAAACACAGTTCCCCTGATTCCAGAACAAGTGTTTTATTCAAGCCATACCATGGACTATCAGCAAAAAATGAATCAACTGGAATCAAACAAAAGAAAGCAAAACAACCATGCAGACAAATTCAGAGGTAGAACATTCTCTGGGAAATCTGGTCTAGTCTCCTCATGAAAAGAGGATTTATTAGATTGCATGCTATTTGAGGGACTAGCAATCAGAAGCAGAGCCTAGTCTGGGATGATACTTCAGGAAATGTTAATACAGACTATTGTATATATTAAATGAAATAACTTACTGAAATGCAAAGAAAGAGGTTAAAGATTGAAAAATCAAGATTATAAAGCAGATACAGTATCTTCACAACTTCTCTATAATCTAAAATAAAATGTTTATGAAAAATCAAATAGAACCATATGTTTGCTAAGTTGCTGTGTGGTTTGCTCATGTATATACAAAAAATAAACACTAAAATATCAGAAGATACAATTTGTGGGTAGAGAATATAATGTTTTGTCATATTTTATTTTTGCTAATTTAAATGCCATTGATTTATACAATACATATTTACAGCTTTTGTAACAAAATGTTATCCGAGATGGATTCATGTCAATGTATGGCAAAACCAATACAGTATTGTAAAGTAAAATAAAGTAAAAACAAAAATTAAGAAAAAAATAAAAGACAATTGCATTATTTTAAAAGAGAACATGACAATGTATAGCAAAATTAATACAGTATTGTAAAGCAAAACAAACATTAAAAAAATAAAAAATAAATAAATAAAAAGAGAACATGAAAATCATCAAAAATAACTTGAGTGTTTTGTATGTGGCTGATATAACCAATCAAAAAAGAAAAATACTTCAGAATCTTTTTCAGTTTTCACCTAAACTCCTACTGAATGAACAAAATCATAAAATATTAGCAAAAATCAAGTTATGTTGTTGTTTAGTTACTAAGTCATGTCCAACTATGCAACCCCATGGATTGTAACATGCCAGGCTCCTCTGTCCATGGGACTTCTCAGGAAATCATACTGGAGTGAGTTGCCATTTCCTTCTCCAGGGGATCTACCTGACCCAAGGATCAAACCTGTGTTTCCTGCATTGGCAGGTGTATTCTCTACTGCTGATTCTTTACCAGAGAAGCTCTCAAACATTATAAATATTGTAATAAAAATTTGTTTCAAAAGATCTCAGAATTCAGCTGGATTATTCATTTATTTTATGTAAACTGATTAATCTGCTCAAATACATTTGTTCAATGGACATATTTAATAATATCAATCAATTAGTTGTATGATTATCAGAATAGATACTAGAAACACTAAGAAAAATATTGAACTTCTTATTCTTCTAAAAGCTAATGTTATCAAAGCTATCAAAACTTTAACAGTGCACCTTCATATATCAGTTATTATTATTTGTGACATATGTGTTATCTTTGTCTTAATTTTGTATATTCTGTAGAAGAGTTTCAAATGGTAGTATACTATATAGAAGTACTTTGTAATTCTACCAAAATTGACATGAAAATAAGGATAGAAAAAGACAATACCAACCTTTGAGAATCTGTATTTTATCTTTCTTACCCCAGAACTCAGAGTCTTTATGTAGCTCTTAACTATTTAAATGAGTATGCTGGATTTTGCAAAGTATTTCTCTAAATGAGCAGATTTTTTAAAATTCTATAACAATTTTAATTTGTAAAAAGAAAATACATAAAACATCTGTTTTTTCCCCTAGCAGTTGAAAACTTCAAAACCTAGATAATATTTAACCTAAAAAGCAAGTTAATGATTTTATAGCACGATCAATTGTAAAATCTTATTGACAATGAGAACTGAAAGAACTGTCTGTCTCCTGAACCACTGTAATACCAACCTTTGAGAATCTGTATTTTATCTTTCTTACCCCAGAACTCAGAGTCTTTATGTAGCTCTTAACTATTTAAATGAGTATGCTGGATTTTGCAAAGTATTTCTCTAAATGAGCAGATTTTTAAAAATTCTATAACAATTTTAATTTGTAAAAAGAAAATACATAAAACATCTGTTTTTTTCCCCCTAGCAGTTGAAAACTTCAAAACCTAGATAATATTTAACCTAAAAAGCAAGTTAATGATTTTATAGCACGATCAATTGTAAAATCTTATTGACAATGAGAACTGAAAGAACTGTCTGTCTCCTGAACCACTGCCTCTTAAAATGTGCTGTGGAAAAAGCCATCCCACATTCCCATGCTTAATAGCATTTATTTTTAAATAATTAGAATGAAAAGGAGAAAGAAAAGTACTAAGTGCAAGCCTAGAAACCAAAGAGGATTCTAAATACAATTGCATATATTTTTTATTTTTTTAATTTTTATTTTTACTTTATTTTACTTTACAATATTGTATTGGTTTTGCCATGCATTGACATGAATCCGTCTCAGGTGTACATGAGTAAATACAGTTGCATTTAACAACATTTTATTTAAAGTTGTAAATTATGTTACTATTTGTAAATCTGATGCATACATGGGTACCTATATATAGTTTTCAACAATTCAGCAAAAAGAAAGTTGCATACAGGGAAAAGAATAAATAGTATTTTGAATTAGAGACTAATTTCAGAAGATAAAAATTTTGTGTTTATATCAGCTCCTAAGTAGGATATGAAGATTATTTTATGTTTGGCCTCAATAAATATTCAGCAATAGTCTGTTTCCAAAATTTTTCAGTTTTGCCATGACAAGACATGGCATGCCATGTCAAAATATTTTATATCAAAATTTTTTCTTATTGATGAAAATAATAAATTTAATTTGTCATCATTTTACTTCATATACTACACTTTTAGATCATTTAAATATAATTTATATTTTGTCATTTAGATTGCAAATGTCTCCTCTATCATTTCAGTTCAGTTCAGTTCAGTTCAGTTCAGTCGCTCAGTCGTGTCCGACTCTTTGTGATCCTATGAACTGCAGCACACCAGGCCTCCCTGTCCATCACCAAATCTCAGAGTTCACCTAAACTCATGTTCATCGAGTCGATGATGCCATCTAGCCATCTCATCCTCCATCGTCCCCTTCTCCTCCTGCCCCCAATTGCTCCCAACATCAGGGTCTTTTCCAATGAGTCAACTCTTTGCATGAGGTGGCCAAAGTATTGGAATTTCAGCTTCAGCATCAGTCCTTCCAATGAACACCCAAGACTGGTCTTCCTTTAAGATGGACTGGTTGGATCTCCTTGTAGTCCAAGGGACTCTCAAAAGTCTTCTCCAACACCACACTTCAAAAGCATCAATTCTATGGTACTCAGCTTTCTTCACAGTCCAACTCTCACATCCATACATGACCACTGGAAAAACCATAGCCTTGACTAGATGGACCTTTGTTGGAAAAGTAATGTCTCTGCTCTTGAATATGCTATCTAGCTTGGTCATAACTATCCTTCCAAGGAGTAAGTGTCTTTTANACTTAATTTATCTTATGGATAGAAGTTGGACCTTTTGACCACTTTCATTCAATTTTCCCTCCCCCTAACCCTGTGTTTCATAACCATACATCTGCTAAGTTTGTTTGCTTGTTTGTTTTTTTAAGTGTAATTGTAAGTATTTAAGTTACTGGTGTAAAATAAAGTGATTTGATATTTCTATATATTACAAAATTATCCCACAATAAGCCTAGCTACCATTTGACACTATATAACAATGTTACATTATTATTGATTATATTCCCCATGCTGTACATTATATCCCATTGACTCATTTATTTATTTTGTAACTGGGAGTTTGTATGTCTATACCTCTTAATTACCTTCACCAATTTCACTCATCTCCCACTCAGAGCAATCACCTGTTTGTTTTATCTGTATCTATGATTCTGTTTATATTTTATGTTAATTCATAATGTTTTTCAGATTTTACATATAAGTGAGATAATGCAATATATGTCCTTCTCTGAGTTATTTTACCTAGTATAATTCCCTCTAGGTCCACCCATGTTGTCACATGTAGGAAGGTGTCATTTTGTTTTCATGGCTGATGAGTATTCCATTGTATACAAATACCACATCTTCCTTACCTAATCATCTATAGATGGGTTCGGGTTCTTAGGTTACTTCCTATCTTGATTATTGTGAATAATGATGCTTTTAACATTGTTGCTCTTGTTGTTCAGTTGCTCAGTCGTGTTGACTCTTTGCAACCCCGTGGACTGCAGCACTCCAGGCTTCCCTGTTCTTCACCATCTACCTGGGTTTGTTCAAACTCATATCCATTGAATCAGTGATGCCATTCAACCATCTTGTCTTCTGTCGTCCCCTTCTCCTCTTGCCATTAATCTTTCCTAACACCAAGGTCTTTTCCAATGAGTCAGCTATTGGCATCAGTTGGTAAAAGGAATGGAGCTTTAGCTTCAGCATCAATCCTTCCAGTAAATATTCAGGATAGATTTCCTTCAGGATTGACTACTTTGATTTCCTTGCAGTCCAAGAGACTCTCAAGAGTCTTGATCAACACTACGTTCAAAGCATCAATTTTCAGCAGTCGGCCTTCTTTATGATACAACTCTCACATCCATACATGACTACTGGAAAACCATAGCTTTGATTATACAGACCTTTGTAGGCAAATTAATGTCTCTGCTTTGTAATACATTGTCTAGATTTGTCATAGCTTTTCTTTCAAGGAGCAAGTGTCTTTTAATTTTATGGCTTCAGTCATGAACTGCAGTGACTTTGAAGCCCAAGAATATAAAGTCTGTCACAGTTTCCATCGTTTCCCCATCTGTTTGCCATGAAGTGATGGGACCAGATGACATGATCTTAGTTTGCTGGGTTTTAAGCCAGCTTTTTCACTCTCCTCTTTCACCTTCATCAGAGGCTCTTTAGTTTCTCTTTGCTTTCTGCCGTAAGGATGGTATCATCTGCATATCTGAGATTATTGCTATTTCTCCTATCAATCCTGATTCAGCTTGTGCTTCATCTAGTCCAGAATTTTGCATGAGGTATTCTGCATACAAGGTAAATAAGCAAGGTGACAATATACAAGCCTTGACATACTCCTTTCGCAATTTGGAACCAGTCCATTGTTCCATGTGCAGTTCTGTTGCTACTTGACCTGCGTACAAGTTTTTCAGGTGACAGGACACATGATCTGGTATTCCTATCTTTTTAAGAATTTTCAACAGTTTGTTGTGATCGACACGATCAAAGGCTTAAGTATAGTCAACAAAGCAGATGTTTTCTTCTGGCATTCTCTTGCTTTTTCTATGATCCAACAAATATTGGCAATTTGATCTCTGGTTCCTCTGCCTTTTCTAAATCCAGCTTGTACATCTGGAAGTTTTCAGTTCACATACTCTTGAAGCCTAGCTTGAAGAATTTTGAGCATTACCTTGCTAGCATGTGAAATATGTGCAGTTGTGCAGTAGTTTGAACATTCTTTGCATTGCCTTTCTTTGAGGTTGAAATGAAAACTGACCTTTTCCAGTCCTGTGGCCACTGCTGAGTTTTCCAAATTTGCTGACATATTGAGTGTAGCACTTTCACAGCATCATCCTTTAGGATTTGAAATAGCTCAATCGGAATTCCGTCACCTCCACTATCTTTGTTCGTCGTGATGCTTCCTAAGGCCNGACCTTTTCCAGTCCTGTGGCCACTGCTGAGTTTTCCAAATTTGCTGACATATTGAGTGTAGCACTTTCACAGCATCATCCTTTAGGATTTGAAATAGCTCAATCGGAATTCCGTCACCTCCACTATCTTTGTTCGTCGTGATGCTTCCTAAGGCCCACTTGACTTCATACTCCAGGGTGTCTGGCTCTGGGTGAGTGATCACAACATTGTGGTTATCCAAGTCATTAGAATCCTTTTTGTACAGTTCTTCTGTGTATTCTTGCCACCTCTTCTTAATATCTTCTGCTTCTGTTAGGTCCATACTGTTTCTGTCCTTTATTGTGCCCACCTTTGCATGAGGTATTCCCTTGGTATCTCTAATTTTTTGAAGAGATCTCTAGTCTTTGCACTCTATTGTTTTCCTCTGTTTTTTCCCACTGTTCACTTAGGAAAGCTTTCTTCTCTCTCCTTGTTTTTCTTTGGAACTCTGCATTCATATGGGTATATCTTTCCTTTTCTCTTTTGCTTTTCCTTCTCTTCTTTGCTCAGCTATTTGTAAGACCTTCTCAAACAACAATTTTGCCTTTGTTTTTCTTGGGGATGGTTTTGATCACAGCTTCCTGTACAATGTTACAAACCTCTGCCTATGTTTCTTCAGGCAGTCTGTCTACCAGATCTAACCTCTTGAATCTATTTGTCACTTACACAGTATAATCATAAAGGATTTGATTTAGATCATACATGAATGGCTTAGTTCTTCTCCCCTTTCTTTAAGTCTGAATTTTGCAATAAGGAGTTCATGATCTGAGCCATAGTCAGCTCCTGGTCTTGTTTTTGCTGACTATGTAGAGATTTTCCATCTTCAGATCCAAAGAATATATTCAATCTGATTTCAGTATTGAGCATATGGTATGTGTATGTGTAGAGTCATCTCTTTTGCTGTTGGAAGAGAGTGTGTCCTATGACCAGTGTGCTCTCTTGGCAAAGATCTATTAGCCTTTGCCCTGTTTCATTATTTACTCCACAGCCAAACCTGCCTGTTATCCAGGTATCTACTGCCTTACTACTTTTGTATTCTAGTTTCCTATGATGAAAAGGACAACTTTTTTTTTTTTTTTTTGGGTTTAGTTTTAGAAGGTGTTGTAGGTCTTCATAGAACCATTCAATTCCAGCTTCTTCGACCTTAGTGGTTGGGGCATAGACTTGCATTACTGTGATATTGAATGTTTTGCCTTGGAAACATAGGATTTCATATATTTTTAAATTAATATTTGTATTTCCTTTGGCAACTTCCCAGAAGTGGAATCACTAGATCATATGGTAATTCTATATTTAATATTTTTATGAACTTCCATACTGTTTTCCACAGTAGGTTCACCAGTTTACATCCCAACATGGTAAGAATGTTACCATTTTTTCTATATTCTCATAACCACATCAATTAAAAAAATATATATCAGATTAAACTCACCAGGATGTGAACATAGTGATGTCACCATGTACAATAACTTCATTAAATATAATGATCAAAGCATTGCAATTCAAGACAGAGATTATAACACTGGAAAAAAGTTAAAACCAAGTTTCAAAATTTGACAAAAATACAATGAAAATGGACAATTTTACTATTATTTTAGAAAATTTAAATGCATCACTCTCATACTAATATATCCAAAAGGCAATAAAATAAGAATTTTAATATCATCTCACTCTTAAGCAACTGGTAATATCAAAGATTGCATCAAAGACACATTCTCATCAAATATACCAGGAAATTTTGAAAATCAAAAAATCTTTGAAAAACGAAGATGCGTTAAAAATTGATAAGATCTTTAATGCAAAAATAACAACAATATATCATGGAGTCCATTAAATATGTGGAAATAAAATGTATAAAAACAAGAAAACAACTAAGAAGGGATGGATATATATGCTTGAAGTATTTTTGTATTCTACATGAAATGTCATCTATTATTCACAGGTGCAATGTGATAGGTTTAAGATATATTCTGTATCTCTAGAGCAATTACTAGAAAACTACAAGAAAGAAGTAAAACTTATAAGCTACAGTGTGGGTAAAATGGAATTTTAAAGAATATCCAATTAATCTAAAATAAGAGAAAAAGAAGAAAATTGGAGTAAATATAGATTGGTTAGCTAGCAAACAAGTAGCAGGATGACAGGTTTGAACATAAGCTTATCAATAATTACATTAAATGTAACGATCCAAATATTGCAGTTAAAGAAAGAGACTATAACACTAGAAAAAAAAATCAAGAACCTGTCATATGCTATTAACCAGAGGTATAATTTAATCACTAAAACACATATAGACTATATAAAAAAGAAATACTGCTCAACCTCTAACTAAATGAAAGGTGAAGTGACTATATTAATATCAAGTAGAGTAGATTTCCGGTTAAGAACTGTATCAGAGATAAAAGGATCAAACATATTGATAAATATATCTATGTACCTATTACCAGAACTTCAAAATAAATGATATAACACCTGCTATAAATGAAAAACAACAACAACAAAAGAACACATGGAATCAACTGTTTGGAAATTTTTACACTCTTGTCTCAGAAGTTAATAGTTTAAGTAGACAAAAAATTTACAGTAAAGTAGATGTGAACAATATTACAAACCAACTTGACTTTAATTACATTTATAGGACACCACCGATCCTATCATCAATACCAGATCCATATTCCTTTTAGGTATACTGGAATATTGACTGAGGTAGCCTATATTACAGGCCACAAAACAATACATTTATTAAGATATGTGTTATATAGAGTAAGAATATAGGGAGACTATAGGCTTATTTTTTTTTTTACATACTTTGCTTTATTGTGCTTCACAAATATTGTGCTTTTTATAAATTGAAGATTGGTGGAAGCTCTGCCTCAAGCAAGTCTATCAGCTCCAGTTTTCCAACAGCATTTGCTCACTTCTTGTCTCTGCATCACATTATGATAATTCTCACAGTATTTCAAACTTTTCTGTTTTTATTAGATTTGATATGATAACCTGTGATCAGCAATCTTTGATATTACTATTATAATTATTTAGGGGCACCAGAATCATGACCATATAAGATAGCAAGCTTAATTTTTAAACATTATGTAAGTTCTGACTCTTGAGAAACCTGTATGCAGGTCACAAAGCAACAGTTAGGACTGGACATGGAACAACAGACTGGTTCCAAATAGGAAAAGGAGTACGTCAAGGCTGAATATTGTCACCCTGCTTATTTAACTTATATGCAGAGTACATCATGAGAAACACTGGGCTGGAGGAAGCACAAGATGGAATCAAGATTGCCGAGAGAAATATCAGTAACCTCAGATATGCAGATGACACCACCCTTATGGCAGAAAGTGAAGGACTAAAGAGCCTCTTGATGAAAGTGAAAGAGGAGAGTGAAAAAGTTGGCTTAAAGCTCAACATTCAGAAAATGAAGATCATGGCATCCAGTCCCATCACTTCATGGCAGATAAATGGGGATACAGTGGAAACAGTGGCTGACTTTATTTTTCTGGGCTCCAAAATCACTGCAGATGGTAATTGCAGCCATGAAATTAAAAGACGCTTACTCCTTGGAAGGAAGGTTATGACCAACTTAGAAAGCATATTAAAGAGCAGAGACATTACTTTGCCAGCAAAGGTTTGTCTAGTCAAGGCTATAGTTTTCCCAGTGGTCATGTATGGATGTCAGAGTTGGACTATAATGAAAGCTGAGCACCGAAGAATGGATGCTTTTGAACTGTGTTGTTGAAGACTCTTGAGAGTCCCTTGGACTACAAGGAGATCCAACCAGTCCATCCTAAAGGAGACTAGTCCTAGGTGTTCATTGGTAGGACTGATGGTGAAGTTGAAACCCCAGTACTTTGGCCACCTCATGCAAAGAGCTGACTCATTGGAAAAGACCCTGATGCTGGGAAAGATTGAGGGCAGGAGGAGAAGGGGACAACAGAGGATGAGATGGTTGGATGGCATCATTGACTCGATGGACATGGGTTTGGATGGACTCCGAGAGTTGATGATAGACAGGGAGGCCTGGTGTGCTGTGGTTCATGGGGTCACAAAGAGTCAGACATGACGAGTGACTGAACTGAACTGAATTTCTGACTATTCCAATCATTGGCTCTCTCTCCCATTCCTCCCTCTCTCCTTAATCTTCCCTCTTCTCTGAAACAAAACTACATTGTAATTAGGCCAATTAATAACCTCACAATGGCCTCTAAGTGTTCAAATAACCGAAAGAGTCACATGTCTCTAACTTTAAATCAAAGGCTAGGAATGATTAAGCTTAGGAGAAAGGCTTGTTGAAAGTCTAGACAGGCTGAAAACTAGGCCTCTTGCACCAGTTAGCCAAGTTTGAATGTGAAGAGAAAGTTCTTTAAGGAAGTTGAAAGTGCTACTCTAGTAAACACAGAAATGACAAGAAAGCTAAACAAACTCATTGCTAATATGGAGAAGGTTTTAGTGGTCTGGATAGAAAATCACACCAACCACAACATCTCCCTAAGCTAAAGCCTAATCCAGAGCCAGGCCTTAAATTCTTTTCAAGTCTATGAAGGCAGAGAGTGATAAGGAAGCTGCAGAGCAAAGATTGAAGCTAGAAGAGGTTGATTCATAAGGATTAACGAAAGAAGCCATCTTCATAACATAAAAGTGCACATTGAAGCAGCAAGTGTTGATGTAGAATCTGCAGTGAGCCATCTAGAAGATCCAGCTAAGATAATTAAGGAGAGTGGCTATGATGAACAACATATTTTCACTGGACAAACAGCCTGGTATAAAAGATCTTCATCACCCGAGAGGAGAAGTTAATGCCTGGCTTCGAAGCTTAAAAACAGTAGGCTGACTGTCTTGAAGGAGTTGAGGGAGCTAGCGATTTTAAGATGAAGTCAATACTCAGTTACCTTTCTGAAAAACATAACAGTGCACATTGAAGCAGCAAGTGTTGATGTAGAATCTGCAGTGAGCCATCTAGAAGATCCAGCTAAGATAATTAAGGAGAGTGGCTATGATGAACAACATATTTTCACTGGACAAACAGCCTGGTATAAAAGATCTTCATCACCCGAGAGGAGAAGTTAATGCCTGGCTTCGAAGCTTAAAAACAGTAGGCTGACTGTCTTGAAGGAGTTGAGGGAGCTAGCGATTTTAAGATGAAGTCAATACTCAGTTACCTTTCTGAAAATTTTGGATCCCTTAGGAATTATGCTAACTCTACTCTGCCTGTGCTCTATAAATGGAATAACAAAGCCTGGATGATAGTGTATCTGTGGACAATATGGTTTACTGAATACTTTAAGCCCAGTGTTGTGGCCTACTCTTCAGGGAAAAAGATTTCTTTTGAAATATTATTTTTTGTTTACAAGGATTGACTGTGTATACTTTCTTTTAAGACATAAACAAGACAAGAATGCTTCTTCTTAGTAAATATTTACATTGATTATGAAAATGGAAGCCTTAGCCTGTGCTTTAAGACAAGAAAAATAAATAAAAGGTTTAAATATTACAACAGAAGAAATAATATTGTCTTTATTAAGGAAAAGCATATACTTATGTATATAAAAATCTAAGAATCTAATATCTATACATAACAATAGAACTAGTAACTTATTTAGTTCTTGGGATGTAAGGTCAATATGCAAAAAAAAAATTATTGTGTTTCTATAATCCTCAATGAATAGCTGGGAATATATTTTTAAATGGCAATTAATATATCATAAATATGGAAAAATTAATTATATTAGCAAAATATGTGAAAAACCTATATTGCAAACCTATTAAATAAGTAAATATTCTATGCATTGAAAGAATAAATTTTTTAAGATGCCAGTTCATTCAACTTACTCTATTAATTCAAAGGAGTCCAAAGAAAAATCCCAACAACCATTGTAAGTATATGTGTGTGTGTGTGTGTATATTTCTAAAAGCAAATAATATAGAAAATTCAAAGCAATTCCAAAAGAAAAACAATTCTTGGAGACATATACAAGCTACTTTAATGACATCCTATTAATAAAAAAGTTAATATAATCAAGATTGTATGATTTTGGTAACAGACACTAGACAATCTAATAGAATATTGATAGGATCAACTAACTTCTGACACTACTGCAAAAGTTATTTAATAGATCGATAGAGCTTTTAAAAAAAAACAGTGCTGGAAAACATTGAGTGAAAAAATATCTAAGTATATCTAAGTGAAAAAATAATTTCAGCTTTTCTCTTCATCCTTACATGAAAATTAACTTCAAATAGATCAAAGAACTAAATTTAAAAGCTAAAGCAATAAAACTTTGGTAGAAAAAATGAGAAAAAAAAATCTTCAAAACTTTAGGCTAAGCAAATATTTACTCAAAAAGCTCCCATTAATCATTAGAGAAAATGATAAATTAAACTTAGCACAATTAAAATATTCTGCTCCAAAAAAACAACATTGTTAAGAAAATGAAAAGGAAAGCCATTGCCTGGGAAAAATATACATAGTACATATATCTAACAACATTTTATATTCAAAACCGTATTAAAAGGACAAAGTATGAAAAATAAGGCTTCACAAAGGAAGAAATACAAATGGCCAACATCATTTGTCAACAAATTAAAACCAAGTGATAAACCACTACATGCTCAAAGAAAGGCAAACATGCAAATAAAAGAAAGCAAAAAAAAAAAGAAAGAAAGAAAGAAAGAAAGAAACCCTGACAAGTAAAAGTGAAGATGGGGAACTGGAAATATCATACCTTTCTGATGGAAAATCGGATGTACCAAAAGCTCTTTCATTTTGGAGAGTTGCTTGTCCTTGTCTGATAAAATCAAACCTACACTTTCCATATAACTTAGCAATTACATATTTTTTCATTTCTGCTAGGTAAATAGATTTTTCATTTCTGCTAGGTTCTATTTACCTAGCAGAAATGAAAAAATATGTCCACATACAACAAATAAAACCTGTTAGAAAACAAAGAAGCTTTATTCTTAACAGCCAAAATCTAGGTACAATCCAAATGTCTATCATCAAACAGGTAAACAAATTGTGGTAAACTCAAACCATGGAATAGAATGGAATTAATTGCAATCAGGCAAAAGAAAGGGAGAACTAGTCATAATACATGATACAACATGGATGGAGCTCATAACCACTAAACTTATGGAAATCTGCCAGACACTAAAGAGTATAAACTGTACTGTGCCTTGGTACAAAATTATATGTGAAGCAAAGTACAATACATGGTGACAGAAAACAGATCTGTGGTTCCTGGAGTTGATGGGTAGAAGGTGGTTGGCTAATTTGGGACACAAAGAAACTTCATGAGTTGATGAAAATATTCTTTATTAATTGTGGTGGTGGTGATCTTATGTGCACATCTTTACAATACGCTTAAAATGGGTATATTTTGTTAAATGCATATTATGCTTCAGTTCAGTTCAGTCACTCAGTCGTGTCCGACTCTTTGCGACCCCATGAATCGCAGCACACCAGGTCTCCCTGTCCATCACCAACTGCCGAAGTTCACTCAGACTCACGTCCATAGAGTCAGTGATGCCATCCAGCCATCTCATCCTCGGTCGTCCCCTTCTCCTCCTGCCCCCAATCCCTCCCAGCATCAGGGTCTTTTCCAATGAGTCAACTCTTCACATGAGGTGGTCAAAGTACTGGAGTTTCGGCTTTAGCATCATTCCTTCCAAAGAAATCCCAGGGCTGATCTCCTTCAGAATGGACTGGTTGGATCTCCTTGCAGTCCAAAGGACTCCCAAGAGTCTTCTCCAACACCATAGTTCAAAAACATCAGTTCTTTGGCGTTCAGTCCAACTCTCACATCCATACATGACCACAGGAAAAACCATAGTCTTGACTAGACGGACCTTAGTTGGCAAAGTAATGTCTCTGCTTTTGAATATGCTACCTAGGTTGGTCATAACTTTTCTTCCAAGGAGTAAGCGTCTTTTAATTTCATGGCTGCAGTCACCATCTGCAGTGATTTTGGAGCCCCAAAAAATAGTCTGACACTGTTTCCAGTGTTTCCCGATTATGCTTCAACATAGTTTATTTTTTTTTAATTAATTTTTATTTTTTAGTTTGTTTTGCTTTACAATACTGTATTCGTTTTGCTATACATTGACATGAATCAGCCACGAGTATACATTAAACATTCTTACATGAAGATACATGAAGATACGGAGAAGGCAGTGGCACCCCACTCCAGTACTCTTGCCTGGAAAATCCCATGGATGGAGGAGCCTGGTAGGCTGCAGTCCATGGGGTAGCGAAAAGTCCGACATGACTAAGTGACTTCACTTTCACTTTTCACTTTCATGCATTGGAGAAGGAAATGGCAACCCACTCCAGTGTTCTTGCCTGGAGAATCCCAGGGACGAGGGAGCCTGGTGGGCTGCCGTCTATGGGGTCGCACAGAGTCGGACACGACTGAAGTGACTTAGCAGTAGCAGCAGCACATGAAGATACGCTTTAAAATTGGTAAGATTTCTATCATTCTGTTTGTCCTAAACAGTTAACAATTGCCCTGAGCCTTACTCTTCTAAGTTCTTACCCATTTCATTAAGGTAAAATGCTGCAATACACAGCACATTTAAAAGGAACACAATATATGTTGATTCACTTTTTTCATTCACTCTTCTACTAACCTATAGAAATATTTTAATCAGAGAAATTGTGAGGATTCCTTGGTGGCTGAGTAGTAAAGAATCCATTTGCCATGGAGAAGATGGGTTTGATTCCTGATCTGGGAAGATCCCACATGTCATGGAGCAGCTAAGCTCTACAACTACTGAGTACCTATGCTCTAGAGAGCCTGTGCTTTGTAACAAGGAAACCACTGCAACAAGAAGCCCATGCAGCACAGAGAAAAGTCTGCACCGCGATGAAGACCCAACACAGCCAGTAAAAACGTAGCAAAAGAGAGAAAGAAATAAATCATATCTTCTGTCCTATTGTGATGATTTTCTAACAAATTTTATGTCATTTGTCACAATTCTTCCTCTAGGTCATTAGATCACAGTCTGTTATCACCATGAAAACCAGAGTAATTTTTTTTTTTTTTAGTTCAGGGAGCATATATATATAAAATCTGATTCTCTTAGCTAAATAATATTTTATACAAATAGCAAGTATTTGTTGAATTAAGTTTTGATAGTAATATTCTGAGTAGTCTGAGTCAGTCAGTTACTAATTTAAACATTTTCCATTCAAAATGTGCCATACTCTGTGAAAATTATAGTAATAAAAAGATGAAAAAATGATTGCACCATCTTGTAACTAACATTTCCAAAAAAACTACTGAAGGTATGGTTAATAGAATTGAACAGGAAAATTTCATGATAGGATAGTCATTTGAATGTTTTCTGAGTGGCAGTTAATTAACTGTTCCTCTGAATATGGTTTTGATTTAGTAAAAGTAGTCATCATTTTATTGGAGAGAAAATCAGTTGAATTTCTTTTTGTCTACTTCCTGAAAAACAAGCAACAAGTGCAGACTCATCCATCTACAAATCTAGTATTTACATGTATAGCCATAGCTATGTACAAAAACATACATAAAATTTTAAAATTAAATCTTATATAATATTGCATATATTATTAATTTTCTAAACTTTTACAGAAGCAAGTAAGTCCTCCTTGGTTCTACTCAGATTAGATACTATTTCTAAAACTAAAAATGTCAGAACTAGTAGCCTCTGTACAAAATCTCTTCTTTCTACCTCATTCAAGTTTGTCAAATGAGTCAAGCATAGTCTTCCCAAATTATCTGGAGAAACTTTGAGAAACTCTCCAGATAACTTTGTTCATCAAAAGTAGGCTCCTGGTTATACTAGATACTAATCACTCCAACTGCTTTTCATTAATAAAATACATAAAAAACAACCATAAAGTATCCATGATTGTAAAAGACATTCCTTTTGCTAATATTCAGATATCTAAGTTTTAATCCTTGTAAAGCACAACCTTTTAAAAAGTGACTTGCCTTACCACATTGCAAAAATACATCAAGATTTCTTTTATGTGATTGTTAAAACCTGTGATTTCTCAGATGAGTCCATGTTTACCAGCAGGACTCCCCCAGGAAGGCCAGCTGAACATCCCTTGTACTTTCCCTTCACTGTGGTCAGTGAATCAGCAAGTGTTATAGGAGTTCAGGGTGAAATGCCAGGTGCTATTTCAACAGTCCTTCTTTCACAACATCTAGGGTGGGGTCATTCTGTCAGGCTCTGATAAGGTTACTGGAACTCATTTCCTAGGGTGGTCAAGTTGACATCCTCTACTCTCATGGTCTCTGAATGCAGAAGGTAGTCACAGAGACCTGGTTCCCTTTTTTGGGCAAAAGGCTACTCAACCACAAGCTGCTTATTAAACTCTGTCTGGAAAATATTATTCACTGAAATTATGTCTCACTAGCATAAAGTTTAATTTTGTAATTAACCAAACCATCTGTCATTGCAAGCCTCTTTTAAGGCCAACCAAACAAAGAACGTTTACTTGTACAACCTTGCATAGGGAGAGGTGCTTTTCAAAATGAGTTCCTATGAGAAGGATATGGTGCTGTGTGTATGCTGTGCTTAGTTGCTCAGTCATGTTTGACTCTGTGACTCATTGGACTGTAGCCCGCTAGGCTCTTCTGTCCATGGGCTTTTTCAGGCCAGAATACTGGAGTGCTTGCCATTTCTCTCTCCAGGGATCATCCCTGGACAGGGATTGAATGGTATGGATTTTAAATGATGGCTACAAATAGACTGTCGTCTTCCTCTCCCTTTGATAACTTAGCTAGCTCAGAACAAACTAATTTCCTCAAGAAAATTACCTTCCACCTTTCAGTAAATTATTGCTCTTTCCAAAAATTGTTTAGTTTTTTTGCTATAAAACTCATCTGCATGTTGTTGCACCAAAAGGTTGTCCATATGTATTTTCACTGTGTAAGAATAACAGAAATATTTCCTTGAAAACTTGGGGATAATTACTAAGCAAACAACAATTAGTATTAATCAGTTATGTAATTTATTCTTCCTTTGAGGTTCCAAGGTTTTCTGTCTTGATATTTAGAAAAAATGCAAATGCAAGGACATCAAGGAATCAGATAGCTTGAAGGGATAAAACATTATCAGTTGGGCATGTCTTGAATAAAGTTTGAATTGGGTTTCGATCTTTAATAACTGTTAGGTCACATATCTGGACATGGTGCCATCCAAACTCTGAATCAAAAACCCAGACTGAATCTTAAAGATAATTTTTAACTTTGGTGGTTTTATTTTTGGATGACATTAAAGAAGAAACTTAGAATTTTTTAAAATTGTATTGTACATCTATAACTTTATCATAGCAACATATCTACCTAAAAGGGTAAGGTTACATAGAAGCAGAATTATTCTGATTCAGTTTACACAACTCTTTCCACATCTTAGAAGTTTATAACATTAAATTTTGATACTACCTTATCCAGGAAGGAAAAAAGGGAAGAAGAAAGGAAGGTGGGAAGAGGGAGAAACAGATAAAATATATTGTTTTATTGAATAGACGCCAGGAAAGTAATGGTAATCTATACATACTGACTATTAGGCTTTTCTACAAGACTTTAGTCCAACTGATATTTAAAGTTTTAATTAATACCTGAATATATGCTTTCACTGACAAGTAGAAGATATTGTCTTAGATTACCAATAGCATCTTAAACTTAATATTTAACGCTACTTGTGTAGATTCCTTATTAAAATGACTGGAATGGAAAGAACATGCAGTTGTAGGTCCTGAAAAAAATTGGTTTGCACGGGTTAACTATTTTGCAATGAGATCAGTCTAGCTCTGCCACCTGCATTCCAAATGATTGGTCCCAAGAGAACCAGGAAAGTAATGGTAATCTATACATACTGACTATTAGGCTTTTCTACAAGACTTTAGTCCAACTGATATTTAAAGTTTTAATTAATACCTGAATATATGCTTTCACTGACAAGTAGAAGATATTGTCTTAGATTACCAATAGCATCTTAAACTTAATATTTAACGCTACTTGTGTAGATTCCTTATTAAAATGACTGGAATGGAAAGAACATGCAGTTGTAGGTCCTGAAAAAAATTGGTTTGCACGGGTTAACTATTTTGCAATGAGATCAGTCTAGCTCTGCCACCTGCATTCCAAATGATTGGTCCCAAGAGAGTGATGATGTCAGTACGCCAACACCATCACATCTCAGTGTTTTTATACTGAGTCAGCCAAATGTGGTCCCATATTGGTCTGGTTTCTATTCTTCTGGCTGAAATCCATATAGTCTGAAAATGGTATTCTTTTTTAAATGATTAATGCCTCCTTTTATAATTATTTTACTTATCAGTTACCCTCTGAGAATGTTACCTGGATATTCATTGAAAATTATGACTTCAACTCAAGTGAATCAATCAGGTTTAATCTTCATAAAGTATCACAGCTAAAATCTCACTTGTTACTTTTTTAGTATATAATCTACATGTACACTTTGTTTGTATAGTTAATCTGTTGCCAGAAAATAACTGTCCGTAAAGGCAGAGAGAGAAATAAAAGACAATTATTCCTAAATTTCAACCTATTTTAACCAATGGAAGAAAATGAAAATCCAACTAGTTAATTCCAGATTGTGAAGATATGTACCATGAGTATTTAACAAATCCCACTGAAGATAAATGCAGGAAAGAGCCCACCACGATTAAAATAATTTAAGGGACTTTTAAATTTTTAATTATATACCCATATTAATTTTGTTAGAACATAACTGTTGAAAAACTGCTAAATGTATTTTTCATGCCATAGTTGTATTCTTAAAAGTTTTTAACTCTAAATCTTTTTGCCTTTTTGAAGTATATCTGTAATAGTACTCCTTAGGTTTGGAATTTAAATTTAAGTGGCAAATAAAGATCTTATGAAACTAAGCTAAGCTGTCAAACACTTAAGCTTGAAGATCACTAGATGATTTTCTTAAAATAACAAAGAAACAAAAAGACAGGAGACAATCCCATTAGTACTAAAATATATACACACATAGCCTATATTAAAGGAAAAGTAGTTATTTAACATCTTAAAGGTATATATTTGACTTCCCTTAGTAATAATTAAAGTAAAAAGTAGCAACCAATACTAATTAAGAAATTTTCTGCTTATCATTGGTTATTTAAGAGAATTACTTTAAAGAAAAAATCTTACCCAACTCCCCTCTGCCCCATCAGAATGAATCCTTAGTAAAAAAATAAGACAAGGTAGTAATCCATTATGACCTTATATCAGTTATCCTCAGACAAGGGTCAGTTACAAAAAAAAAAAAAAAAAGAAAAGAAAAATCCACATCTTTTAAATGCTTCTTACTCTTACTATACAACATTGCAAAATTGTCCAGATTAAGCAATGATTCCCTTATCTTCTAAAGTATGTTTTAAAATCCTGTAAGTAAAGTCACTAATGTGATAAAGGGTAAAGAAAATACTCATTTGCACTGGAGTAAATATGTCTATCAGTTCAGTTCAGTTCAGCCTCAGTCATGTCTGACTCTTTGTGACGCCATGGACTGCAACACACCAGGACTCCCTGTCCATCACCAGCTCCCGGAGTTTGCTCAAACTCTTGTCCATTGAGTCGGTGATGATTTCCAACCATCTCATCCTCTCTTATCCCCTTATCTGCCCACCTTCATTCTTTCCCAGCATCAGGGTCTTTTCAAATGAGTCAGGTCTTTGCATCAGGTGGCCAAAGTATTGGAGTTTCAGCTTCAACATCAGTCCTTCCAGTGAACACTCAAGACTGATCTCCTTTAGGATGGACTGGTTGGATCTCCTTGCAGTCCAAGGGACTCTCAAGAGTCTTCTCCAACACCACAGTTCAAAAGCATCAATTCTTCAGTCCTCAGCTTTCTTTATAGTCTGACTCTCACGTTTATACATGACTACTGGAAAAATCATAGACTTGACTAGATGAAGATTTGTTGCAAAGTAATATCTCTGCTTTTTAATACACTGTCTATGTTGGTTATAACTTTTCCTCTAAGGAGTAAGCATCTTTTAATAGCATGGCTGCAATCACCATTTACAGTGATTTTGGAGCCAACTTTTTCACTCTCCTCTTTCATTTCATCAAGAAGCTCTTTAGTTCTTCACTTTCTGCCATAAGGGTGGTGTCATTTACATATCTGAGGTTATTGATATTTCTCCTGGCAATCTTGATTCCAGCTTGTGCTTCGCCTGCCCAGCATTTCTCATGATGTACTTATTCTGCATATAAGTTAAATAATCATGGTGACAATATACAACCTTGACATACTCCTTTTCTGATTTGCAACCAGTCTGTTGTTCCATGTCCAGTTCTAACTGTTGCTTCCTGACCTGCATACAGGTTTCTCAACAGGCACATCAGGTGATCTGGTATTCCCATCTTTTTCAGAATTTTCCACAGTTTATTGTGATCCACACAGTCAAAGGCTTTGGCATAGTCAATAAAGCAGAAATAGATGGTTTTCTGGAACTCTTGCTTTTTGGATGATCCAGCAGATGTTGGCAATTTGATCTCTGGTTCTTCTGCCTTTTCTAAAACCAGCTTGAACATCTAGAAGTTCACGGTTCGTGTATTGCTGAAGCCTCTCTTGGAGAATTTTAAGCATCACTTACTAGTGTGTGAGATGAGTGCAATTGTGTGGTAGTTTGAGCATTCTTTGGCATTGCCTTTCTTTGGGATTGGAATGAAAACTGACCTTTTCCAGTCTTGTGGCCACTGCTGTTTTCCAAATTTGCTGGCATATTTAGTGCAGCACTTTCACAGCATCATCTTTCAGGATTTGAAATAGCTCAACTGGAATCTATCACCTCCACTAGGTTTGTTTGTAGTGATGCTTCCTAAGGCCCATTTGACTTCACATTCTAGGATGTCTGGCTCTGGGTGAGTGATTACACCATCATGATTATCTGGGTTGTGAAGATCTTTTTTTCTGTAGTTCTTCTGTGTATTCTTGCCACCCTTCTTAATATCTCCTGCTTCTGTTAGGTCCATACCATTTCTGTCATTTATTGTGCCCATCTTTGCATGAAATGTTCCCTTGATATCTCTAATTTTGTTGAAGAGGTCTCTGGTCTTTCCTATTATATTGTTTTCCTCTGTTTCTTCGCTTTGCTCACTGAGGAAGATGTTCTTATCTCTGCTTGCTATTCTTTGGAATTCTGCATTCATATGGGTATATCTTTCATTTTCTCCTTTCTCTTCATTTCTATTCTTTTTTTTGTAAGCAAAGACAGTGATTTACAGAGAAAACAATTTTACTGTTCAAATATATCTCTTTTATTATTGAATTACATATGCCATAATTATTACTAGTCCTTATGTTTATAAAACTGATACAGATTGGGGAGGTGATATGTTGTTGAGTCATCTACTTTGGGGAATTTGCCAGTGACAAGTTACTGCATTTCAACCCCCTTGTTCTACCTCCACACATATTTTCAAGCAGTTATAATCAGAACAAAAATAAATTAATATTATAGAGTTATGGGCTCCTTAAAGATTCAAATGTCTTTGCAACCAAGTTGCACAATAGTATATTATTTTTCTTAATGTTTTTCAATTCATCTGATTTCCAGAATTATAATATTCTCTCAAAAATGGATAGAAGGTAAGTCAAATTATATTTACCAACATTTTCCAGATTATTGAAATCAATTATGCATGATTCTGTTCAAAACCACCAATGGGTTTATTATTGATTACACTGAGAAGAAAGATATTTTCATATTGGGCTTCTAGGATATTGGCTTTGGTACAAGTTATCAACAGTAAAATGACTGTCTAAGGATTTTGATATCCTATTATTTTTGCCACTGGTTAATTTCTGTAAGATACTGTTAGGGAATTGCTTTATGCTCAATTATTTTTGCTTAATTTTGAAAAACTTACCTTTAATAGAATGAATTCAAATGTCTTTGCAACCAAGTTGCACAATAGTATATTATTTTTCTTAATGTTTTTCAATTCATCTGATTTCCAGAATTATAATATTCTCTCAAAAATGGATAGAAGGTAAGTCAAATTATATTTACCAACATTTTCCAGATTATTGAAATCAATTATGCATGATTCTGTTCAAAACCACCAATGGGTTTATTATTGATTACACTGAGAAGAAAGATATTTTCATATTGGGCTTCTAGGATATTGGCTTTGGTACAAGTTATCAACAGTAAAATGACTGTCTAAGGATTTTGATATCCTATTATTTTTGCCACTGGTTAATTTCTGTAAGATACTGTTAGGGAATTGTTTTATGCTCAATTATTTTTGCTTAATTTTGAAAAACTTACCTTTAATAGAATGCAAAACATGAGCTTTTGCATTTAGTTTTAGAAAATAAAGAACAATGGAAATGAACTTAATAATTTAATAATTATCAGAGATAAGTAGTAAATATTCAACCATTCTTAGATAATAACAATTTAGTTTTAAAGTTGAGAAAATATGTCTAATTAAAATAATTGTGAGAATTAAAATGGCTAATTTTCTGTTTGTTGTAGATAGTTCATCTTCAACTGCTTTGGAAGTATTTTTAAAAACATGCTTTCAGAATTCTTAAAAGTTACAAATTTTGTTCGGATACACTTGTTTCTGAAGCCTTCCTTACTGGAAAAGAGGCTAAAGGGAGACTATTTTATAGAGACCAGCTGTGGGAGTCTTTTCCCCCCAAGAATTATTCTGACAATTTTAAATCAGCTACTTTGTTGTTGTTCAGTCACTAAGTCATTTCCAATTTTGTGATCCCATGGACTGAAGCATGCCAAACTTTGCTGTCCTTCACTATTTTCCAGAGTTTACTCAAATTCATGTTCATTGAGTCGGTGATGCCATCCAGCCATCTCATCCTCTGTTGCCCCCTTTTTCTCCTGCCCTCAATCTTTCCCACTCCGGTACTCTTGCCTGGAAAATCCCACGGATGGAGGAGCCTGATATGCTGCAATCCATGGGGTCGCTAAGAGTCAGACACGACTGAGCGACTTCACTTTCACCTTTCACTTTCATGCATTGGAGAAGGAAATGGCAACCCACTCCAGTGTTCTAGCCTGGAGAATCGAAGGGACGGGGGAGCCTGGTGGGCTGCTGTCTATGGGGTCGCACAGAGTCAGACACGACTGAAGCGACTTCACAGCAACAGCAGCAATCTTTTCCAGCATTAGAGCTTTTCCAGTGAGTCAGTACTTCACATCAGGCGCCACAATATTGAAGCTTCAGCTTCAGCATCAACCCTTCCAAGGAATATTCAGGGTTGATTTCCTTTAGGACTGACTGGCTTGATTTCTTTGCAGTCCAAGGGACTATCAAGAGTCTTCTCCAGCACCACAGTTTAAAAGCATCCATTTGATATTCAGCCTAATTCTTACATCCATACATGACTCCTGGAAAAAAGCATTGTTTTGACTATACAGACCTTTGCCAGCAAAGTGATGTCTGTTTTTTAATGTGCTGTCTAGGTTTGTCATAGCTTTCTTTCAAGGAGCAAGCATCTTTTAATATCATGCTTGTAGTCACCATCCAGTGACGTATATACAGTATATACTGAATAGGGCTAAATTTGTTCTTTCCACCTGATGTTTTGGTGTCACATAGACTGAACCATAATAGTTTGCATATTAGTAAAAAAGTCAGTGTAGTATAATAAAGTATGTGGAGTGCGCCTTGTTCTCTCTTGATAGTTTTCGACTTTTGTTTTTTGATATCCTGTAGCCAGAACTTTGAAATGTTGAACCATCTATCTTATTTCATGAACCTGGGTCAATTTGCATTGATGATGTTTAATTATAGACTCCATCCCCAAAACAGTACTGCATATTTGACCAGATAGATTATTACTCTGTTGATGCTTTGTGTGTGAGCATCTGTCTCTATGAGAAGCAATATGTGTCACTTCAGTCACATACTATACACACGGTAGTCAACTGGAATCTCAGTTTACTCATCAACTAAATGGGTCATACTTAATTCCTTTGGGACCTATGTGTAGGAAATATAGTAGCTTAATATATTCTTCTCATAAAACAGGCAGAAATTGATATAGAACAAGCAAATATATATGTTAATTCTATTATTACTCTCATTTCTCTTATACTGGCATCTCATAAACAAAGTAGCTGAGAAGTAGAATCCTAATTTGACTGCATAAATCAAGGTTAGTTTGCACTCAGGTGGTAAATTCTAATTCTAACAGCTCCACCCGGTTTGCAAATATGGCTAAGAAACTTTTTTTTTTCTACTTGTTCTGTTCTGTTCTTTCCATCCTCCCCCCATACCACCTTCCCCAAATTAACACCTCCTACCCCCAACCCCAAACATTCTGGCTCCTCTTGATAGCTTATAAACCCTGTATCAAACACCTGTGTGTGTAATTTGTTCCAACAGAAAACACGATTTCTCTTCAGAAGCAAATAAAGCATATGGCATTTGATTCTCTAAGCACACTCTCAAATATTTTAAGCAACTTCTTGATTTTCATAATTCCGGCTCTGAAGTGCTTCCTTTTTTCACCTCAATTTCAGAATTACTAGGTATCATATGATCATTGTAAAGCTGTGCATTTTGCAAATCAACCTCAATTATTATTAGCCTTTGCTTTTTCAGCAGGAGAAATAAATTCCCCACAGTGGCCATTCATTTGCCTCTCAGCATGATCTCGTCCCTAAAGAAACTTGAATCTGAATCTACTTCCTCTTTTCTGGTTGGAAAACAAATGTTTGGTTTGGGGCAAGCTTGTATGTGAGTTTTATACACACATACCCACACACACACACACAGGTAATAGCCTGTCCCCAGCATCACCTTATCCTTTAGAGCAACTGCGTATTCCTAGGAAAGGGACTTGTTTCACAGGAAAGCAAAGCCCTGGGATCAGTAGGTAAGCAATTTGGAGAACTTAAAAAATGCAAGTACTCCCTGTAACTTGCTGCACTCTGCCCTCATTCCTTCCCTCTAGCTAGAAAGACTTGGGGGAATGTTGCCAACCCATTAGCATTTCCAGAATTGAACATACTTTCTTGGAAATGTTGTCTTCCCAAGATAGTACTATTGGAATGGTAACAAGAAAAATTGAGCCCAACTTTACTGGCTTTCTCCCGGGTTGTGGGGAAGAGGGTAGTTTCATAGACCAGCTTTGGAGTCACCTATCACAAAAATCTGAAAGGTTAAACATCTGTAGTTTATGATTTATTTTTCTCTTCTCAACTTTCTCCTGCCAACAAGTCTTTATGCAGGGACTGGTGAAAGCATGAAGACAACGCTTACATCTTTCAAGTCACAGAATCCAGAAGGCCTCCTCTTTTTCAGAATATTTCAAGAGTTATGTCTCCTTCATTATGTCACCTCAGATGACTAAGGTGATCATGACACTTAACCATAAAGAAGGAAAGAAAACATAAGACAGACAAGTATAAGAACATGGTATTTAATTGAAAGTGCAGAGGCCAGTCACATAAGCGATTAACAAAAAGACTTCCTTGTCAGGACAAAAGAAAGATTACACACACCAATAAAATAATTAATAATGGCTTATAAAATATCTTTTGTTTTTCTTTCACTAACAACTTTCACTATTATAACTATTATTGGGGCCTGCCTTAAATAAGCCATCCTCAAGGTAAGTACTATGTGATCAATCTATGTTTAAAATCCTGTAGATGGGGCATGATTAAACAATAGATGTATGTGCACCACAGTAAGTTGTCTTATTTTTTATGTAAAATACAGTATAATTATATTTTTCATTTATAATAGATAATACAGAACAAACAGTGTCCCTATGGAATTGTGCAGTGTGGTGGCTCCCAAATTTTCATTTATTATTTTTGTTGGTCACTTCTGACAACACTAGTTCAACTATTCAATCATTCAGACATAATTTGGGGTGAGGAAAGCATTTCATTTCAAAATCCCCCTCAGTTAAAGAAAGTTAAAGAATGTCAAGCAGATAAGGAATATTAGATTCTAATACACTTATTAGCAATATTTTTTCCACAGTATAGAGATGTAGGATGACCATTGTATCTCCTCATATCTTTTTGTGATCTTCTAGAATCATTCAACATGATTTTGTGCCACAAGCCTATTAGTACCACCTAATCTACTCAAATCTAGTTTAAGTCAAGTGCAAGGAGGGCTGCTGCCCTACGTTCTTAACCCAGAATTTTCAGTGTCACATTTAATTTTGGTTCTGTATCTCTTTCTTACTGCATTTCTAACTAAGGACTGTTTGAATATACTATTGTTTCTATTTGTAAATGTCTGGTAGTGGTTACACTAATTCAAATTGATCAGCAGCCATTTATATTCTTTGTGAACCCATGGTAGAAGATGATGTAGCAAATCATTTAAAAAGCTTTCCTTATGTTGTGTGATATCATCATGACATGATGTAAAACATCATGGGACAGTTCATATTGCCTTGGTGTCTTTATACCTTTTATCCATAACCTGAAACCTCCTTTGTCAGTTAGCTAATGAGCTGATGTCTCCAAGGATTCTCTGCTAGGCAATGGAATTCACAATTCGGATGGGAGTTGACATACCCTTTCTCCATACAGAAAACATTCCCTCATATCTGTTTTCTCTTCCTCATTAGTTTGTTGAGATTCTGCAGCTTATTTTACCCAAGAAACTATTAAATAAATGCAGTAGAAAAAAGCACCTTTAACGAGAGGAAAATAAATAGAAGACAGAAAACACTTCCAATTGGGCTTGGAAAGGTCATTTAAAGTTAAAGACATTTGCTATTTCTTAAGTTGTATTTTGGTAAGTTCATAGATACGGCTAAAATGACTCAAGTTTCAACCAAAACTATTTTTACAGGCTACCTTCCTTCTAGGTAGTACTCATTTCCAAAATCTTATCTTGGTTACTCTAGTTAATGGTATAACTGGAAATGACTCAGTAATAGCCACTGATGCAGTTTTATTCTGGGAATTATGTTTAATAAGGCAAAAAATAAACATGGCAAAATACTTCATGAGCGGAAGTTATTATCTTTATATCGAACAGATGTCTAGACATAAACACACAGATTCATGTATCCAGTGATAGGTTTGCTGAGATTGAGGACATGTTCTATATTGCAGCATTTTGAATGTATTTTTCTAAATTCTTCATTAAATGCTAAAGAAAATTTGCAACTAGAGTGAGAAACACACCAGAAATCTGACTCAGGAGGGTCAAGAACTTGAAACAACCAACCACCACCAACAAAAGCAGAAATGGTAGGAATCTCAAGAAAAATGGTTTTCCTTAAGAGACCATGCTATAGTCCTACATGTCATATTTACAGACCACTTTCATTAGAAAAATTTCTTCTAAATGACTTTAAAACTACTGACTCAATTTGGCATGTGACTTAAATGCATGATAATTTCTTTAGAGACTCTTTTTCTTTTCCCCTATGCCGAGTTTTTGGTCATAATGAATGTGGTAACTTTAGCATTCAGTGTAATGAGAAGATCAAAAGGCAGGATATGCCCTTTATAGCATACTCCAGTGTCTATAGCCTACCGTAATTATTCTAGTAATGGCCTCTGGGTTGTATGGTGTGTTTCTTTTCTCTGCACTGGCAGGTGGGTTCTTTACCCCTAGCATCAGCTGGGAAGACCCTAATAACATATATTATCATGTTTATTTAAAAAGTATTTTAGAAATGTTCATTGAATATTTACTATATATCATACTATATTCTAATCATATTCATACACGTTGTTAGACTTCACAATACAGAAAAGAGGACAGCACGTTTACAAGTGTGTAGAGACTAAACATTCAAAGTCACACAAAACTAGAAAATTACACAACCAGAATTTAAACTCAGTTGGTACAGACTGTTAGGCCAGTGCTCTCCCATCACATAAAAAGTAATGAAAATCACAGGATTATTCTAAGACACAGCCCTACTTGGCTTCTAAAGTTTTAAAGCTTATAAATTATTCTTTTAAAGGTATCTCTTCCTCAAATTCTTATGTTGAAGCTCTAACCCTCAAGGTTTATGACACTGGGGAAAGGGGTTTTAGGAGATATTAGCAATTAGGGGATGAGGTTATCAGAGTGAGGCCCTCATAATGGGATTAGTGCCCTAATAAGAAGACACACCAGAGAGCTTTCTCTCTGTCCCAATGTGCCCACAAATAAAAGATCATATGAGCAAACAGGGAGATGGTGGCTGCCTGCAAACCAGAAGAGACCTCAGAAAAAAATCTGCTTTGCTGACACCTTGATCTTAGACTTCTCAGCTTTGAGAACTAGCCACCAGTCTATGGTATTCTATTGTTATTACCTGAGCTAAGACACAATCACCTGAACTAAATCGATTACAATCTCACTTTAATTAATAAGAAGGAGAATTAGTGCCTCTAATTCACTATATTCTTTTTTTAGTGAATATGTTTGCTGTACATACTATTCTCCCAACCGCAATCTTATGTCTATGGTTTATTGTTATTCTTATATTTGTATGTCTAAAACATATTCAAGCATGACATGCTTTTATATTTTAAATGTGTAATCAATAATATTTTTATATTTCTTTGTCTTATTCTATAGTTGTAAACAAATGTCAAACTCATCAGTCAAAATAATCCTGAGGTTTTTGATTGGACGTTTTCTTTTCTCAGATTTTCTCTCTGGTGTCTATCAATTTGAGGAAAGAATAATTCATCAGCAAAAGACATTGATGAAAAATTTAGTAAAAGTCTGAGCTCTCTTCAGACTATGATAGACAATTTTCATGTAATAATTTTAGTCATGTGATTTTAACTTTCAAAATATAGATTTCAACATTAAGAAAAGCTTGTAGGAAATAAGTCACCATCGTTCATTTTTTTTTAAGGTAGACTCAGGTTTTTGTAATCACAGGGGTTGAAAAAAAATAAAACATTCAAAGACAGCAGGGACTCTAATTAATCAGTATTATTCTTAAAATTATTTTTTACATTTGATAACAGCCAAATTTGCTTTATTTGCAACCTCATGACTATCTCAAGGTAACCTATCACAAATTCAATAAAGTCAATATTATCTATCTCTAGAAGCACATTTGAAACAAAATCAAAGCAAAATAGAAATGTTCTGTGAACTAAACCCTCAAATAGTAAATGTTAATAATAAATGTTAAATGAAGAAGGGTGGGCACACTTTGATAACAATACTGTTTTCATCAGAGCAAACATCAAGCCTGTGAAATGCTATGCTATGAAATCACAGGAAAAGCTTTGCTGAGACAGGAGGCAAAACTCAGAACTGTGATATTGCTCAATGGTTTCTCAAGTCCCACTTCCACTTCTCTTTCTCCAAGTTATTTAAAGGTTTCAAAGTAAAGGACAGATAATCCACTGATTTTTTTTCCTCCTAATTTAGCAGCAGCTCATTAGAATAGATAACTGGTAGCACTTTCAATTAAGTGTGCTCAGCTCCTAAATATGCATTGAATTTATATTTAAAGGATCTCTTACTGCATGGTAATTACATGGAGCAATGAAATGGCACATTCCAGGTTCCCTGGACACAGTTGTGTACCATTTGGGGAAACTGGAAAGGCTTGACCATGTTCCTCCCAATGACACATTCTTCAGTCATCTTCTAATCAAAATAATCTTCTCTAGAGCAAAAGTAGTATATTTTTACTATAGAAAACATGGAGAGTCAAGAAAAATACAAAACTGAGTAAAATTGTGTTCATTGTGTATATTAATATTTACTAATTTTTAATTGTTTTTATTAGTAAAGCTAATAAATGATATGGCTTCTATAACTAAACCTCTCTACCCCCTAATAGTCATTCCCCACCCCCCCAAAAAAATAACAATTTCTATGATAAAAAATAATGTATTCTTTCTCTCTGGCAGTGTGTATTTTCCATTTCCTATATTTTAATGCTGCAAATTGATGTCTAATTTAATATGAAATCATATCATGGTCTGATTTCATCACATCATGCCATGATGCAATGCATATATAACATCACCAAATGATATAAAACTTGCATGGGTGATTCTTTTTTCTAATAAATTAAGGAGAAGATATTTATTTGCTTTTTATAAATATTATCCAATGTCTTAATTTGAATATTCTATTGCCTGGACTGTGTGTTAGTTGTCTCAGCTGTGTCTGGCCCTCTGTGACTCCGTGGCCCATGAGGCTCCCGTGTTCAAGGAATTCTCCAGGCAAGAAGACTGCAATGGGTAGCCACTTCATTCTTCAGGAGATCTTCTAAACCCAGGAATTGAGCCTGGGTCTCTCGTATTGCAGGCAAATTCTTTACTGTCTGAGCCACTAGGGAAGCCCGTAGTCTGGACTATAGAGCAAAACAATAAGGAAAGTCCATATTTTACAATTGTTTTAAAATAGAATATTCAAAAATTCTGGAAGAGGCAAGGTCTTTATTTGTCAAAGAAGATATACCTTTGCTGAACTGATCCTACAAGCTAAACATTTGTCATTGTGATTTTTATTTTAAATTAGAGATACACGTAACTCTAGCTAAGCATAGTGGGTTGATACTGACTTACTCTATAAAGACCATTTCAGCTTCTACTGAAAGCTTCTTCATGAATGTGCCTGAAGATACTCCTGTGCCCCAAGTGAGAGGCAGATATATGGAAGTATACTACCCTTCCATCCCCGGGGAAGTTGTGTAGGACAGGGCGGGCTGAAGCCCCTGGGGCCAGATGCCACAGGCCACTGGCAGCCACCGCTTTTACCCTAATTTGTTAGACTAATAATTTTCCTTTTTTTCTGTGAAAAGGATTGGGAAACTGTTTTTTGTTTTAAAAACTATTTAGTCCATGTTCTTTTGTATATGAATCATATGACCAAAAAGGGATCCTGACCAGATCTACCTTACTGGGAGGAAAATACCACATCCATGAGTGTTTAGCTGCCTGCACGATCCTGGGTTAGCCATAAGATAAAATGCAAATTGCAACAAACATGCCTTTAAAATTTATAAACTTACTTTTTATTTACCTAAACTCTTTCACAAGCCCATGTGATCTATAAAATTTCATTCAGGCATCAGTCTGGGTGCATACTTCTTCATCTTTGCTGTCTCTCACAAACATTCACCCGTATCAAGTTCCATTCTACCAAGTCAGTGTCCTGCTGGATGACTGACTAGTAATTGGACAAACCATTTATAGTTAAGTGGTTTGATGAACTAGTCTATTTAGATAACATTTGCATTTTAACAGATACTATCAATTCTGCCGGATGGTAAGGAGTTTATCTGATGTTTGTTTGCATAACCACTCGAAAATCCCTGGTTCATAGCTAATGTTCAATTTTGTTTGTTTGCTATTTAATGAATTAATAGATGCACTCTAGTAGAAAATGAAGAAGGCAATGGCACCCCACTCCAGGACTCTTGCCTGGAAAATCCCATGGTCGGCAGAGCCTGGTAGGCTGCAATCCATGGGGTCACTAAGAGTCGGACATGACTGAAGTGACTTAGCAGCAGCAGCAGCAGCAGTAGAAAAAGATAATTGCAACAGACATTGTAATGTCCTTACAGTCATAATACCTGGTTGTGTAACTGTCCCATCTATAGGGTCATCAGTACTTGTTAAGAATAAGAAAACTTTCCTGGTGGAAGAAAAGAGAAATTATAAATGTATGAGAAGTGAAGACGAATAGTTCTTAAACTGTCAGTCTAGACTGGACAGAGAAAATATGTCTTGACATCTCTCCCTAGATGATGCAGAGTCTCAAACATCTTTTAAAAGTGTTAATCTTTTTTTTTTCAAGAACATTTTCGAAGGGTTTGTACCATGTACACAACCAATAAATCTAAGATGTGTCAATTGATGACATAAGATATCTCTCTACTTTTGTTTCTTTGCTATTGTGACACATTTTATTTTGAAACCAAACTTTTCACATTTGGACGGGAACAGAGTATGTTCTTTAAATCTTGGTAAGGAAAACATGCAGCATGGCTTTGGATCAGAGGACATAAGGTATTTCTCTCAGTAGCAAGCCAGTTTTCAAGAGGGGGCGGTGTGCTCCCGGCACCCATCTGCATGGGTGTGAACAGACCTTCCACCAGGTGTCTACCCCAAGCACACACAGATGTAGAACAAGGAGAAGGTGTCCCCAGTGGAGAAGAGGGGTGGCCCTATGATAAATTACACAGACATGGTGTTCTAGCTGGAAATTTCACCAAATTAATAGGAGAGGGAAAGCAAACAACACCATGACTCATTATACACAAAGCATTTCTCAATTATAGGTGGGACTTCAAGTAAAATGGATTTATTAAGATCATAATTATTCAGTACCATAGTCATTATCTTTAGCCATCAGGGGCACATCAAGAAATAGAAGGTATAATTTCTGCCTTAAAGTGTGAATGAGTAGGAATAAATAAGCCTTAACATGAAAAAGAGAAGAAACAATTAACTTTAGCAGGAATTTAAGGTAAGATTCAATAGGTGGTGCCATATAATCATATGTAGGCATTTATTCTTAGGTGGTTCTTAGTCATTCCTATTGAAGGAATGTAAAGCAATAGAGGGATAATAGCAGAATGAAGAACTGAGTGATAGCGGATGGAGTGTGGTGGTAAAGAACACAGGCCTTGAATTTAGACTTTGTGTAGAAGTCCTAAAGCCACCACTTATAGAAAGAGGAAATACAACAGAAAGAGGAAAATAAGCAGGTTCTGGGAGTGTAATAAAGGAACCTAAACCAGAAGGCAATATACGAGGAATAGTCTTAGGTTTGAGTGTCATCCAAAGATGTTTTTCCAGTAGACAGTGGAGAGCCGTTATGGGAGAAGTTGTCCATAAAGGCAGGTGATAGCCTTAAAGCTGGACATGAGGAAGTCCATATTTTAGATAACTTCACATACAAGAGATACAAAACAAATAAATGTGTTCAGACGCAGATGAGTGCTTCTGGCTCTCAACAGAGGCACAGTAAGGCCCATAACTCTGAAAATCCACTTGATGACTCACACCATGCTGGTCTCAAGGAAATGTTTTTCCCTATCTTTACCTTATGTCCTTGAAATAAAAGAAAATTGCATCTGAATGTCTTAAAGATAGATGTGAAGGGCTTGCTCCTGCTGATACTAAAGGTGGGCAGTGCTTTAGAGAGTGGAGAACGTGAATAGAGAGGCATCTGGTAAGGAAAAAGACATAATTAACTTGTCAAATTCTTCCTCTCCGAGTGCATGCATGCAATATTTTTTATGCAAAACATCATTCCCCAGGAATATCAAACATCCATTTTGGGGATTGTTTTTCATGTTGAGGTTCAGGAGAGATTCATCAATTAGCACAATATTTATAATAGTTACTCTATGGTTGAGGGATAGTTTTCAGTGTTAAACAGTTTACAGTTAACACTTCCCTGATGGCTCAGCTGGTAAAGAATCTGCCTGCCAATGCAGGAGACACAAGAGATGTGGGTTCAATCCCTGAGTCAGGAAGATCCCTGGAGCAGAAAATGGCAACCCACTCCGGCATTCTCGCCTGGAAAATTCCATGGACAGAGAAGCCGGGCAGTCTACAGTCCATGAGGTAGCTCAGTTATGTCCGACTCTCTCTGCAAAGAGTCGGACACAACTGAGCGTGCCTGTACACACACCAGATGTAATGAAGTACAACTTCTTCAGCTCTAGGTCAGATGAGCACAGAACAGAACTCTAATACTTTCATCTTTGCACAGTGTTTAATATGATTTAATAAACTTTCAAAATTTAAACTAAATTTTTTAAATTTATATTTAGAAATTATAATTTAAATTTGATTTCATTTCAATAGATAATTTTGCCTAGTTCACAATATATTTTTGAAAATATGGAAAATCTAATTTTTAATTTTTTAATTTCCTTTCTAAGAGTTACAAAATTATATATAAACAGTACTCAGTGAATGTTCAAGCTGGTTTTAAAAAAGGCAGAGGAACCAGAGATCAAATTGCCAGCATCCACCAGATCATAGAAAAAGCAAGAGAGTTCCAGAAAAACATCTATTTCTGCTTTATTGACTATGCCAAAGCCTTTGACTGTGTGAATCACAATAAACTGTGGAAAATTCTGAAAGAGTTGGGAATATCAGACCACCTGACCTGCCTCTTGAGAAATCTGTATGCAGGTCAGGAAGCAACAGTTAGAACTGGACATGGAACAACAGACTGGTTCCAAATAGGAAAAGGAGTATGTCAAGGCTGTATATTGTCACCCTGCTTATTTAACTTATATGCAGAGTATATCATGAGAAACACTGGGATGGAGGAAGCACAAGCTGGAATCAAGATTGCCGGGAGAAATATCAATAACCTAAGACATGCAGATGGCATTACCTTTATGGCAGAAAGTGAAGAAGAACTAAAGAGTCTCTTGATGAAAGTGAAAGAAGAGAGTGAAAAAGTTGGCTTAAAGCTCAACATTCAGAAAACTAAGATCATGGCATCCGATCCCATCACTTTATTGCAAATAGATGGGGATACAGTGGAAACAGTGGCTGACTTTATTTTGGGGGGCTCCAAAATAACTGCAGATGTTGATCACAGCCATGAAATTAAAAGACGCTAGCTATTTGCAAGAAAGGCTATGACAGACCTAGACAGCATATTAAAAAGCAGAGACATCACTTTGCCAGCAAAGATTTGTCTAGTCAAGGCTATGGTTTTTCCAGTGGTCATGTACGGATATCAAAGTTGGACTGTAACGAAAGCTGAGCGCTGAAGAATGGATGTTTTTGAACTGTGTGCTGGAGAAGACTCTTGAGAGTCCCTGGGACTGCAAGGAGATCCAGCCAGTCCATCCTAAAGGAGATCAGTCCTGGGTGTTCACTGGAAGGACTGATGGTGAAGCTGAAACTCCAATACTTTGGCCACCTGATGCGATGAGCTGACTCACTGGAAAAGACCCTGATGCTGGGAAAGATTGAGGGCAGGAGGAGAAGGGGATGACAGAGGATGAGATGGTTGAATGGCATTACTAACTCGATCGGCATGGGTTTGGTTGGACTCCAGGAGTTGGTGATGGACAGGGAGTCCTGGCATGCTGCAGTTCATGGGGTCACAAAGAGTCGGACACAATTGAGCGACTGAACTGAACTTAATGAATGGGATGGCATTTTATTTTTTTATCCTTAAGCATTGTCATTAGAATTAAAATAATATAAAATCATGACAATGTTAATATTTAGCTAAAATTAAGACAAAAATAAACTGTACTGAATAAGTAAAAATATATTAATTCACATATCTTTATTTTATTAGTCAAATAAACTTATACCAATCCATCACAGAACAACCAGAAATTCAAAGCAATAATTAAATTCTATCTTTAATATTTTACTTATTTTCAGTCATTAAAAAAAAGAACTTTAAAATACTTCTAATTTTGTCCTCAGTTCAGTTCTGCTCATTTGCTGAGTCGTGTCCTAAATCTTTGCGACCCCATCGACTGCAGCATGCCAGGCTTCCTTGTCGATCACTAATTCCTGGAGCTTTCTCAAACTCACGTCTATCAAGTTGGTGATGCCAACCAACCATCTCATCCTCTGTTGTCCCCTTCTCCTCCTGCTTTCCATCTTTCCCAGCATCAGAGTCTCTGCCAGTGAGTCAGTTCTTCGCATAAGGTGGCCAAACTATTGGAGCTTCAGTTTCAGCATCAGTCCTTCCAATGAATATTCAGGACTGATTTCCTTTAAGATGGACTGGTTAGATCTCCTTGCAGTCCAAGGAACTCTCAAGTCTTCTCCAACATTGCAGTTCAAAAGCACAGTTTTGTCCTCATGAATGTGTATTTCACAAAGATGGGGACAATTTTTATTAAACAGCTTTTAGCTAGACTTAATTTAAAAAATTTAGATATATTCTTTTGTGAGCCTTATTATTGATTTTTAACTTAGACTCTGTGGCAAAACCAATACAGTATTGTAAAGTAAAATAAAGTAAAATTTTAAAAATAAATAAATAATCAAAGATAATTTTAGAAAAATTCTCTTTAAGAGTCTAAAATACTTCTCTGCACAATTCAGTAGGGAACTGTTCTCTGTATGTAGGAATAAAAGGTAGGCAATTTGAGTCTGTGATCCTTCTGAATTACCAAAATTAGTCAAAATCACATATTCTTAAGTAAATGGCTTTGGGAAAAAAATAAAATAATATCCAGTTTGACAATTTATGGCTTGGATGCTGCTGCAGGTTGATAACTGCTTTCACATTCTTTTCTACTTAAACTTTATATAAAAATGCATATTAATTATAGAACTATAGTTTGATAAATAACTGTTAAATCTCAATAAATTGTGATTGAAAATTTAATTAGTTTTCAGTTAAAAACAAGAAACATGTTAAATACAACAACTCTTTACTTGTGACAATATAAGGCTGAAAATATTTATCTTTTTTTCTTTTTTGGCCAAATCAATACAGAAACACCAAAAGTGTGTAAATAGATATACTTAGAAATTAATTAGTTAAGGATAAAGCATAATAAGGTACTTTCTAGAAAAATGAGTTGGAATGAAAAACAATATATATATATATATATATATATATATACATGAAAAATAGTGGCTTTTTCTCAAGATATTGATTACTATTCAAATAATTTAAGGCGGGTTCTTTTTTCTTGGAGAACTGTATTTCAAAATTTCACCTTGGTCATGTAAAACTTCTAAACTTCTAAACTGCTAAAACTTCTAAAATTGCTAACTTCTGTTAGCGGTTCTTAACCTTTTGAGAATAAAATTAAATCATGTCTAAATATTAAATTGTAGAAGGTAAAGGGGAATTAATTGATGAGATAACAAATGGAATTACTTCAGGACTTAAAAACAAGTTTCCAAATGACTAAAGTAACTGAATACTCAAAAGAAAGAAAATAAGAACTTGGAGTGGAAACAAATGCTGGATGTAGATTACTAAATTTACGATCCAAAATGAACTCAAAATTGCTATCAAATAAATTGTAAAGGAATCTGAATCAATAGAATGTGAACAAATAGCACTATGTAGTGCTATTTCATAGGAATTGATTAAAAGCAAGGCAAGGATAGAATTAACCTCAACCTAATAGAATGTCAGACACACAAAGTGAAAGTAAGAGTTGAATCAACCATCCAAATACTTCTCCTTCCCTAAATACTGCTGTCTAAAAGTCAAGAAAACTGAAGCAACATGATTCTAGTTTGAATCCTGAATATTTTCCATATTCTCCATGTGACAGTCTGTGTAAATCTACATTTCCATAAATATAATACTTTAAATCTGCTTTGGTAAACTCTAAAACTATTAATAGTAGTAACAGTAGCTAAACTTTTCCAATATGCAAAACACTGTGCTATGCATTATTGATGTATTATATCAATTATTTTCAGAACCACACTGGAGAGGCAGAGGCAAAAAGAGGATGAGTGAATTAGCCAATGAGAATCCAATAAATGGGGGAGCTGCAAATGCCACCACGTGTGGCTAACTCAGAAGAGTAGGACACACTTCACTGCATTAGATATATATGAAGAGCTGATCCTACAGAAGAATTTTAAGGGGAAAGAGCTTGTCATCTGCCCATCAGCACCACTTAGAACTTCCAATGAAAGTAACAAGTTGAGTTGAATAGGGCTAAAACTAATATGGAAAATATTATAGTTCAGCAGAGGATATTAAGACAGTTCAGTAATATTTCATGGTTAGCAGAGTTAAAGGCAGTTGAGATATCTAATAAGATGAGTACAGTCAAAGACCCTATTTCAGAGTTAATAGGCAGATCATTACAAGCTTTGACCAAAGCAGTCCCCATACTGACCTAATCAAAATCCGAATGAAAATTATCATAAAGTGCATGATGAACCAATTAGCCTGGAGCTGGGTTGCTTCTATCTGCTCAAGTATCTCAGCTGGGAATGGTAAATTAAAAACTAAAAGGAAATGAAGAGGAAAAAAGCACAAGAAGGCAGGAGCATTAGATTAAATTCTGGGCCTTCATGCAAAAGTTTCAGAGAGATATCTTTTGCTTTGTTTATAGAAAAACAGGGAACATATACACAAATATCTGGCAAATAGCAGATACACCTATGTGGGCCTCCATCGACCTCAGAGGTACACAGGTAGTACTTGTATACCACTTGGGTAAGAAAGAAGTATTTTCTTTAATTATCTTAATGTTAAATGCCACTTATTGAAAATGTTTCTAAAAAATAATATGGGGGTGGAGTTTTGAGCTTTAAGTTGATAAAGATTGTGAAAAGGAGCAAGTAGCTCATTTGAACCAAAGATAAAAATTTAACTGGAACCCTATGCAGAAATAATAGCTTTATTGCTTTCTGATTTACCTACCTTTTTCTTTGTCAAATCTGAAAGAGATATTTAAAAGTAGAATTTTGGTGAAATATCAAAGAATACCAAAAAGTTTGTAAGATTAACATGACACTATTCTCCAAAGGCTTTCTTAGCTCTGAAGAAGTCTAAGAAGTGAGATAAGACTGCATTATGTAGAAGAAAACAAGCAGAAGAATAGATTGGGAAACTACATGTAACTCTGCCATTAACTAACCATTTTGCCATTATTAGATTCCTTTCCATAACTTAAGAGTCATTAAAAAAAATAATTTGCTTATTTTTATTTTTTTAATTCAGTGAGAAGGTTAAGCTCACAATGTTTTAAAAAATTTCTAGCTCAAAAATGTTCTCATTTTCAAATTGTATTTGGGCATTAGTAGGAAAATAATAACAATAAAATGGAGAAATTGTCTCAAACACGCTTTGACTGCCTTTCAAATACGTTTGTTTATTTTCTAGTTTGCTAGTAAAGTCTGAATTACCTTCTCTTCGTTTCCTTATTCTATTCTTTTCAAAGTAGTTACTTAAAAATACTGTACAAAAAAAAAAAAAAGAATACTGTACAGTATTGAATCCAAACACCATTCCATTGCTTTAAACTTTTTGGACATGCAGTCATAAAAAAGTCAATAGAAACACATTATCACTTAGAAGTCACAAGTCACATGCAAAATTATAACTCCACTTGGTCACCATATTGAATCTCAAATTACATTAAGGTCTAATATTAGAAAAATTAAAAAAAAATAAGTTTCAATGTTGAACATATGCTATCTAAAACTAGTTTACAAAAATCGATTTATGCCACATCCATAAATAAAATTTTAAAAAGAAGAGGAGGAGGAGACAGAGAGAGAGAGAAAGAGAAATTCTAAATAATTTGTAAAAAACTAATTTTCCCCCTAAACATTCCTGGCCAGGAGAGAATTGTCCTGCTGCATGAATAGGTTATCTTCTTGGGGACATACTCGTATGTGTCTTTGAATCTGAGACTGTTAATCAATATTACCAGTCATGTTTCATAGCTGGGTCCTTTAATTTATCTCCAGATGGTAAATTTGAGTCAAAGTTAGTTTAATAAAATGGTGTGGGCATTAGAGTCAGACACATTTATGCTGAAAACCCAGCTTCACCACTTGCTAATTATGTGATTACAAGCCAGTTACTGAGCCTCGGTCCGTCAACTTATAATTATGGGAATATTATCTGATCATGGAGCTATTTTAAGAATAAAAAAATGTGAAAACTCTCAGCACAATGACTGGAACAGAGTGGCTGCTTGAAGGTTGTGGGAGCTGCTTCGCAGTTCCCTATTGCCTCCACATTTGTCATAGAGAACTGCTCAGATGCACCTCAGTGAAGAGATTCCATATACAGGTTAGATGGTGGCAATTTCAGCTATAGATAAAACTGTAAATCTTCAACAATGAAATGAAGTGCTGATTAGGAAGAAGCTAGGTTAAAATTGGGCATCTTTGTACCTGGTAATATTCACTAGGAAATGGTGACCAGAAGGAGGTCAGATTCTTGCAAAACTGACAGGTACCTTACCTAGAACCCTGACTCTTACAAGAACACATGAAGGGTTTCAACTTAATGCTTGATTTAAAGGACAGACTTTTTATCAGAGTGACATCTCCTTTGGGACCTACTGACAGGAATTACAGTACATCTGGCAATTATATATTTGTGTAGGAGTGAAAGGCAGGGACATTCAGGTGCTTAAACATCTCCACCAACGTAGGAGGCACTATCTTTGCCAAGATGGCAGAAACACTGAAGCCAGGGAGAGAATTCCAGTCATGCTGGAATTCAATGCAGCTTCCTTTTGAATATCCTTGTGGATCTGGTTACTCTCAAACAACTCATGTGCTTTCACACACAGAAACTCAAAGATGAAGCCATTCTGGGAGCAAAGTAATTGACAGATAAACATTATTGATTGCATTTAACCAAATATCTTGAGAACATCAAGGATCTGGTTGGACAGAGAGCACAGACAACATGGATGGCTCTGCAATTGACATGCAGTTCTTCCCTCCCTTGCAGAGATTTGCATAAAGTTTTTCTTTCTTTCTTTCTTTTTTTTTTTTTTCTTTGTCAGAAAAAATTATGAAAGTGTCACTTTCCCTTTGCAGTTAATTCAGGAGAGATCCTCAATTCGAGCAGGGCACATTTTCATGCAAATACAGCAGCACAGTTTCCAGCCCCCTAATAGCTTCTTACAAATGATGTGCCATTACAACGAGGTTTATTTAAACAAATTTAATACATCTTTAATCAAGCTGGAGAGCATTTTCAAAGGTCACGCTCCAAATCAGGATCACTGTACTGAGCTTATCAAAGTATTAGCTTAAGGGGGAGGGAGAATTATTTCTTGGACAAGTAATTTTAGGCAAATCTTTATTTACATTTTTATTCAGTTATTAAATTTTATTCCTCTCCCTCCTCCTTCTAGTCTCCATTTATGAACCTATAAGAAAGTCTGCAAATGGAGCTATAAGCATATCACTGCAGTCAGTCCTTCTAGAGGCGACGCCTTTGAAACAGGCGGTCTAAAATGCAAGGACAGGAGGCCAGACATTTTCAATGTCGAAGATAATCTTTTAGTGCTTCTAAAGCATCCTTCCCAAAGGTCTCACATTAGGCTCTGTTTACACTGCTGAAATTCTAATGCACTGTTTCCTCAATGGACAAATGAAATAGACTTTGAGACTTGCCCTAACCAAGACCCTCATTCTTTCTCCCTCTCTGTCTCTGTGTCTGTCTCTACTTTTCACTCTATGTATAACATATATGCAAACACATAGTTGCCTTTCATTAATTATTCCCACAAGCATTTAATGTGATTATTCAAGGTTCTTTCTGACTCCTGAATCTTTTACATGAACAATTATAGAACACAAAAGATCAGTATGATGCTCCTAAGAAAAATAAGTGTATCTTTGATACTAAATCTTCGGACAAATGTCAGTAACAGCAACCACCGTATGCAGTCACAATGACAGAGGAAATGTCAGTGTTTTCATTGTGAGCTTCCATTCTGTACAGTTCAACCCTTTACCCAAGTATAAAAGTAACTAATGAGGCCCCAAGATTAAAGGGGAAGTGAACTCTGCAAGAACACAGAAATAGCTGATGGGAAGAGAAGAGTTACTCCCGAGGATTTTAATGCTCATTAGACTCAGGAGCTTTCAAACTTCTCAACAACATAGAAATGAAACTGAGCATCTGAAAAGACAACCCTGAGATAATGAAAAGCTCACGCAGCACTGCTGTTGAATCTGTTTGGGGGTCTTAGCTCACCACCAAAAGTTTCCTCTAGGGTGAAGAAAACTGGGGAACTGGGAAAAAAACAAACAAACAGAAAAGCACGGATAATCATGTTTGCAGGCCAACAAGAAGCAAAGCACCAGCTCTTTACGTAAAGGACATGCCAGTATCAGCCATCCCAAATGTGGTGCTGAGTAGGTCAAGGCAAAGGGAACAGTAAGTAGGTAGAAAATAGAAGAGAGGAAAGAAAACTGTTTGTGGCTTAGGATACAAGGGACTTCACAAGTAATCCATACAGCAGAACAAGGATCAATAAACAGTGATTTTTCATTTGGCTTGACTCATGAAGAAATTATCTAATGTCTTCTTACTAAGTATCTTGTGGCAAAACTTACAAGCAAAATGAAAACATAAGCAAAAGAATCAAAAAATTCCTATTGTACAGAGTGCAAAGTAAACATATTTGAAGATATACTCTCTACAGATTAATTTTTCCCTTTCTTTCTAAATATAATTCTCCCACTATTCTGAAGGCACAGAAAGTTATTCTCAAGGGATGTACAGCAAAAGTTAAAAATGAAGGTGTATTTTTAATCATTTTACACTCCTGACTTATTAAATTATTTGTCCTTTCAAAAAAGTGATAGATTGGTTGACAGAGTGGAAAAATTATCTCAGTTTGAATAAGTGGTAGCCACTTTTAAAAAAATCTCTGAGCAAATTTTCATTTGTCTTGATGTATCTCTATCCTAATATCAGCAACTCTATAGTAGGCTGGCTTATACTCTGTGTCTTTCTTCTTTTTTTCTTCCTTTTTATTCTTTAATGGGTGGAAAATTGCTTTACAATTCTGTGATGGTTTCTGCCACACAACAACAATCTATAATTATCAATCATAATTATAGACTTGTTTATATATCCCTTCCCTCCTGAGCTTCTCTCCCTTTCCCCCAGTCCACCTCTCTAGGTCATCACAGAGTACCAGGCTGGGATCCCTGTGGTATTTAGCAACTTCCCATTATCCATTTTACACATGATAATGTATATATGTAAAAAAACTAGGAATAAATCTGGTATATGACCCAGCAATCCCTACTGTGAGAAAGCCACAATTCTGTGTCTTACAATAACCCTAAATTCCTTGGAAAGGCGAAACGGCCATACAGTGCTTTCCCCTGGCAAGTTTGGTGGTTACTGTAAATGCTTCTCATCTTCTTTCCTTATCTCCCCACTATAGCCCCACTTCCTTCACTCTCCTCTTCCTAAACCAGAGTCTGGAATTCTAAGAACATTGGCACAATGTTTTGATGTCTGTGGGCCAACAATTGTGTTTCTGCACACAGGTATGGGTGTGATGAGGTGTGGTCTAATGTGGCACAGTTAAAATTCATTCTCAAAATTCCCTGCTGACACTATTCGCTTACACATCCTTAGAAATGTGCATATCCTGGTGCACTGCTCAGAGACTCTGATATGGCATCTATATTTTGAAAAAGTGTCCTGGGTGATTTCTATGGAAAGAATAGTGGAATCCTGAAAGAACCATGTCATCTTCCTGACTAATACATTTTCTCGCTATGTTATCCAGTCACTTATCCTCTCTAAGCTTCAGTTTGAAAGATGGAGAACCATTCATTTATCCCTTCATTCTTTCAGAGAGTACCATGTGCTTTGCATAAATGAATATTTTTCAGGAAATTTCAGTCTAGTGATGTAGATAGATTTCAATTTGATAGGTATGTATAAAAACCTTGGAGAGTTGTAGCTACCAGTTCTCTCCAGGGATGTCAAAGTTGAGAAGACTTCACAGATCAAATGATATTAGATAGGATTTAAATGATGAATATACTTTTACCAGGAGGAACAATAAGGGGATTTTAGCAAACAGGGGAGTATATTTAAGACACGGAATCATGAAACATGTGGCTTATTAAGGCTGTGGTTTGAGAAATTAAAAAAAAAACTTTTTGGTTAAGCAATGAGGTAATACCGGGAAGTGTGACTAGAAAGGTAAGACTAAACTTTGAAGTTCCTGAAAAAACATGCTGAAGAATTTGAATGTTTTTTTCTTGTGGAAAATGAGTTATCCATTTTTCCTTTGCCTGCTTTTAACATAGAAATCACACATACACACAGAAAGATTTATCATTTCAGAGGTAAATTTAGTATCAAATAGAAGAGACTAGGGCAGGAAAACTGATTAAGAAAGAGAAACTATAAGGCAAAGAGTTGAGAGTCACTCTTAGATGAATCAACAGATCATTATGACTAATGCTAGGTGATGAGAAAACAGTAGTCATTTCTACTTAACTGGCTTGAAGATGAAACAAAATTAAATATTTGAAATTGTAAAAAATTTGCAGCAAGGTAAATCAATGTAGAAACCTCTAAAAAGACAAACATTGATCCGATTATTCAAGTTAATAGTTTAAAGGAGAGAATCAATGAAGTGTAGCCAGTGTCTATATGTTATTTAATGAAACTGAAAGGATGACTTGGTTCAGTAAAGTGATATGACTTTTTTCACATACTTTGAAATACATGGAATTTTAAGGACTCATCTGTTCTCCAGTTATAATTTTCTGTCTTAAACAATACAAGTTTAAAGATTTTTGTTGTTGCTGCCATAGTTCCTTCAGCAGTAAAACAATGGTAAAATTATTTACCAGCATCTTTGCCTGGGTTAAGAAGATTCCCCTGGAGAAAGAAGTGGCTACCAACTCCAGTATTCTTGCCTGGAGAATTCCATGGGCAGAGGAGCATGGTGGGCTACAGTCCATGGGATCACAAGAGTCTGGCATGACTGAGAAGGTAACACTTTTACTGAAAGACTATGGCCCAATGAATTACTGGATAAAACATGAATTACTTGACATTATTCTACCTATCAGTTGAGCTAAAAGAAATAACAAATCCAGAATGCTCAACTCTTGAATAAGGGAATGATGTAGTGATAACAGGGTGAGTAGAAGCAATCTCTATGCAAAGGAGAATATAACCTCTGTGAGTCTCCCAGTACTTATTATGTTTTGGCTTGAATAAAGGGAAACTCTGCCTACAAATATACTTTTTTGTTGATATAGACTTAATTTTTCCCAAGTTTTCAGTTTATAGTAAAACTGAGAAGAAGGTAGATATTTCCCTTATACTTCTGGCCCCACCCATGCACAGACTTTCCAACTATCAACTATTTGCCCTAAGACCATAAGGGTAAATTTGTTACAATTGGTGACTTTCCATTTATATATCATTACAATGTTAAATTCATTAAATTATGGTTCATTCTTGGTATTGTACACTCTACTGGATTTGAAAAATGTTTAATGATGTGTAGCCAAAGTTATAGGATCATAAAAACAGTTCACTGACTTAAATAGCTTCTGTGTTGCACCTATTCATCACTCCATCTCCTCTAACCCCTGGAAATCACAGGTTTTTCCACTGTTTCCTAGTGTTATCTTCTCCAGAACTTCATATAGGTGGAATTGTAAAATATTTGGCCTTCTAAGATTGGCTTCTTTTATTTAAATATTCGTTTTAAAAAAAGTTTTTCCATGTCTTTTCATAGTTCCATAGCTTATTTCTTTTTAGCACTGAATAATATCCCACTGTCTGGATGTACCACAGTTTATTTATTCGCGTACCTACTGAAGGACAACTTGGTTGCTTCCAAGTTTTGGCAGTTAAAAGTAAAGCTGCTATAAATACTCGTGTGCAGTCTATTGTGTGGACATAAGTTTTCAACTCATTTGGGTAAATACCAAGAAGTACAATTGCTAGATTGTATGGTAAGAATATGTTCTTTTGTAGGAAACTGCTAAACCCTCTTCTAACGTAATTATATCATTTTGTGCTTCCACTAACAATAAATGTGGTTTTCTGTTCTACTTTCTTGTCAGCATTTGGTGCTATCAGTGTTTTGGATTTTGGCCAGTTTATGAAATGATACCAATCTGTTTTAATTTGCATTTGTCTACCTAATGACATACGATGTTGAGCATCTGCTAATATGCTTATTTGCCATCTATCTTCTTTGGTGAGTTGTCTGTCCAGGACTTTCCTCATTTTTAATCAGGTTTTGTTCTCTTACTGTTGAGTTTTAAGATTTCTTTGTACATTTTGGACAATATTTCTTTTTTTAATCAGATATGTTTTTCAAAGATATTTTCTATCCATTTGTGGCTTGTCTTATTTCCTTGTCAATGTTTTTGTTTTTGTGTGTTTTTTTTTTACCCCCAGAGCAGGTTTTAATTTGGATGGAGTATGTTTTCAGTCTTTAAATCAATGTTTTCTTTCATGGATGCTACTTTTGGTATTGTATCTAAAAGTCATTCTCATACCTAAATTTATATAGATTTCCTTCTATATATTGTCTTCCTATGGCTTATATTTTTGCATTTTATATTTGTGTCTATGATCCATTTTGAGTTAGTTTTTGTGAGGGGTATAAAGGCTGTGTCTAGGTTCATTTTTCTCATACACATGGATGCCCATTTATTCTAATTTGCTTTTGCTCAGGGAGAAGAAAATAATTTTATCAGGGATGGACATTATTTTGTTTAGGAAAGGGTTGTTATGAACCCCATTTTACATTTATAGTAGGTTCTTGGGTCCTGCCTGGAAACTGGAAGATCAGAAAAGGAGAGCTAACAATATTCTGGAAAGAGTGTAGAGCCATACTCTGAAAGACAAGTTTTTGTTGTTGCTTAGTCACTCAGTTGTATCTGACTCTTTGTGACCCCATGAACTGCAGCACACCAGGCTTGCTTGTCATTCACCATCTACCAGAGTTTGTGCAAACTCATCCATTGACTCGGTGATGCCATCCAACCATCTCATCTTCTGTGGTCCCCTTCTCTTCCTGCCTTCTATCTTTCCCATCATCAGGGTCTTTTCCAACAAGCTGGCTCTTCACATCATGTGGCCAAAGTATTGGAGCTTCAGCATCAGTCCTTCCAATGAATATTCAGGGTTGATGTTCTCACTGTCCAAGGGACCCTCAAGAATTTTCTCCAGCACCACCATTGGAAAGCATCAGATCTTCGGCATTCAGCCTTCTTTATGGTCTACTCACATCCATACATGACTAATAGTGTTGTCAGTATCTTGCCTTTAAGAAATTCTTGAAATATAACAAACATTTTTATTTTCTTATCTTGGATGAGCATTTTTTGCCCTTGGGGGAACGTATGTATTTGGTCTGAAAAACCCTCCTTAAGAATCTAGAAGTTAGCAAATATGAAGAGGGTGCATAGTCTGAACTAAATAAATCAAGCATTCAGAAATATACTACAGAGAATTACTGTGTACTGCATATTACCATGGCATATGAGGGGGCCAGATTCTATGGTGTTTCAAGGATGGAAAACCATCCTTGAAAGCAGTGTATTGTTATTTGTCTAAGGAAATTGAAAGGGGTACTCCCTCAGGAGAGATAAAAATAAGGTAAGGCTCCAGAAGGAAAACAAGATCAGGACTAGGGGTATGCTAATAAACAGACATTTTTCTTTCTCCTTGGAAGCTTTGTTTCTTTCTCCTTGGAAGAAAAGTTATGACCAACCTAGATAGCATATTAAAAAGCAGAAACATTACTTTGCCAACAAAGATCTGTCTAGTCAAAGTTATGTTTTTTCCAGTAGTCATGTATGGATATGAGAGTTAGACTATAAAGAAAGATGAATGCCAAAGAATTGATGCTTTTGAACTGTGGTGTTGGAGAAGACTCCTGAGAGTTCTTTGTACTGCAAGGGGATCCAACCAGTCCATCCTAAAGGAAATCAGTCCTGAATATTCATTGGAGGACTAATGTTGAAGCTGAAAATCCAATACTTTGGCCACCTGATACGAAGAACTGACTTATTTGAAAAGATCTTGATGGTGGGGAAGATTGAAGGCAGGAGGAAAAGGGGACAACAGAGGATGGGATGCTTGGATGGCATTGCTGGCTCAATGGACATGAGTTTGAGTAAACTCCAGGAGTTGGTAATGAACAGGGAAGACTGCCATGCTGCAGTCCATAGGATCACAAAGAATAGGACACAACTGTGCGACTGAAATGAACTGAGCTGAATAAACAGCCTACTCAGTCAAGTTCCTGGTTTGCAGCTGAGTCACATTTAATAAAAATATTATTTTTAAAGCAGTGGGTGGGGACTAAGGGAAAAAGAAAACAAACAGATGAGGCATTTATCCAAGATAAGAACAAACAGTATTCCACCCCATAAGTTGAAGGGTCAAGTGATAGGATTGTGAAGGGTATTAAGTGGAGCAGGCCACTTAAGACCCATGTCCTTTGGGAAATGGATGACCTGTAGTGGGAGCCAGTGGAATATTTGTCTTCATTATCTTCCAGTTTCCAAATGCATTGCTTTATCTCTCATTGGCTAGACTGCACCAGAAGTTAAACAGAAAAGGATCTTGTAGAGACGTTCTGACAACCCAGTTTCCCAGAGCACAAAGCAGAATGGGATGCAGACGTGTAGAGCATAGATCTGGAATGGCAGAACATATGCAATACAGCTACCATCTGAACCATCTGCTTTTGAGTGTATGTGTGAGAGAGAGAAAGAGAGAGACAGAGATATATTTAATTTACTCCTTGACTCTAATAAGATCTCAATATTTTCATTTCCTCTACTTTCTCCTAGTTAGTTTTCCAATAAAGTATTTTTCTTATACTACTGGCCAAAAAGAAAGAAGGAATCAATATAAGAAGAGTGGGCTTACCTGCAGGTGTTTCTGCTAAGATCAGCATAGCAAGGACTGCCATGAACTGAAGAATACTATGAATCTGGGAATTCCAGAAACCAGCAGCGACTTAAGACAAATATATGGTAAGAAGAAGCAACCAAGATTTGCAGGCAGTGCAGTATAGATGGACTCAGAAGTGGATTTGAGATCACTCTCTTAACAACTTTGTTTTCATAATACAGAAAAAAGATGACACATGATGCAATTCATGGATATTCAATTTTAACACATTGTTTTTAAAACATCTATATTGTCACTAATTGGGTAAAAAGAGTCCTTTTTACTTATTTCCAGATTGTTTTTCATGGGTCCTTAAAGAGGAGGCTCCAAATTTATTTTGACTTTTTGATTATTTAGATCCATCATCAAAAACATTTTGCAGCTTTTAACCTTTCTACAAAAATGTTCATTTGAATAAGAGAGAATATTCTCCAAATTGACTCCCAGGCTGATTTCTTACTATCATTCAGAATGGATTTGGGCCAACTCCTTCAGCCATTAGCTACGTGATATAAATTGATTTTAATAATGCATTCCAAATACAAATAGAAATGACTATTGTGTGATTATGTTTTGAACTCTCTGTTCATCATTGTTACGCCAGATAAGTGAAAATTTATCCTGTTTCTAATTTCTGTTATTTAGTAATTAGATCCCTTTGACTTTTGGGTTCCAGTTAGACAGTAATTAATAAAAAGATAACCCTTTTTCTTGGAAGAATAATACAGTGAATGCCTCTTGAGAAAAATATCTCACGTGCAGAAAGTCACAAGTTTGTCAGGAAGAGGCAATTTATTTCATATATAATGGAAACTAATACAAAAATGAGTGGAAGCATCTTTTAGGAAAATCATTTGGCATCTTGTGAATATTAAGTAGATATACATTTATTTCTAAGAGAGCATTTTCTTTTCACCTTTTAGTGTGCTGACACTAAATCCATTGTAGTCCCAGCACTTTGAATAATGGCATTCTAATTTAAAATTTTTACTAATAATCATCAATCTTAGCTGTATAATCTCTCTATATCACACACATATAGCATAGTTTCTAGCTCTTACACATCAATGATAACTCTGTTTATATTAGGGATTTTAATGAAACCTCTAAAAGTATCTCATATGAACACAAACACTCAATATCCATTGTATTGACAATTAGATATCTCAGATTCATATTCCAGGCCCTCTAAGGTACAAGTATTTTTTCTCAGATTTCATGGAATTTTCACTAACACAATATCTGGATGCTAATTAATATAACAGCCCTATGCTTTTAAGAAAGCATTATTACTTTTTAATGCTACCATTTTTTAATCTGAACAGAATTTTGCTAATAAATATTTAAAAATTGTTTTTGATATCCATTCATAATGTATCATTACAGCTCAAAATTTTATTTGAATTCATTTCTATTAAATATAGAAAAAAAATCTGTATATATTAGTCATTATTTTTGTTTTAAAATGAAAATATTTTCAATTAGTCAAATATAGTATGTTGTGATTACCAGCTATTGCACTTGATATTCATATGCAAAATGTAATCCAAATTTTACTGGGAGATTTCTACTAGGCTAAAACACTTTAATGTATAATATTTAAATAAACAACATTTGTTACTCAACATTATTTATGCTTTAGGCAGCACTCTAAATTTTTCTTAGTTTTTGGTTTGAAATACATAATATATTGTATGCACACACATACCCTCCCCAAAACAGAGTTCTTGATTTCAGCTACTGGTTATGGTCAATTTTTATTTTGTTAAAATGTTCCACTCTTTTCATGTTTAATGTACTCTTCTTTGAATTAATATTAAAGGAATGTTTTTCATTTTTTAACTCATATATGAAGAATAAAAATAATGTAGTGGAATATTTTCTCAATTCAAATTTTAAATAATTGACTTAAATCCAAGATCTTAACATGAATTGATTTACTTAGTTCAAATAATTTTCATAAGTGCTCAGATAGGGAATATATACATGAAGGGACAGTGTCATAATTAGAGCACTGTAGAGATTGTGAGAGTTTATAGCCCAGAGCAAATAATCCACTTTACAAAACTTGGGGGAATCAGACCCTTTAGTTTACTTATCCCTTGAGGTACCTGTTCAATCCTCCCACTAAAAGACCCTGCATAAAGAAATATCACAACTTATTTCAATGTTCTTTTCTTTGCTTAAAATTTTTCCAAATCAAGAAATGAAAAGTTACTATTTTTCATTTCTTTACCACATATTCAATTTCAAAAATTTTGGAACAAGACCCATCATGGAAAATGTTCAAACTTTATCCTCTTGATAGATACTAGATAGATACTTCAGAATGAGATCAATATGTCCTCACATTTAAATAGAACATCCCATTACATAGAGGCAGGCTGTCAAGATTGGATTGCATGTATAATCTTCTTTAAAAGAATTAATGCTTCCAAATGAATATGATGAAACAGAGTAGAAAATAATATTCTCATTGCCAATCTATCATTTTAAAGTAATACCTAGGCAGTCCATCAGCATCAAGAAGATAGGGACATCTGCTACACATTTCTGAGACAGTCTCATTTACATATTTGTAAATATTAAATATAAATTTAGAAATTGATATTTTCTTTTTCTTCTAAACGGTCATAAATCATTGATGGAATATGAATGTACTCAAGATGAATTGATTCTTTTTCTGGTTCTCTAAGAAGAATAGCTACTTTTCTTGTCCATATTTGTAATATTTTGTGCTATGTAGGGTATTTGTAACAATAAAGATGCCTATACTTTTCTGTTTTTCACCTCTATTTAGTCCATTACAGTGGACTAAATAAATGTTCACTGTAATGTTTTGTCTCCTTTTTTCTAATTACATAACTGATTCATATTCAGGTACCTAGTAGATAGCTGTTTCTTACTCCTTTTTACTGTACTTTCTCAGTTTCAGTTTATATGAGATGTGGAGAGTGCAATAGTAGATATTCATAAGTTTGATTTTCTAAATGCTAAGCTAGGATTGAAAAAAAAAACGCTCTGTTCTTTGCTCATTGAAAGCATTTATTAACCAACATTTAATCTACTTGAAAAAATTTTTACAGTCTATTCTCTGGTTCCTGTTTTCTTATTTCTTATTGACTCTCTAATCTAATGCTATTTTAAAATGTACTTGTTAAGTAAATGGCAAATAAGATATAATGAAATATGAAGGTCAATTTACAAATGAGTATATTCCAAGTGTTCATTTGTAGATTGGTTATTTGTAACTAGAAACATATTTTTCTATAGAATATAATTGTTAGGTTCCCAGGCTAGCCCATATATAAATTGTACTATTTAATCAATGCCAATTACACTTGCCTTGGTTCTTGACAGCAGGGACCCTGCTACTTCAGGAAAGAGGAGAATAAAGAGGATAATGAAGATAATTACTCCCTCATCCTTCCTTTTTTCTTGGATTCAAAACTGTTTTAATATGTTTTTGAAATAATCATTTTTTTAAATTACAAACTTTAAATCTTCCTTTCTGCATCTATCTCCAGTTTAAAACAACCCAATCTACAGATTCTTAAACACTTAAATATATTTTCCCTAGTTAACATTTTTTAAGCTCTTACTGTGTGTCAAGAGTAATTATAAATGCTTTATGGGTATTATGTTATTTCATTATAACCACAACTCTGTGGTGTGGATACTAAAATGATCACCATTTCACAGATGTGGAAATAGAAGAAGAGGGGGATTCAGAGATTTTTGCACAGTGGGGAAGTGACAGTGTCAGTGCGAAGCCTCTTCATTCCATCCCGAATGGCGTTCCGGTGTGGCCCCACATCGCAGCGGTCCACCCTTCACAGGGCCAGGCTCCTTCCCAGCTTGTCACACCTTGCCATCAACCTACCCATTTGTTCATGCAGTTGATCTAAACTAGGTCTTAGGGAAGAAGTAATATTTATAATCTAATTATTACTGTCTCTTCTAAATCCACTCAGAGGAATTTTAAAAGACAGAATTTCTAAATTCAGATGAATATTTTACAGGGGTAATTTCCATTGAAAAGAAAAGAGAATGAAAGATTATTCTCTGTTCTGGTGAGAGGTACTCTTGATTCTGAGCCCTCTTGGGTTTCCTCCTCCTTCTAATAGGGGATTCCTTCCTTCTGTGTTTCTTTTAAAAAATATGCTTCCTGTTATAGAAATATCATCTAATGCCTAATCATTCCATGATTTTTAGAATATGAAAAGCATAGAAAGATTTTTTAAAAAGAGTCATCTTAAATCCTATTCAACTGATAAATCAAAAGTTAAATCTTTCCATACTTTTGTTATAATACCTTGTCTTTTGTATTTTGTGAGTAGGTATACAGTTGAGTAGACTAATAGCATATTTCTTTCCTTTTCAGATTTAGTATATGACATTGGCATTCTCCTCAAGTTTTTAGCAATTTTTTATAGTTGTAATGCAAAATGCAAAATGAATGAATCATATCTCATCAGGTACTCTGAATGGAAAGCATGGAACACAGGTCTTAGATTTACTGGCCATTTGTAAACAGGAGTTTGAAATTCAGGGACTGGTTTGAAGATATCTTTACCTGTTTGCACTGTGAAGGTTGGATTTTTGTAATGTAGTTATATGTGATTGAAAAACATTTTAGTGAGAAAGTTTACATCTTAAGATAAACGAAATTGATTCAATTGTACAGGCCACAACTTGATGGAGTTAATGACTGGCAGTGTGGATTGCTGGAATAAATGGAACCTAAATGCTTTCTTGCAAACTCTAAAAAGTAAAACTTTGTTTTTCCCTTCTCTTGAACATTTTGAGAAATTAAGAATAGTTTTGAAAATCATAGTACCTTATTTTTCATGTATGTCTGGCAAGAAGTCTTTTATTCCTCACCACCTTTTATAAATTCTGGTATGAAGGTAGGCCAGTGGTGGGCTGATTCTATATGAAAATATGTGAGAAAAGAGTAACTTACTTTCTAACACTTTATTTACCAGTCAATCAATTTTCTTGTTGAGTTTGAGCCAATAACATTCAACAATATCAGATTTTGATAATCAATTTTCCAGATTAATTCAGACTTTGATAACTCACATGGCTACCCTCTTCCTATGCTTTAAAATCTCAACATGTGAGCTTTTAAAACTGAATTATAAAAACTACTGTGTGTGTACACTATGGTAGATACAGCACCTTAGGAGGTAAGCACACTTTGGTAACTGAAGTTGATTAAATGTTTAGGCATCATGTTTGATTGCCTTATAGTGACCTGTTCAATTACCAGGACTTGCCTTGATCTATATGAGCAATGGCAGTATTGAATTCACTATTCAGATGCAGTTTCAGGACAATAATAAAGGAATTTTCTTCTTTGGCTCTATAGAAAATCACTTTCAGCTTTTAAAAAATAATTAAAACTTTCAAATCAGCTAGTTTTCAACTCTGCACATTCTATCAGTATTAGAAATTCTGTCACCAAATTCAGGAAACAGATTTTTTAAAAACCAAATATAATAGAAAAATGTAGATAGAAAAATGCAGGTTTTTGAGTCTTTAAAATTCATTTCTGGCAAAGTCTACAGCATAGATGAAGAAGATTCCAATTCCTTTCACTCTCTATTCATTTCTTTTGTGATATGAAAAAGTGGACAGTCATTTTTATAAGATCCTAGCTATAATTTGAACTGACATCCTCATAGCCAAGTGCATTAAAATTTAGAAGACATTCCCAAGAGTAATACTCATAAGGGGTAATATATATGTATATTTCTGTGTATACATATATGTATAAAGTAAAATGGGTAGGTCAGCAAATACAGGAAATATATTCATATTAATTAAATGTTTTCTTCTCTCACTAACCCATTCTCTTTTATAGCCAAAGTATTCGCTTAAGAAAGCTGATTCAAAAATGGCTAACTGAACCTTGTTCTTTTGGTAGCAGGACCATTTTAGCTTCCTTGGGTGAGAACCAGTAAATAATTCTCAGCTGTGTGAAGAAAACCCAGCTCAGTTGCCTGCATTCTAAATCAATCTCAGGTTTAAGAGAAGGTGCAGGCTTAAAAGTTATTACAACTCCACTGTTTTCTCTGATAAATTACATGAATAACATTTGAGACAATGCATTGTTAAATATTTATGTCTAGTACTATAGAACCAAGAAAAGCACAAGAACCCCTAGAAGAATAAATATATTTACCTAAATAAATTACTAAGACAAATATACTCCTATGTGCTCTGTACCAATAAACAGTAGGTATTCACTAAATTGTAGAATATAAATGGTTCATTTCCTCTAAATGTACACTGAAAGATCTATAACATGTTACACATTTCCTGTGCTTTGCATATATATTTCAATATTCATCATGAAAAGCCTTGCTTATGTGTCAATATACATTACTTTGCATATATTAAGAGTTTTTTTTTTTTTAATTTTAACATTACGGATGCTTTTTATATGGGGGAAAGCTCAGGTCTTATTTCATGATTAACCCTTTCATGGCTCATCCTTTTTTCTCTACATGACATTTGCACAAAATGAATTGCTTGCTTAGACACAGCTAACTAAATAAAAGCAGGCCAGGGCTGATAGTATGAAAAATGGATTTTCATTACTGTTTCATTGATTCTTGTAAATAAGGGCCCGAGGCCTGCTCCGAAAAGGCTGCAAACAGTAATAATTTAATCTGAGGTGACACAGACCAAAATGTATGTGGACAAAAATCATCCTTGAATATTAAACAACAGCCTCAAGACAGAGAAAAGTGTTGCAGGCGAATTTAAATGTATGCAGATCGGTGGGTAACATATTTAAAAACAGAAATTAAAGATTCCTGTATAAATCACATTTGCTGCCATGGATATGCCTTGTTATGCTGGCGTTTAAGAAAACCTGAAAGGTTAAGGCAGTTGGTGCATTAAATCGTACAAGGATAATTAATACTTTTCTTGTGGCTATTTATAAGAAATGGAAAATATAGTCAGATCAGCTGTGGCACTGTAGTAATTTGAGGGGGAAGCAATGAAAGCATGAGTCAATAGTTTTAACTGGACAAATGTCAAATGCTTAATGATGCAGTATCCCAATTTGGAAGCTGTTTGAAAGTTGTATATTTTTTTAAATGAGATAAAATAGTTCATTCTCATACTACAAATATAATTTGTTTGCCTCTCATCTTTTTCATGTTCCCCAAGGAAAAAAAAATCACATGGAATTTTTCCTTTTTGGTAGTTACCAGTCACCTATGCTACAGATATTATATGAAAATAAATACCATTTCTGACATCAGGCATCAAGCATCATAAATTCAACCTTTCATCATTGCTCAAAACATAATAATGACATTATTTTTTAATGACTAATTTACTTGTCTCACAAGGAATTATGTTGGTAACATCAGTGGACCCTCCCACTGCTTATCCAGAGGAAAATCTACCTTTGTCAATGAATTTAGGTCTATGATTATTCTCTTTTAAAAAATCTTTCTATCATATCTTGTAGATTTTCTCTACTCTGAATGAAAATTAGTGCTTTTTTATTTCCCTCATGAGACAGAAAGCATATAGAACCAAATCCTCAGCATATGAAAGAGCCAATTATTTTTCAGGACACTGCTACCTGTATAATATTCCTTTGAACTAAGAGAAAAGATTGGTTGCACTTCCTTTAGAAAGAAAACTACTCTTTTCATGGATAAAATAGTCTCACAACTATAGATGAATTATTTGTGCAACATATAATCCAGTTTACAGGGTGCTTTGTTTTTTAAATTGGTTTTAAAATAACAGTGGGTTATGAATAAATAACAAGTCTTGCCCTATCATAGTGTAGTTGCTCAGTCATGTCTGATTCTCTGTGACCTATGGACTGTAGCCCACCAGGCTCTTCTGTCCATGGGATTTTCCAGGCAAGAATACTGGAGTGGGTTGCCATTTCCTTCTTCAGGGCATCATCTGGACCCAGGGACTGAACTTGGGCCTTCTGCATTGCAGGCAGATTCTTGACCATCTGAGCCACCAGAGAAGTAGTTTAGTACAAAAATAGTATGAGATAAAAAGGATTTAAAAAATACTCAAACAGATTGTCTTCAGAGACTTTTCTGGCTACAAATGCATTAATGCTTTGATGATTGAATCCAGTCTAAACACATTAACTGAAAGAACTCAAATGAACATTTATTACAATGGCTTTTAATATATTTTATATACTAATACTATTACTAAGTCACTTCAGTCGTGTCCAACTCTGTGTGACCCCATAGACGGCAGCCCACCAGGCTCCCCTGTCCCTGGGATTCTCCAGGCAAGAACACTGGAGTGGGTTGCCATTTCCTTCTCCAATTCATGAAAGTGAAAAGTGAAAGTGAAGTCGCTCAGTCATGTCCGACTCTTAGCGACCCCATGAATTGCAGCCTACTAGGCTCCTCCATCCATGGGATTTTCCAGGCAAGAACACTGGAGTGGGTTGCCATTTCCTTCTCCAATGCATGAAAGTGAAAAGTCAAAGTGAAGTCATTCAGTCGTGTCCGACCCCCATGGACTGCAGCCCTCCAGGCTCCTCCGTCCATGGGATTCTTCAGGCAAGATTACTGGAGTGGGGTGCCATTGCCTTCTCCAATATTTTATATAAGAGTAACATAAAATGAGTCATGGGGTTCTGCTAGATTGTGCTATCATCAAATCTTCTTCAAGGCCTCAGAAACCAAACAATCCATAGGGACTCTCATGGTTCTTTAAATAGGGTGAGTTGCAAGCCTTGTTTACCCACCATTGATAGATAACACCAAATCGAGGTGATAAAGCCATTTTCACATTAACACTCCCACTCAGTATTGAGGTCATTGGGTATAGCAATAGTTATTTACACCATCTCGAATACACTACACAACTCAGGACTCACCCATACCTTTATCCTTGTTGGTATTAAGCCTCATAACAAAATGCTCTATGATGATCCTGAATATGTGAAATGATTCTAACCGAAGCCATGAGATTAGGTTTAAAAATCGTAGAAAGTTTGTTCAGGAAAAAAAAAAAATCATGTAAAAGAAAAAAATAATAAAAGGAGAATAGACTAAATGAAGGAAACCTTCCTTGTTAATATCTGCAGGTTTGTAATTGCTTGTTTTTCACCCCTCCCTTGTGACTCAGTGTCCAGAGACATTGCCTCATGGGTAGACGATGAACACCAATACATCTGGGCTGACAAACATTCTGTGAGTAATGCCCCCACTGGCCAACTGTTCTTCCAACTTGAGCAAAAATGATGTGGCTTCTGGGGAATTAAACTGGCTTAATATCAAAACAACCTCCCTAAGCATGTAAATTCAGAGCACGTGATCTGGCAAACCTGTAGCCTTTTCAGCAGAGTGAAACTGACAAGGTCATAGGAAGAATGGAATCCCTGTCTTCACACACCACCCTCAGACACTGTGGATTAAATACAATCTCTACTTTAAGCAAATTGGTCCTAGATCAGAAGCTTCCTGATATAAAGAAAGAAATGCTAGGGATTAAGTTATGATTGAAAAGAAAATGATTATCTTTGGTTATCTTTTCTGTATGTCTGTATACTAGACCTTAAATAATTATAATATGTTAACGATTAATGTCATAATCACCAATTTGGTGATCAATTTAAAAAGTACTTTGGCAGATTGCTTTAAACTTAAATGCAAGGCTATTTTCAGTTTTCAAAGTTCTTTTTAGCTATTGGTATTAAACATACATAACACATTTTCCTGGAAGCAGATATAACCCAGCTGTTAGGAATAAGATAGGAAAAACAGAGTTGCAAGTGAGAATTTTTCTTGAAGAGAAAGCCTCTGTAAGTTATTTCGCAAGGTGTTGGATCTAGGGAATAACATTTTATGCCTTGATATCACTTACTATAGCAGAACAGTCAAACCTTTGCAAGATGTGAAATATTTCCAATGTGATAGTAGACGATTATTGCCTATACTGCTATCAAGGGTGGATTAGCAACACGAGGGACACAACCTCAAAGTCAAAGAGCAATACTGGAAGTCCTAGAAATAGGTTTGATTTATAGGCCAATAAAGTATTTTCCAAAATTTACAACAACTTATAGGTATAAGACTAATTTTGCCATTTGGATGTACCTAAATGGCTTCAATATTAGTAGAGAATTTAAAAAATAAATAAATAAAGGAGCATACTAGCTAAATAGAGAAAGGAGATAGGATAAAATGGGAGTGATCATAGACACTAATTTCTTTAGAGCCATAATGGCTCCCATGGGTTTGCTATTGCCTGCGTAATAAATATATCTACTGTGCACAAGCATTATCCTCTGCAAAATATCATGAGGATGTGCAGCACATGTACCTGTAAACATTAATGGCAACTGCACTGATATGTAAGTGTTCAAGGAAATGATTCCAAAGTAGCCATAATGTCTAATCACAGCAAGCTCGGTGAACGCCAATGCATTTACATGATCAAAGAGACAAATGAATTGGCTTTAAATGTATCATTAGTTGTCAGCTTCACAATTCATCATAATTGACAATGCATTTCAGTGTCACACAGAATAAAGTATATTAAAGCTGTGGGGAATGCAGTGGTTTCAAGGCTTCCACGCAGATCTTAGCATTGGGTGGGAACAAATAGTACCATTTTAGAGAATGGCAAACCTGCTCTAGATTTGTACTCAAAGCAAACTTTAGGGAAAATGTATCATTTGACCAGATAAAGTCTCCATGATATTTCTTGGGAAAAAAAAAGGGAAATTCTCTTTAAACATTTTTCTTGGTAGTAGGGTGTTTGGCACAATTAAGTGTATCTTAGCTTTTTACTTTCATCTTCTGGAAACAGCCTCATGAAGCCCTTTGTCCAATTTGTATTAAGTTGCCTTTTTCTTACAGATTTATGAGTACCCTACATGATGTGGATGCTAAAATGTCTCTTAATATAGAAATTGCATATGTCTTTCTTAGTCTCTCTTTTTTGTTTTCTGTCTTTTGTGGTACTTTAGTTTTTAACTACAATATAAGAAACCTATCCGACTTATGCTTTGTGGGTTGTGCTTTTTGTGTCTCCTGTTAAAAAAATAATCTTTCTATTGCAATCATAAAGATAACTTCCTATATTTTCTTCAAATACTCAAAATTTTATTTTTCACCTTGAATTTTTTAATTCATCTAAAATCTTCCTTAATGCACAGTGTGAAGAAGATATCCTGACACATAATAAAAAATAAATCATCCTTCCATTGATTTGGACTGTCATGTGTAGCAGAATCTTCTAGGTCTTCAATATCCTTTCTCGTCTTCCTTCTATAGTAACAGATTTTTAACTGGAAACATGGGCATCTAGAATTAAGATTTTGAGCTGGAAACATGGGCATCCAGAATTAACAGCAGTTCTCAGACTTACATGCATTTGGGTGTGGCCTTGTTCTGCCAGTGGGTTGTTAGTGGAGTTAATTTGTGCAACCTTCTGCAAATGTTTCCAAAAGAGGAGGCATTCTTTTGCCCTTTCTTAATCTCTTTCCTGCTAGTGAAATGCAGACATGTTTGTTGGAGCTGCAGAGGCCATCCTGAACCATTAGTTGAGTTTAGAAAAGCAGGCTATGTACATCCACAATATTTCTTAAGCAACCATTATTTATAAGGCACACCTCATAAACAGAAAACAATACTACAGAAGAGGAAGGTAGTAGATATGTTTACCTTAAGTTCTAGAATGTGATTTCCCAGTGGTAAACCTGATAAATAACTGAGTGACCTTAAACATCCCTTAAGTATATTTTTACTCAAATAATTCTTCTTCTAAGACCACGTGATTCTTATGCATAAAGATCACCTAAGTTATGTTTAATGAAGAAAAATTAGAATCCATATTATATTCAACAACATGGGGATGGATAAACATTTAAAACATTGTCAGACCTAGTGCTTTGAATTTTCAAATAATATTTAGGGACTGGGTATACACCTTTTTTTGAACTTTTTATTTTGTATGCTGTGATAGTTTCAGGTGAATAGTGAAGGGACCCAGCCACACATATACATATATCCATTCTCCCCGACACTCTCCTCCTATCCAGGCTGCCACATAACATTGAGCAGAGTTCCATGTGCTATACAGTAAGTCCTGTTATTAGCCATTTAAACATAGCAGTGTGGGGTATATAATCTTAAAAGAGCAATTAAATAGCTAATTTTATATAAAAATTGTATCCATATTAAAAGTATTAGAAGGAAATACACAAAAATATTAACAATGCCTATACTTAAATATTTGAGATTTTTTCCATTAACTTTTGAATATTTTCCAAATTTTATAAAGAACAAAGCATTTCTTTTATGATCAGAAAAAATTAATTGATCATAAACATTTTATAAATAAGAAAAATTTTGAAGAAATCATTCAGCAAAATCATGATAAAGTCTTTTCAAGGAGACCAGGATCTCTTTTCTGACTGTCTTCAGATCAATTACGTTGATTTTCTTTCTTTTAAAGCATGTTTTTTTATTAAGGATTCCTTTTAGAGCTTCCCATTTCTATGTAGTGATGATGAGAGTAAAGGAGAGAATTTCCAATATGGAATTATCAGTAAAATACATTTTAGAATGCAGGAATCTTCTCCTTTATTAAATCATTCCAATAAATATTCATTCAATCCCTCATTGCTCCATATGGCCTTGTCACCTAGATAAATATATAAACATTATCTTAGTCACGTTTCTTGATTTTAACTTTTTTCAGGTCTACTCAGGACTATTGAGTAGACCAAGAAGAGACTCATTTTTGCCCTTTAGGGCACACTTTTAGGCAAATACATGGCCAATACATGCACACTTGACTTCTGAACATTAATACCCAAATGCCTACTCATTATCTCCATTTTGAAATTTATTACATGCTGCAAAGCCAAAAATTGACCAAATTTTCTTCAGGAGTCCTTTTATATGCTGTCATCCACTCAGTAAGCTAATTATAAACACAATATTATTTGTGACTTTTCCTTTCTACCTTACAAATAACAGTCTCCCAGCTCTAGAGATTTACTACCTCTGTAGGTCACTCAACATTCAGAAAACTAGGATTATGGAATTTGGTCCCATCCCTTCATGGTAAACAGATGGGAAGCAATGGAAACAGTGACAGACTCTATTTTCTTGGGCTCCAAAACCACTGCAGATGAAGGCTGTAGCCGTGAAATTAAAAGACACTTGTTCTTGGAAGAAAAGCTACAACAACAAACCTAGACAGCATATTAAAAAGCAGAGACATTACTCTGCCTACTAGTCAATGCTATGGTTTGTCCAGCAGTCATGCATGGATGTGAGTGGCACCACAAAGAAGGCAGAGCACCAAAGATTTGATGCTTTTGAATTATGGTGTGGAGAAGACTCTTGAGAGCCCCTTGGACTGTAAGGAGATCAAATCAGTCAATCCTAAAGGAAATCAATCCTGAATATTCACTGGAAAGACTGAGGTTGAAGCTGAAGGTCCAATACTTTGGCCACCTAATGCAAAGAGCCAACTCATTAGAAATGACCCTGGTGCTGGGAAAGACTGAAGGCAGGAGGACAAGGGGATGACAGAGGACAAGATGGGTGGATGGCATCACCAACTCAATGGACATGAGTTTGAGCAAGCCTGGGTGGTGGTGAAGGACAGGAAAGCCTGGCATGCTGCAGTCCATTGGGTCACAAAGAGTCAGACATGACTGAATGACTGAACAATAGCAATAGGTCCTTAATCCATTCACTGTTCTAAATAAATTTCTGCTGTTATCCTACTCCAGGCTACCATTATCCACAACAATCAACAATTTCCCAATAATGCTCCCAATACTCAAGGTGAACAGACTTATTTTTCCAATTCATTCTCACCCTGCAGACAGAGTTACATTTCTAAAACCCTAGTACTTTGGCCATCTCATGTAAAGAGTTGACTCATTGGAAAAGACTCTGATGCTGGGAGGGATTGGGGGCAGGAGGAGAAGGGGATGATGGAGGTGAGATGGCTGGATGGCATCACTGACTCAATGGATGTAAGTGTGAGTGAACTCCGGGAGTTGGTGATGGTGGACAGGGAGGCCTGCCGTGCTGTGATTCATGGGGTTGCAAAGAGTTGGACATGACTGAGTGACTGAACTGAACTAAACCGAATCTTTCCATGTCATCTCCCTACATGACATCCATAGCCTTTAGGATAAACCCAAAGACCTTAGCACAACCTTGAAGCTTCTTCTTGCTCTGTCCCTGCCCCGCTCTCTGGTCGCATCGTCTTTTTCTGCTCATCTGGCTTCAGTTAACTGTTAAGATTCTACCATGCTTCTTCTTACCATCCAGTCTTGGCATGTGCTTTTCCTTTTGTAAGAATTCTCATTTCTATCCTCCCCTCAAATACACTTATTCAACTAGATAAACCCTAGGTAATTCCTACTTAACATTAAGGTCTTGTCTTAGAGTCACTGATTCTTCTAGGTATAGATAGGTGCGCTTCTTCCTTCCTTCCATTTCATCCTTCTATACCTTAAATATCGGAGAAGGCAATGGCACCCCACTCCAGTACTCTTGCCTGCAAAACCCCATGGACGGAGGAGCCTGGTAGGCTGCAGTCCACGGGGTCGCTAAGAGTCTGACACGACTGAGCGACTTCACTTTCATTTTTCACTTTCATGCATTGGAGAAGGAAATGGCAACCCACTCCAGTGTTCTTGCCTGGAGAATCCCAGGGACGGGGGAGCCTGATGGGCTTCCATCTGTGGGGTTGCACAGAGTCGGACACGACTGAAGCGACTTAGCATACCTTAAATATGAGACTTATGTTGTGATTGTGAACTCATTATTTGTTTTCTCCATTAAAAAACTTGTTTGTGAGGTCTGGAAGGGTATCTGCCATATTTAATGTTATACATGCAATTCTTAGCTATGCTTCTTAAAGAGCAGGTACTTAATATTTTAATGCATGAATAAATGAAAAAAGTACTAGCACTTTGAAAATTTAACAAGTCAAACATTAAAAGTAATCTTTATATTTATTTCTGCAATGTAAGACTGTGCCCATCAATTAGACATTCTCCATGTTGAATCCTTATAATGATGATGATAATGGCTATGACTTCAAGGTATTTGCTATGAATCATGTTTTTTGTTCTGAGTACTCTACATACATTACTCAGTTTAATACTTTCAACAACCTCATAAGGAGGTGTTATTATGACCATTTTACACATAAGGATGATGAGGTACTGAAAGTTTAATTTTTCTCAAGGTCACACAGCTACTAAGGGGGTGTACTAAGTGGCATACTAACTGGCCTCATAGGGTTCTATGTCTACAGTAATATATAAACCCAATATATATACACACATGCACACACACACAGAGATATATATATATATATATATATATATATATATCTGCGTGTGTGTGTGTAATACCCCACTGCAGGCTCCATCACTGGTGAGTTGGGGGTAAGGAAACTCTTTTCCACACAATCATTCAATGAACCACACTGATACAATTCTGCCAAACATAAATATATATTTTTCAAGATCATCTGAAAAGATGACATCTAGAGAAAAAAAAAAAGGAAAAGTCTCCATGGGACAGACCCAGATGTTATATGTCACTTCCATTCACATTTAATTGTCAAAAACTCTTTTCAAATGACCAGGTTAAGGCACAGGGTCATCCTAACATCAAGGGCTGTTGAGAAATATGTTCAGGAAAATAGGAAATAGATATTTTTGGTGAATGATTTTTACTCTACCACAGTGACTGAGGATGGATTTAAAACCAGACAGCTGATTCCAGAGCCCAATTCTTAAGACTCTACTAAACCTCTAACAGGAATGTGCCATACTGATTTAATTCGTATCCTAGTTAAATATATTTAGTATGTCTTAGTGCTATATGTTTCCTGCTTATAAAAAGAAAAAACATAGATTATATGAAATTTTTAGTGTTTGGACTCAATTTAACGGCCTTTTGTGCCTCACATATTCTTCACATGTTTACATGTAGCTGGCATAATTTGTTCTGAATATGTAATAAAAGGATTGGTGATATCATTACCAAAATGTTATCTGAACCCTGAGTAACTATATATGTGTGACTGGATATGTGTGGTTAGTTGCTCAGTCATATCTGACTCTTTGTGACCCCATGGACTTTAGCCTGCCAAGCTCCTCTGTCCATGGAGATTCTCTAGGCAATAATACTGGAATGGGTTGCCATGCTCACCTCCAGGGGATCTTCTCAACCCAAGGATTGAAACCAGGTCTCCTACATTTCAGGTGGATTATTTACCATCTGAGCCACCAGGGAAGCCCATGAATACTGGAGTGGATAGCCTATCCCTTCTCTAGGAGATCTCCCCAACCCAGGAACAGTTGTGACTATGTAATAATAATTATACAGTTAACTATAGACAAAATATTTTCCACTTGTATAAGATTATTTGGCTAAAGCCAAGAAGAAAACACATTGGCCAAGTTTAATAGCATCATTATTTAAGACAAATAATGGTTTGATAGACAAACTCATTGGACAATTTTATTAGTTATGTAAAAGTTAACCAATTTTAGATGAATAAAATCTGAGGGACATTTTCCCTAGGGTACAAAAAATGGCAAAGATTGCCGGAAAGAAAGTAGGGGGAAGCATTGCTGACAGATGTCCAACATATAGAATGAAATGTCAAAGGGGCTATCAGAGATAACTGTCAGTTACAAGAAACTTGATACTTGAAAAAATGTCAGCCCCAAATATTTCTCTGAGATTGTTTTGCTGTTTGGGAGACACAGAGAATTTGAGAAATCAATAGTTCATCACATAATCTTTTATCAGAAAGATTATGGGAGTATGACTCTTTAATTTGTACTGGTTAATATACCAGTGAAATGAATCATCTCTGAACTTAAGTGTTTAAAACAATAACTTATTTTGGGTCATCACTTTGCACATAAGGTTCAAAAATTTGAGAGGTAGTAATTGGACAATTCTTGCTTGGTTCGCTTATACAGTTGTAGTTAGAGTCTGCTGAGAGTGCAGTCATCTGAAGCTTCCACTGAATGAACATCCAAGATTGCTCACTCACATGAGTGGCAACTGATCGTTGCAAGCTCAGCTGAGCTGGTATCTGTAACACTCACAAATGACCTTTTAAGCATGGCAGTGTTAGTGTAATCAGGTTTCTTATATAGAAGTTGGTTTTCTCCAGATCAAATATCTCAAGATTGAGGAAGGTACATGGTCTTTTAGGACTTGGAGTTGGATTACACAGAATCACACCTCTGTGTTTTATTTGCCACAAGCAAACAACTAATTAAAGGGAAGGAGATAAGATCCTTCTTGATGGGAGGAAGATGAAATAAGTTGTGAGTTAAGTTCAGTCACTCAGTCCTGTCCCATTCTTTGGGACCCCATGGACTGTAACATGCCAGGCTACCTTGCCCATCAGCAATTCCCAGACCCTACTCAAACTCATGTCCATAGAGTCAGTGATGCCATCCAACCATCTCATCCTCTATTGTCCTCTTCTCCTCCTGACTTCACACTTTCATAGCATCAGGGTCTTTTAAAATGATTCTGTTCTTCCCATCAGATGGCCAAAGTATTGGAGTTTCAGCTTCAGCATCTGTCTTCCAATGAATATTCTGGACTAATTTCCTTTATGATGGACTAGTTGGATCTCCTTGCAGTCCAAGGGATTCTCAAGAGTCTTCTCCAACACCACAGTTCAAGAGAATCTATTCTTGGGCACTCGGCTGTCTTTATAGTATACAAATCTCACATCCATACATGACTACTGGAAAAACCATACGTTTAACTAGTCGGCCCTTTGTTGGCAAAGTAATTTATCTGCTTTTCAATATGCTGTCTAGATTGAACATAGCTTTTCTTTCAAGAAGCAAGCATATTTTAATTTCATGGCTGCAGTCACCATCTGCAGTGATTTTGGAGCCCAAGAAAATATAGTCAGTCACTATTTTCATTGCTTCCCCATCTATTTGCCATGAAGTGATGGGACCAGATATCACGATCTTAGATTTCTGAATGTTGAGTTTTAAGCCAACTTTTTCACTATCCTCTTTACTTTCATCAAGAGGTTCTTTAGTTCTTCTTTACTTTCTGCCATAAGAGTGGTGAAATCTGCATATCTTAGGTTATTGATATTTCTCCCAGCAATCTTGATTCCAGCTTGTGCTTCTTCCAGCCTTGCATTTGCATGATGTACTCGGTATATAACTTAAATAAGCAGGGTGACAATATACAGCCTTGACATACTCCTTTCACAATTTGAGACCAGTCTGTTGTTCCATGTCCAGTTCTAACTGTTGCTTTTTGACCTGCAAACAGATTTCTCAGGTAGCAGGTAAGGTGGTCTGTTAACCCCATCACCTGAAGAATTTTCCACAGTTTGCTGTGATCCACACAGTCAAAAACTTTGGTGCAGTCAATAAAGCAGAAGTAGATGATTTCTAGAACTCTCTTGCTTTTTCAATGATCCAACAGATGTTGGAAATTTGATCTCTGCTTCCTCTGCCTTTTCTAAATCCAGCTTGAACATCTGGGAGTTCATGGTTCAGATACTATAGAAGCCTGGCTTGGAAAATGTGTGCAATTGTGAGGTAGTTTGGACATTCTTTGGCATTGGTCTTCTTTGGGATTGAAATGAAAACTGATCTTTCCAGTGCTGTGGGCACTGCTGAGTCTTCCAAATTCGCTGGCATATTGAATGCAGCACTTTCACAGCATCATATTTTAGGATTTGAAATAGCTCATCTGGAATTTCATGACCTCCATTACCTTTGTTCATATTGATGCTTCCTAAGGCCCACTTGACTTTGCATTCCAGGATGTCTGGCTCTAAGTCAGTGGTCACACCATCAGGGTTATCTGGTTCATGAAGATCTTTTTGGTATAGCTCTTCAGTGTACTTTTGCTCTGTTCTGTTCTGTTCAGTCGCTCAGTCGTGTCCGACTCTTTGCGACCCCATGAATCACAGCACGCCAGGCCTCCCTGTCCATCACCAACTCCAGGAGTCCACTCAGACTCACGTCCATCAAGTCCGTGATGCCGTCCAGCCATCTCATCCTCGGTCGTCCCCTTCTCCCCTGCCCCCAATCCCTCCCAGCATCAGGGTCTTTTCCAATGAGCCAACTCTTAGCATGAGGTGGCCAAAGTACTGGAGCTTCAGTTTTAGCATCATTCCTTCCAAAGAAATCCCAGGGTTGATCTCCTTCAGAATGGACTGGTTGGATCTCCTTGCAGTCCAAGGGACTCTCAAGAGTCTTCTCCAACACCACACTTCAAAAGCATCAATTCTTCAAAATCATAAATATCTTCTGCTTCTGTTAGGTCCATACCATTTCTTTTATTGTGCTCATATTTGTATGGAATGTTCCCTTGGTATCTCTAATTTTCTTGAAGAGATCTCTAGTCTTTCCCATTCTATTGTTTTCCTCTATTTCTTCACATGGATCACTGAGGAAGGCTTTCTTATCTCTCCTTGCTATTCTTTGGAACTCTGCATTCAGATGGGTATATTTTTCCTTTTCTCCATTGCCTTTAGCCTCTCTTCTTTTCTCAGCTATTTGTTAGGCCTCCACAGATAGCCGTTTTGCCTTTTCACATTTTTTTTTTCTTGGAGATGATCTTGATCACTGCCTCTTCTACAATGTCACACATCTCCATCCATAGTTTTTCAGGCATGCTATCAGATCTAATCCCTTCAATCTATTTGTCACTTCCACTCTATAATCATAAGGGATTGGATTTAGGTCATACCCAAAATCACTGCAGATGGTGATTGCAGCCATGAAATTAAAAGACGCTTACTCTTTGGAAGGAAAGTTATGACCAACCTAGATAGCATATTGAAAAGCAGAGACATTACTTTGCCAACAAAGGTCTGTCTAGTCAAGGCTATGGTTTCTCCAGTGGTCGTGCATGGATGTGAGAGTTGGACTGTTGGCTGCGAAGAATATAATCAATCTGATTTTGGTATATTGACCATCTGATGACGTCCTTGTGTAGAGTCATCTCTTTTACTGTTGGAAGATGGTGTTTGCTATGACCAGTGTGTTTACTTGGAAAAACTCTGTTAGTATATGTCCTGCTTCATTCTGTGCCCTAGGCCAAGTTTGCTGTTACTCCAGGTATTTCTTGATTTCCTACTTTTGCATTCCCGTCCCCTATAGTGAAAAGTATATTGGGGGGGGGGTGTTAGTTCTTTAAAGTCTTGTAGGTCTTCATAGAACCATTCAACATCAACTTCTTCATCATTACTCATTGGGGCATAGATTTGGAGTACTGTGATACTGAATGTTTTGCCTTGGAAATGAACAGAGATCATTCTGTCATTTTTGAGATTGCATCCAAGTAGTGCATTTTGGACTCTTTTGTTAACTGTGAGGGCTACTCCATTTCTTCTAAGGGATTCTTGCCCACAGTCATAGATATAATGGTCTGCTGCTGCTGCTACTAAGTTGCTTCAGTTGTGTCCGCCTCTGTGAGACCCCATAGATGGAAGCCCACCAGGCTCACCCGTCCTCGGGATTCTCCAGGCAAGAGCACTGGAGTGGGTTGCCACTTCCTTCTCCAATGCATGAAAGTGAAAAGTGAAAGGGAAGTCGCTCAGTCGTGTCTGATTCTTAGCGACCCGATGGACTGCAGCCTACCACGCTCCTCCATCCATGGGATTTTCCAGGCAAGTGTACTGGAGTGGGGTGCCATTCACCCATTCCAGTCCATTTTAGTTCGCTGATTCCTAAAATGTCAATGTTCACTCTTACCATCTCCTGTTTGACCACTTCTAATTTACCTTGATACATGATCCTAACATGTCAGGTTCCTATGCAATACTGTACTTTACAGCTTCAGACTTACTTCCATCACCAGTCACTTCCACAACTGGTGGTGTTTTTGCTTTGACTCTGTCTCTTCATTCTTTCTGGAGTTATTTCTCCTCTGTTCTCCAGTAACATATTGGGCACCTGCCGACCTGGGGAGTTCATCTTTCAGTGTTCTATCTTTTGGCCTTTCCGTACTATTCATGGGATTCTCTAGGCAAGAATACTGAAGTGGTTTGCCATTCCCTTCCCCAGTGGACCACATTTTGTCAGAACTCTCCACCATGACCCATCTTGGGTGGCCCCCAAATAAGTTGTGAACATGGTTTCAAATAACCATAAATTTGATTCTAATACTAAGTGTATTATTATTTTTTTAAAGAAGTGTCATAGAGGTTGCATAAATCAGGACAGACCTTTTGAAAACAGCTCTATAGTCAGGAAATTTTTCCTAAATTCTGAATATTCATATATATCTATTTTATAGTAATATTTTCTTTAATCAAAACACCATATTTTTTCATTTATATTATATAAAGTATGGTAAAGATGATGCACTGAAGAAGTTTTTTGAAATTTTATTTTTCTAACCTTATGCTTTTCCATATTAATATAAACCATTTCCTCAGAGTATACTTCTTTTGTGCAAATACAAAGCATAATTATAATTTTTAGATTTTATATTGTCTTGAATTTTTTTCCAATAACTTCTTGGACTTCAGACTAAAATAAAGATTATGTTGTGATTCCATATTTCTTTTTAACAGATTGCATATTTGGGTCTCTCATTTCAATATCTTACATAAGAAGCAAGCAAAGGTTTGGTTTTACTACTGAATGTTATTCTATGGTGTTTGGATGGACTTGACATTTGCAGCATACCATGAAAAACAGAGATAAATTTAATGTATGATGATAATGGATAATATCATTTGAATATTAAGTACTTGGAGTGAGTACATTTGAAACAATGATACTGGTAGCCAATAAAAAGAAACAGTTTATTATGAGCCACAGTGATATCCTGGCTCCCTCAAAGTATATTTTGTGACTGACAAATAATTTTCAATAATTAGTTGATTGATACAAAATTATTCCATCCAGTTTGTTCATTTTTCACTATTCTTATGAATACTAGGTATACATGTAGTTATGAAGATTCCTATAAATGTAGCTAATAAATCAACTAGAGATTTGGGTGAGAGTCTTTTAGTGGAAAGTTTATTAAAGGATGCTGAAATGTTAAGCAAGGAATGTTCTTTGAGGATATTACCACTGGTCTAATCACTTATTAACGCCTTCTTGAATAATTGTGTCACTTCAGTCACTCAGTCATGTCTGACTCTACGAACCCATGAATTATAGCCTGCCAGGCTCCTCTGTCCACGGGATTCTCCAGGAGTGAATACTGGAGTGGATTTCCATGCCCCCCTCCAGGGAAACTTCTAAACCCAGGGACTGAACCCATGTCTCCTGTGCCTCCTGCATTGCAGACAGATTCTTTACCTTTAAGCCACTCGGGAAGCCCATAAAGACCATGAGTGTGTACTAGTTGCTCAGTCATGTCCAACTCTTCGTATCCCACATACTCTGGCCACCCAGGCTCCTCTGTCCATGGGATCCTCCAGGTAAGAACACTGGGGTGGATTGCCATTCCCTTCTCCAGGGGATCTTCCCGACCTAGGGATCAAACCCGGGTCTTCTGTATTGCAGGTAGACGCTTTACCATCCGAGTAACCACGGAAGCCCTATAGACCACAAAGTAGTCTTTAAATGGAAAAATGGGTCAGTTCTTGCAGTAGATTTACAGTTGATTTCTTATGAATCAATCTTGCTGACATTGTCAATGAGTGTGAATTGGCTGCAGAAGCTATTCTAGAATAGAGCTGTATAAGTGTAATAAGTCAGATGGTCTTAGGAAGAAAAATAAAATGGCAACAAGTATAGGAAAGTGTACAGAAGGGGTGAAGTATATGTTATTTTAGGTAGAATGATCAGAGTGTCTCCGTCTTTATAGAAGAGACTCCTAGGCCAAGAGCCTTGTTCTGCTGAGACAGAATTTTTCAAAGTTTTCCTCAGTACTTGTTAGTTTCTGAGTCCCACCTGCTCTTCCTGCTCTCTTCTCCCAAAATCAATGTCCCAGCCTTCACTTGAAAGTTACTTCTCTTTTCTTCTGTAAGAACAGATACTTGACCCTGTAATCGGTACAGCAGAGGAATTCCTCAAGATAGGCTGCCTTCTTTGACACAAAAAGCCTCTTATGTGGAACCTAATTATTTTGTAAAAGATCTTAATTTTTCAGGCATTTGTTTTTATTGGCATCTGTGGCCCCTCAAAAACAAATAGCTTCTGCTACTGTAATCCAACTTCTTACCACTATACAATGTTTTTACATAATTTTTTTTTTTTTTGGTGCCCAATAAATTAATGTAGTTCATGATTCTCTACCTAATCAGCTTTCAAATTGCTGATGTCCAGGATCGTATCCCTAGACCATTCAGAGTTTCAGGATGAGGAACAGGTATTATTATTTAAAAAAAGAAGTTTCCACATGGCACCCCACTCCATTACTCTCGCCTGGAAAATCCCATGAAGAGAGGAGCCCAGTAGGCTGCAATCCATGGGGTCGCTAAGAGTGGGGCACGACTGAGCGACTTCACTTTCACTTTCCATTTTCATGTACTGGAGAAGGAAATGGCAACCCACTCCAGTGTTCTTGGCCTGGAGAATCCCAGGGACAGGGAACCATCAGGCTGCCATCTATGGGGTCGCACAGAGTCGGATACAACTAAAGCGACGCAGCAGCAGCAGCAGCAGCCACATTATTTCAGTGTTAGTCAAGGTTGAGAATCACTGCCATAATCCATAAATGATCTGCAAATTATAAATACAAAGAATATTAACACAACTTGACCAGTTACAAAGGCTGTTCAGAGGGGAAGATTGAAACCCAGAGAAGGAAAATGACTTGGCCAAGGATATGGAGCCAAAAACTACATCAGCCTTCTTTGAATAAAAATAAGAACTGAAGAATCTCCGTGTCCTTTTCAGCATGGTTGCTGCTAAGTTGCTTCGGTCGTGTCCGACCCTGTGCGACCCCATAGATGGCAGCCCACCAGGCTCCCCTGACCCTGGGATTCTCCAGGCAAGAACACTGGAGTATGTTGCCATTTCCTTCTCCAATGCATGAAAGCAAAATGTGAAAGTGAAGTCACTCTTCGCAACCCCATGGACTGCAGCCTTCCAGGCTCCTCTGCCCATGGGATTTTCCAGGCAAGAGTACTGGAGTGGGGTGCCATTGCCTTCTCCTTTGTAGTGGTGTGAAAAAAACAATGGCACATAATAGGAAGGGAGTACATGAGGCGGTTTTAATACCATTATCCTTGTGAGACGTAGGCCTTGGTCTCGGATCCCATACCCTTGAGAAATGGCTAGGTGAAGATGAGAAAGTGTTGCCTTTGAAATTCATTATGATCCAACTCCATGAAAAGAGGACTTGATTTTCCTTCTGAGTAGAAATATTATTTAAGCCCTTAAATTACCTTGATTGTCTTCATTCTCTTTCCTTTCATTCTCTTAGGAAATTTTCTTTACATTTTGTTTGATTTTCATAACATTTTCATTGTGAGGCATTGAGCAATAACATAAAATCTGAAAAAAGCAAACTTCTAATAAATCCATTTCAGTATCGAATGCCTGCCATTTACATTCAGCATATGATTTTTGAATGACAGAGTAGTGAAATTTTCTTGAAATTTACCATAATTTTTATCTGCTCACTTTGGCTCAAGTAATTTCAAGATTTGATGATAAAATTTGTTTTTGATCTAGGTGATGATAATTGATACATTATTGTTCACAATATTTAATTCATTCACTCTAACTTAATCATTGCCTTATGGTTTATTTGTTATTCTGACAGCTAGTACAATTTTTTAAAGAATCACTAAGATTAAACATTTTCATCAAAACATATTTAGATAATACACTCTTCAATTTTCTTGTTTTTGCATTGGGGCAATGGCACCCCACTCCAGTACTCTTGCCTGGAAAATCCCATGGGCAGAGGAGCCTGGAAGGCTGCAGTCCATGGGGTTGCGAAGAGTGACTTCACTTTCACATTTTGCTTTCATGCATTGGAGAAGGAAATGGCAACATACTCCAGTGTTCTTGCCTGGAGAATCCCAGGGTCAGGGGAGCCTGGTGGGCTGCCATCTATGGGGTCGCACAGGGTCGGACACGACCGAAGCAACTTAGCAGCAACCATGCTGAAAAGGACACGGAGATTCTTCAGTTCTTATTTTTATTCAAAGAAGGCTGATGTAGTTTTTGGCTCAGTTTTTGCATTCAGATTGACATGTATCAATCTGAAACTTGATTTTTTTGCTATCCCATACAATTATAATCTGAGAAAATAATTTATGTGATTATTGCTGCTGATTTGTATTCTCATCTAGGTTTTTGCAGGGCTTTCCCAGTGGCTTAGTGGTAAAGAATCTGACTGCCAAGCAGGAGATGAGAGTTTGATACCTGGGGCAAGAAGATCCCCTGGAGAAGGAAATGGCAATGCACTCCAGTATTCTTGTCTGGGAAATCCCACAGGGGAGCCTGGTAGGCTATAGACCATGGGATCACAAAAGAGTTGGATGAAACTAAACAACATCAACAACTTATATTCTATTTTATATTTGTTACTCATATTTTATCCTTCTCATTTTTCTTTACAGTTTTCATCTGAGCCCTGGATGAATTCCTTGCATTTGACTTCTACAAATCAATTTTCTATTCTGTATTATTTTTGAAACCCATAACATTGAGCAATCATATTTTTCTTTCTCATGCAATGTTTTCTGATTTCTGGTTGTTCTATTTCACATTTCTTTCCTCCACATAAATAGACAAAGTAGCCGCTCAAATTGTAAGGAGATCATAAATTAAAAAGCATTATACAGAGTGAAGTAAGCCAGAAAGAAAAACATCAATACAGTATACTTACACATATATATGGAATTTAGAATGATGGTAATGATAAACCTGTACGCAAGACAGCAAAAGAGACATAGTTGTATAGAATGGCCTTTTGGACTCTGTGGGAGAGGGAGAGGGTGGGATGGGTTGGCAGAGTGGCAATGTAACATGTGTGATATCATAAGCGAAATGAATTGCCAGTCCAGGTTTGATGCAGGATGCAGGATGATAGGGACTGATGCACGAGGATGATCCGGGGAGAGGGTGTGGGGCGGGAGGGTGGAGGTGGGGGTCGGGATTGGGAGTTCATGTACACTCATGGCTAATTCATGTCAATGTGTAACAAAACGAATACAGTATTGTAAAGCAAAACAAACTAAAAAATAAAAATTAATTAAAAAAAAAATAAAAAGCATTGAATATCATGTTGCTTTCCTTTTTTATTCTGTATGTGGTTTTATATTGTTTTGATAGTATATCTAATTCATTTAATCAATTCCTGTAAGTATTCAGGAATGCCCCTTTGTTTTGACATAATGCATCTTTTTATAGAATTTGTCAAATTTTTTTTCTGATATTCAGTTAGAAACTTCCTGTTTGTTCTGGCTGCCAGTGAAGGACGAAACCCTGCCATATTCAATGTTCATGGAACCCACATCCTGTCCTTTTCCCTCACAGAGGCTGTGAATGGAGTTCTCTCAGCATTTTATCCACTCAGATTCTGGCTGCATAGCTCCTTGGGGACATTTTGGTGGAACAAGCGGGTCAGAAATCTGACCCCAGTTCCCCCTTGCATAACAATGGTGAAGAAGATGGGGCAGAGATGAGTTGCCAAATAGCACTTGTTGAGTGTTCACCATAGGCTAGGCACCAGACTGAGCACTTAAGTGAAGTGAAAGTCTCTCAGTCATGTCCCACTCTTTGTGACCCCATGGACTATATACAGTCCATTGACTTCTCCAGGCCAGAATACTGGAGTGGGTAGTTGTTCCCTTCTCCAGCAGATCTTCCCAACCCAGAGACTGAACCCATGTCTCCTGCATTGCAGGTGGATTCCTTTCTGTCTGAGCCACCAGGGAAACCCAGATTGAGGTTTTAAACTTCTATTTAAATTTCAGAGCAACTCTACTAGCTAGATACAAAATGACCCCTTTTCATTTTGTCTGTGAGAAAACCAAGTGATGGGAATTTTTATATTTTCTCCTACGATCATAGAGTTATTGAGTGAAGAGTCTGGACTGAAGCCATAGTCTACTCAAGTCAGTATTTCCTCATTTATTATTTAAGTCAAAGTCCATGAAGCTGAGAGCACAAAACTATCATCCTTTCTATTTTTGTCAGAGATGAAAATCTCCCCTTTATATTCTGTTAGCCATTCCCATGGAGCTCTCAGATGAGTAAAGGTAGAGTTTATTTAAAAAAAAAAAAAAAGTCTATATGAGAATGTGCAAAAGAATGGTCGCTCAATTACAACTTGACTCTTGAATCATTCATCTTTGCCCTTTTAACAGTGTGGGAAACTCAAATTGCAGACATTCTAAGAGGCATGATCTCCAAATTGTTTGATAACCACATCCTTTCAAAAACTTTGATGAGAAAATAATATTTAAGAAATACAACTTAAAGAGTGACTCCATAAAATCTTAAGGCATCTTAGCTCTTCATTTCAATGGCTTAAAACACTTAGCTCTGAAGCATTACTCCACAGGCTTTAACTGGCATTAGGTGACAGTAGTGCTGTTATCCACAGGTTTTGGGTACTTGCTCGTTTACTCCCATGTAACTAAAACAGCCTCATCCAGCTCAGGAGAACTGGATCCCTGTAACATTTACACAGTAGCAGATCATAAAGGTGTTTGTTACTCTACACACTAACATAGACTGGCTTAATCAAGGTTTTAGAAATAATTACAAAAAATTGTTAGCAAAATGAGACATACAGAATGATAAAAATTTGTAAATTCCAATTAGCTGGAATGCATAAGGCAAGTATGTAGTAGCTTGTTTGGGAAAGAAAATAAAAAATGATCCTGAAATACTTGAGCCAGAATATATTTGTTTTATGTGATCATCAACACCTACCTGAGTTCTCTGTGCATAGGAAATGCTCAGTTAACACTTCCCTAAGAGGTGATGAGATAGTACTATAATCACTGTCTGGAGAAAGATAATTAAAAGAGAATGCTACATTGATTTTTCAATTACCATCTAGAGAGATACAAGTAAGAATGTCACCAAAGTTGTATGTTGGCATTTGAACTCCCCCTAACACATAGGTTCTTTCTTAAGTAAAACTTAAATATCTTTTTCACATACATTAACATCGTTCAGGTCAGTCACTCAGTCGTGTCCAACTCTTTGCAACCCCATGGACTGCAGCACACCAGGCTTCCTTGTCCAACACCAACTCCTAGAGCTTACTCAAATTCATGTCCATAGAGTCAGTGATGCCATCCAAACATCTCATCCTCTGACGTACCCTTCTACTCCTGCTTCAATCTTTCCCAGCATCAGGGTCTTTTCAAATGAGTCAGTTCTTCGCATCAGGTGGCCAAAGTATTGAAGTTTCAGCTTCAGCATCAGTCCTTCCAATGAACACCCAGGACTGATCTCCTTTAGAATGGACTGGTTGGATCTCCTTGCAGTCCAAGGGACTCTCAAGAGTCTTCTCCAACACCACAGTTCAAAAGCATCAATACTTCAGCGCTCAGCTTTCTTCAAAGTCCAACTTTCATATTCATATATGACTACTGGAAAAACCATATCTTTGACTAAATGGACCTTTGTTGGCAAAGTAATGTCTCTGGCTTTTAATATGCTGTCTAGGTTGGTCATAGCTTTGATTTCCTTCAAAAACCTAGATCTGTAAAGTGCTTTTGAAATAAAAATGGTAAATAAGATTAATAGATTATTTTTATTCATAGATGCATCCTAAAGCAGTTATTTGAGTGTGAATTTTTAGGTGTTTATTTTAAACTCTCTGTTTAAAACTTTAATTGTTTACAACATTTTACTTATACAAAGTGTTTCTACTCTTTTTGTCCTACATGCATACTTACTTAAGTCAAATATTTTCAGAAGTTCCTGTATTTGAAACACTAATTATCATAAAGAAAAATCATGGGCTTTTTTGATGCTAGTCCAGTGGGGTTATTTCTCAAGAAATAAGAAATAAATTTTGTAAAAACATTTTACCTCTTGGGCTAGGGAGGGGAATACTGCACCTGTGGCTAGGTGAGCATGTATATACAAGTGAGACAGCATATTTTAAATATTATTTTATTTTACAGGTTATATATTTTTATATGTGAGTAGACAAATTTTAAATACTTTTGTTTAACCATAAAGTATCCTCAAATTCTGTTTTAAACTCAATGATAATCTCTCTTAAAAATATCTTTATTCCTGGTCTTTTCACCGAGACCTTGATGTTATAATCTCTCTACTCAACAATCTTTAAATCTCTGGTTTATTCATATCACACAAGAGACTAAGTTGTATCAGTGTCACTGTGGACCTGATCTCTATCATCAGTCATTTCTTCTCAATTTTCATTGCTGATCATCATGATAAGGCTTTCATTCCTACATGCTTATATTTAATAACAACCTTCTGGAGATTTTGCACCATTAAGCTTTCTTTAGCTCACACTAATATTAAAGATGTTTTAATAAGGTAGGAGTATCAATTTCAGTTTCCTGCTTTATTCTGCCTACCAAATAATTTCTGAATTGGTTTTTCAAAACTTCACAGACCCCTATTAAATATGATCTCCAGTCCTACTCAATTACAGAACCATCAGAATGCAAATATAAAGGGATATAGTTTATTTATCTTTGTTTACCCCACTATATTTAGAACACAATAAGAAACATTAAATGTTTTTGGAAATTAACTAGAATTTATTTATTGAATAAGTTAATACCTATGTTGTTATTATGGGGCTTCCCAGGTGGCTCAGTGGTAAAAGAATCTGCCTGCCAATGAAGGAGACACATGAGACGTGGGTTCGATTCATGGGTTGGGAAGATATACTGGAAAAGGAAATGAGAACCCACTCCAGTATCCTTCCCTGGAGAATCTCAATGGACAGAGAAGCCTGGCAAGCTGCAGTCTATGCGGTTGCAAAGAGTCAGACAAGACTGAGCGACTAAGCACACAGGCATGCATGCATGTTGCATTATAACAGTTTCTGGACACTGTAGCTGAACGCCCACTTCATACAAAGATATGAGAACAGCATATAAAAATGAAAACATTTTAAAGCTTTAAGTTATATACTTTTCACTAAAACTATAAAGCATAAAAATATACAAAAGAAGCAATTTGATAATTATGTTGAAGATGTTTATGAAATTTTCCATATTTTGTATCTACATATGTTCCATTGATTAAAGGATGGACACAAAATTAGTGAATACTCATTAAGTATCTTTCATTAAACATATATTTCTTATTATAAAATAATCTAATTGGTATGTTAATTACAAAAATTAAGGCTTTCATCTATTTCATAGGGGCCAAACAAACTGTAACTTCTCTTCTCCCCTGCCCCCAAACATTTCATTTACCAGTGGAGTGTCACTGCTGTGCTAGCAGGGTTCAATAAATACATAGTTTTGTTTTATTTTTTCTTTCACTGTTTTAATAACCTTAATGTTAATTATTAGAGAAAAGATTTTGGAGTCTGATGTTCTGGTGTCAAGTATCTGGCTGCAGGCTAGCAGTGGAATCTTAAGGAAGTCATACAAGTTCTCTAAATCTGAATTTTCTCTTCTCTAATCTGGAGATAATAATACCCATCTCACATCCTCACAATGAGAGTCAAGTAAAATCATGCACAGAATATGTAAATGAGGAAGCATTGTCCAAGTGTTGATGAAAGTGTAGCTTTACCAGTTACTTTCAGAATTTTCAGAATTTCAACAATTATATTTGCTTTGACAGTCTTATATTTGATATGACAAAGTACACAAGTTAAACTGAATGAGATTTGGGGTCCCTGACGGCCTCTTGCCCATTTCTGCCTCTTGTACCAAAAAGTCTATCTCAGTCCAAGAATATCTGGTTATTGAATGCATTTTAAATGCCAAGCAATGTAGTAGACACCAGAAATGAAATATAAGTAGCATTTTCCTCTTGGTGCATGTGATCTCATAGAATAGAGGCACAAAAAGTTAGCATAAATGAAATATACTTTCATGTATGGTGTGTCAGTTAGGGTAGTATAGGGAGACATTTTACTCATCTTATGATTTGACAAGCTTTCTAAAAACAACAATTGTGTTGAAATTTTGAGTAATAATTAGAACTATGGAGAACTGATTTTATTACCATGGGGGATAGGAAGGGTTCTCCAGGCAGCTGATACAGTAAGTAAACGGACATAAAAGTGTGGCTATCCTTGTACTGGAAATGAATATAGAAGCAGTTCTTTACTATGTAAAACAAATGAGAAACAGAAACTCATCAAAATAAGGCTGGATAGGAAGCGGCTACTAAGTAAAACTTTCGAACTAAATTTTGTCCTTTGCAAGTGAAAGCTTAATCTACTGGGCTAGGATGGTAGGTAGATTTCTGAGCAGGCTGGTGTAAAACACATAGAAACAGACAGAGCTATACAATTACCTCAAACCTGGGCAAAAGCAATTTTTAAAAAACGATCAACTTTGATTTTTGTGTCCTCCACTGGACTGTATTGGCATTTGGAAGATTTGGCACACCTGTGTTTATTGCATTTAACCTAAGTTTTAAAAAGTGGGAAAATAAAATTTAAAAAGTATATTTGAACTTTATATGATACACTTAACATATGCACTAAATTAATAGGATTAGAGAAAAAATTCTTACAATCACTAGGCTCAATCCTTTGTTCTTAGTTCTGAAAGGCAAAGTAACTTACAATAAGAAGCTGCCGTAGGAACTATAGCTGAGGCACCACTTATATAAGGAAGAAACTCCCCAAATGCACCAATAGGGTATTTCCCTCTGGAAATTAACTGTACTTTCAGTTGTGGAGCAGATAATTTCACTTCTTAAAGCTACATTTATATAAATAGTCCCCATTTCTGGGTTCTTTTTGCCCTCAGTTTTTTTCATAAATCAAATACTAAACATTGTTTATGTGTATTCTGCATATAGTGAAGCATAGTCATTCATCAGGAAAGAAAAAAAGTGCCTGCCATTTTAAAGTACTAGTAAATTCAAAGAGATAATCTTCCTTCTGGTTGCCTATAAAATCAGATTGGGACAATGTCTCTCATGGTGAACTTTCAAAAAGCAAAAACTGTGTCTAATAACCTTTGCATTTGTCTCTATCAGATGTTTGCAATATTAGATATTCCATGAAGATTTGGCAAATGAATAATTTGAATTAATTGGGTACATGGCATCATAGAAGTAGAGGTACAGAAGACAAGAAAGAGTTCCAAATAGAGAGATTGTGAACAGTTTTTTTTAAATTAATTTTTATTTTTTAGTTTGTTTTGCTTTACAATACTGTATTCATTTTGCTGTACATTGACATGAATCAGCCACGAGTGTACATGAACTCCCAATCCCAACCCCCACCTCCCCTCTCCGCCCCACACCATCTCTCTGGATTATCCCCGTGCATCAGTCCCAAGCATCCTGCATCCTGCATCGAACCTAGACCGGCAATTCGTTTCACTTATGATATCATACATGTTACACTGCCACTCTCCCAAATCATCCCACCCTCTCCCTCTCCCACAGAGTCCAAAAGGCTGTTCTATACATCTGTGTCTCTTTTGCTGTCTCGCGTACAGGTTTATCATTACCATCTTTCTAAATTCCATATATATGTGTAAGTATACTGTATTGGTGTGAACAGTTTTTCTAAAGAAATGGCCTACCAGCTGAAATTAAACTGACGAGGAATCTTACAGGGGAACTGCATGGAAAGAATAGAGCAGACTACCATCAGCAAAACCACTCAAGGAACATTGAACCTGTCAGAACATTTAGGTAATGGTAGCATGGAGATTGGTAGATGGTAGATGGAAGAAAGCTATGGAAGAGGAACCTGGTAATGTAGAGACAGAGATCAAATTGTGCTTGGTCTTTAAAAAAAGAGGCTAAAGAGACTGGGCTTTTTTCTTCTATCAAAAGCCATGTTTTGAAGAGGATCAAGGCCTGATCTGTTCAGATGACTTTCCTCAGAATAATTTACAGATCCTATATAGAAACCAGGAGCCAAGTGGATGGCTGTGCAACAGAAAGTTATATGTACACACACACCCCTACACATCTACATTACTAGATAAAATAAAGTGATTCTAAAGTGATCAATTGAATAGCACACAGTTTATGAGTTTGAAAATCCAAACTGGTTAAATGACATGCTTTCACACTAGAACATAAAGGTGATGCTCCATTTTTCATGCTTTTTTTTTAAGTCACAAGCAAAAGATTGAGGGTGAAGTCCTAGAAAGATTGTCCCATGGATGGGTTATGCACAGTTTCCAATGTACTTATTGTGATAAAACTACAGCTGTCATTCTCATTCTATAAGATGCATTTGAAAGCAAGTAAATTAGAGACTACTAGTCTTAAGACAGACTTGCACTGTCTAGATTTTTAATTGCTTACTTTTAATGTAAACAAAAGTCTGTATAAGTGTCAGCAGGAAAAAAAAAAAATGTTCTTTGCACTTTGAGCTGATTGGGAAACACCACTGTCCCTTGCTTGAGAATCACTGTCTTACAGGACTAAAATAAAAAAGTAATTATTCTAGGGGAAACCCAACTTCTCTTTTTATTTGATCACTGGAAAAAATCCTATTTTCTGAAGGCACTAAGAAACATTTTAAGAATCAACACTCTGATCACAATGGAACTAGTCTCCCTAGTCACAATAACAGTTAAGTCTGATTTGCATGGTCCCTGTATAAACTCATGGATTCCTGAATCAAGTACAGTCATGTTGAATTAATATTTTTGCCTAAGTGAGTAGATATCAAAATTTAAATACATAGAATAAGCAATGATAATATCAGTAATTTTGCCTCATGTGTTTTTCTGGTTTTATGAAAATAGGGAAAGTGACTTTTTTTCCAAGGGGGGGAGGGAGAAGACAAAAAAATTGTATATTGGAGCCAAAAGCCTTATTTGCTGTGAAAATTACAAATGTTTGCCTGGAGCAAATATGTGAAAATTTGCAATTTGTTATAGGTGTGGAATTTTGCTATTTTTCACAGTGGAAGAACTGTTCTGTGTAGTTTGTTTTTTTTCTCCTAGATGTGTGAATTCTTAGAGAAATTCTGAGATCTACACATTTTTATGCAAAAGATGGCAAGGTGAATAATTACTCTCAATAATAATTAAAAATTCTGCTATGTAACTCAATGAAATACTTTTTTCTCAATGTTGAATGGCTGCATTTGTTAGAAGAAAGTTCCAATAATGTATTGAGCTTTCATCTAGTACAAAAATGCTGTATTAATGTACTGCAATACTTTTACATAGGAGCGTATTGATATGTAAAATAAAAGAGATGGAGTATAGTTAGCTTAAAAATCATTTAAGCTTTTATGACATAAATGAGATAACTAAAATTCAGATGTGAATCTTATGTATACAAAATTAGATTCAGATACCATGTAGACTGAATCAATCTACTAAACACAAATATTTAACAATTCCAAAATTATGTAATAATAAAAACTTCAAGTTATGCAAGTATGTAATGTGCATTTCACTTAGAACTGAATTCATGCAACTAGGTAAGATTTCCTAATGGTCAAAAAGAAAAAGGAAAAGAAAGGAATACTACATTTCCTTCTTTCCTTCAAGTCAAAGTGATACTATGACTTCCATGTCTCCTCTGTCTATGACTTATCCTAAGACGAATTATGAAATGTGTGCATTATCTTTGTGCCCACTCTGTAGGTGATGCCTCAGGTTAGCCATTGAGAAGGAATGCTGATGGCTCCAGACCTCTCCTCCTTTACACATGGAATTTTCTGTCCTGTTTCTCATACCATTAGGGACACTTTTGTTTTAAATTCTAACATAATTTGCTTCTTTCATTAAGCAACCTGTTTTTTAATATATTTCTCCAAGCTCTCTTTTTTGTTCCTGGGTAACATGTGCCTTTTTAGAATGCTTCCAAAGGGAATGTAGGACATCATATTTCTCTGGGTTAATGACATTCTCTAACATGCAGAAAGCAAGACTGGATGGTCTGTTTTACAGTTACCTGATTAATCTACTCAAAGTATGTTTTAATTAACAATATAGTATGTATGTAAGATTCTAAAAGATCAGCCTACCATTTGAATTAGTTTATGGGTTGCCTTTCTCTTTTCAAGTACTAAAACCACTAGGAATTGAGAAGCTTTGCAGACTATTGCTTCTCTCCAGTCTTTCTTAAAATGCTGTATGAAATTATTTTTGTTTTGTTTGTGCTGGTTTTAGTAAGATTCAGTACTGTCAAGCTTTTCTTAATATCATATAACCTTAACACAGGTACCTAATTCATGAATTTCTGAAACCTAAAATGTGTATTCATTTACCTATGGGACTAAAGATAAAACCCATCATAAAATGATTCCCAGCATATGTTCATGGGCAAAAATCATGGAAAGGCAGGCAAGAGAGATATATTCATAATCTTTTTAGAAATAATGACAGTTTTCTTCCCTTTAAAACAGAAAGCTAATTGAACATAATGTGAAAACTACTTTAGTCAAAATTAATTTTAAAAGATCATAACACTAAACATCAATTATAATGTAAATTAATGGTAACAAGAATAAGACATTTAAAAATTAACATAAACCAACATTAGTCTTCCCCTTAAGAAGAAACAAAAGTCAAAACTGCAAGGTTTATTGCTATATTTTCAACCATGGAGAATGCATGTTGAAGTTTAATTCGTTAGTGAATTTCGCTTTTAGATCACCCTTCCAGTGAAGTTTTCTACTTGCCAATAAACACTGAGGAATGTCTCCTTTCTATGCTCAGACCAGATTGCTACCCCTTTTTCTTATCTGCCCAATTAGCTTTAGAGGCCTTAGCTATCACCAGCCTAACTACCTTGGAGCTCTTAGATGAAAGTTCCTTATCCTAGGCTGTTCTATTCATCAGGAATCTAGCAAAACTTAGGTTTGAATAGTTTCCTATGAAACACCTCCCACTAAAGTGATTTGTGGTCCCTAATGAACCATGAGCTGATGGACAATTATTCATTTGGCTGAAGCCCATGGTACATTTAAACAGTACTCTGGATCTCACAAGGCTGCATTTGTGACTTACATTTAAGTTTAGATACAAGATTTTTGACATGAGCAAGAAGTTTAACAAGACTTTAACTGGAATCACCATGAAAGAGCAATTTTGACTTGAAATTTCAACTTCTCTGTGATTGGTATGCAGATAACCCAAAAAATAATAAGGGTAAAAATTTCCTACATTTAGAAAAGCAACACTGAGTTACATTAAATAAAAACATTATAGTTTTAAATAATCACCACAGAGTATTATAAGCAAGAATGGACTCCATTTTTTTAAGACCTTAAGCAACATGATTTCTTTCTTGATTTTTGCAAAATTTGGACTCATACTTCATTTAGAATCAAAATATCTAGAAATAAAGGATGGCAGTGGAAATTTCTTTTTCATAATAAAATAGAATAGGAATAAAGCCGCTTAAATCATGAGATTTAAAGAAACAGATGTCATTTAGGCTTCATAAGGGCATAGAGGAACACTTTCTGAAAAGCACTTCTTAAGTATCTTTGACACAATTGATTAACAGGTAACAAGATGATCAGAAATCTTCCTAGAACAGGAGGAAGTATGTTTAGTAATTGAAAACATTGCTTGAAAAAATACTGTCTAGAGTTTCACCTTTTAGTTTCATTTGACTCAGCATTCCCGCTTAGAGTATGAAGCAGAGATGAACACAGGGCAAATCAAGAGGCAACATCTCGTGAATAATTTGGTGGACTCCCTCTAAAGTGTTCTCTCTGTCCCAGGCAGACCTTGGACATGAAAAATTTCGGGACACAGCTATATAGTAAGGTCTCAACACAGGTGCTTGGTCTTATCCACTAAGAACAAGGATTATCTTGTCAATTTTTGCTGTAATTGCATTCTTTTCTGCAGTTTTGAGAGTATGCTGCTGCTGCTGCTAAGTTGCTTCAGTCATGTCCAACTCTGTCCGACCCCATAGATGGCAGTCCACCAGGCTCCTCCGTCCCTGGGATTCTTATACTGGAGTGGGTTGTCATTTCCTTCTCTAATGAATGAAAGTGAAAGTGATGTCACTCAGTCATGTCCGACTCCTAGTGATCCAATGGACTGCAGCCTACAAGGCTCCTCAGTCTATGAGATTTTACTGGCAAGAGTACTGGAGTGGGGTGCCATTGCCTTCTCTGGTTTTTAGAGTGAGAACACCACTATTTTTTTAAGTCTACTTAGCCAGGTCACTATTTTAAATTTAAGCATGCTGCCAATGAAGTTTACTTACAAAATAATGTTTCTTCAGTTCAGTTGCTCAGTTGTGTCTGACTCTTTGCGACCCTATGAATCACAGCACGCCAGGCCTCCCTGTTCATTATCAACTCCCGAAGGCTACCAAAACTCATGTCCATGGAGTCGGTGATACCATCCAGCCATCTCATCATCTGCTGTTCCCTTCTCCTCCTGCCCTCAATTGCTCTCAGCTCAGGGTCTTTTCCAATGAGTCAACTCTTTGCATGAGGTGGCCAAAGTGTTGGAGTTTGAGTCTCAGCATCAGTCCTTCCAATGAACATCCAGGACTGGTCTCTTTTAGGATGGACTTGTTGGATATCCTTGCAGTCCAAGAGACTCTCAAGAGTTTTCTCCAACACCACAGTTCAAAAGTATCAACTCTTTGGCACTCAGCTTTCTTCACAGTCCAACTCTCACATCCATACATGACCACTGGAAAAACCATAGCCTTGACTAGATAGACTTTTGCTGATAAAGTAATATCTCTGCTTTTTAATATGCTATCTAGGTTGGTCATAATTTTCCTTCCAAGGAGTAAGCGTCTTTTAATTCCATGGCTGCCAATCACCATCTGCAGTGATTTTGGAGCCCAAAAAAGTACAGTCGGACACTGTTTCCACTGTTTCCCCATCTATCTGCCATGAAGTAATGGGACCAGATGCCATGATCTTCGTTTTCTGAAGGTTGAGCTTGAAGCCAACTTTTTCACTCTCCTCTTTCACTTTCATCAAGAGGCTTTTTAGTTCCTCTTCACTTTCTGCCATAAGGGTGGTGTCATATGCATATCTGAGGTTATTGATATTTCTTCAGCAATCTTGATTCCAGCTTGTGCTTCCTCCAGCCCAGCATTTCTCATGATGTACTCTGCATATAAGTTAAATAAGCAAGGTGACAATATACAGCCTTGGCACACTCCTTTTCCTATTTGGAACCAGTCTATTCTTCCATGTCCAGTTCTAACTGTTGCTTCCTGACCTGCATACAAGTTTCTCAAGAGGCAGGTCAGGTGGTCTGGTATTCCCATCTCTTTCAGAATTTTCCACAGTTCATTGTGATCCACACAGTCAAAGGCTTTGGCATAGTAAATAAGGCAGAAATAGATGTTTTTCTGGAATTCTCTCACTTTTTCCGTGATCCAGCTGATGTTGGCAATTTGATCTCTGGTTCCTCTTCCTTTTCTAAAACCAGCTGGAACATCTAGAATTTCACAGTTCCGTATTGCTGAAGCCTGGCTTGGAGAATTTTGAGTGTTACTCTACTAGCGTGTGAAATGTAAATTGAAAACTACAAAACTTACTTCATTAAGATCTCCTTCATCCCCATTATGTACCACAATAAAATGCCAATAGGAACCAATACTAAATAATGCTCATCATAGGGAGCATCAATTTTATAAAGGATGAAGGAGAGAACAAAGGGAGAAGAAAGTGAGAAGTGAGACAATACAAAGGACTTATGATTTTTAAAAAAGTCCTGTGCTACAAGGCTTAATCTGGGGAATGAAATCTGTCTTTATTCAGAAGTATATGATGTATATATTCTGCTTTAGGACCGGAAAGCAGTTCAATTAGCTAGGAGAAGCTTTAAAAAGGAGGAATGAAGAGGTATCGGCATGTCTCTAAAATTTCAGTGACTACCTCTTTCCTCCACCCTATTTTTCAATTATTAACAGATAGAATGGGTTGCTTCAGCAAATGATTATACATATTTATAATACATTTTAACAATGTATTGAACTTACTGTGTGTTCTTTTATTATACTGTAACTCACTTCCATTAGGAGACTGTGCTAATTTTCACAAATGCTAAATACTGGCTTTAGTTTTGGAATTTCAGGTCTTGAAAATCTTCTCCTGCAATTATCTCACTATCTCATATGTCAGAACTTTGATAATGACTGACACAATAAAAGAATCATGTTGATGCTACTGACCTAAAAATTATTTTGAGCTATATTACAGTAGCTGCTTGTGTGAAGTTTACTCAAGTCCTTTTAATCTCATCTACTCTTCAGTGAAAAGAAAAATATCAGAGTTCTGTAGGAGCTATACTGTAAGTATTAGAACTATGCACAAAATCTGTGTGCTGAAGACCTCACATCAACAAAAATAGTGCTCACCCTAATTAGTGGGGCAATTGGAAGAAGCTATTGTAGAAAAGTGGAAATTAGAGGAAGATATTGTAGGGAACAGAGGAGCCTGGTGGGTTACAGTCCAAGGGGCTGCAAAAGAGTCAGCATGACTGAGCGACTGAACAATGAACAGTTGTAGTAAAGTTAATTCTCATTAACCTCTTATAAAACAAAATATGGACTATAGTTTCATGGAATTAAGAAAACCATTTGAGCTGCTGAAATTATTTACTTATCTATTTGAATATGCCTTTTGCCTTGGGGTTTTTTTTTTTTTTTTTGAGATGTACTTTTTGTTAGACTAGATAATAAAAACTGGGCTGTCTTCTGTTACATATTTGACTTAATATTTAATGGAGCCATAAGAAACCGTAATTTTTGCAGATAAAAAATGGTTGAAAGTGAAAGTTGGTTGCTCAGTGATGTCAGAATCTTTGAATTGAAGCCCCATGGACTGTAGCTCACCAGGCTCCTCTGTCCTTGGAATTCTCCGGGCAAGAATACTGGAGTGGGTAGCCATTCCCTTCTCCAGGGGATCTTCCCAGCCCAGGGATCAAATCCAGGTCTCCTGCATTGGAGCAGACTGTTTACTACCCAAGCCACTAGGGGAGCCCCCAAAGGGTTAAATATTGGCAATCTCATATAGAACAACTTACATCTGGGTGGTGTTTTCTGCTAAGAGGGAAGGATTGGATAATGAGTGAAACAGAATCAGTATGATAATTTTCCTTTTGAGTTGTTATAGTACATTCTAAAAATATTGTTGCCCAGTTTTTTTTTTAACAGTAATTGTATACATTGTTCAGTAAAATGTGATTGTTTATTTTTCTTTTAATACATGCATATAATGAATAATCTATAGTAGAAATTCATAAAAAAGATAAATTTTAAAAGTTCTGAAAAACATTCTCTTTGGCTATTTTTATAATAACAAAGTTGTTATATAGATAAGTTTGTGTAAATAAAATTTAAAACTGTTTCTGCTATTAGAAAGCATAAAGAAATTAATTTATTTTAAAATCTTACTTTGATTTAGATCCTTCCATTTTGTATAATGATACATTGTTTTCCTTTAATAGCATTTTGGTGACTTCTTACACCATTACATGAAAAATACAAATACTGCATTGGAAACTGGCAAATGTTTGATATGCAAGTAGACAAGTATCTTCTAAAATAGGCCAATGAACATGAATCTTCATAAGCTAACCCCTAATGTTACATAAATTATTTGGATTTTAAAAGCTGAGTCAAGTAAAAGGGACCAGGAAATCAACCATAACAAACAAACAGAGAAAAAAAAAATCTAAGTTCCTATATTACATTATACCCATTCAAGGAATAAGTTGGTCACTTAATTAAAAACACATAATCTCCCTATATATTCAAATATTATTTTTAATTATTCACTTTTGAGAAGCTTTTAGAATTAAAAAATGCTTTAAGAAATTATCTGGTTTAATCACTCTCTAAACTCTTGAAATAGTTCATATGAATCTCTTTCTTTATCAGATGCACAATCTGGAGGTCAGATACCCAAGGAGCACATATAATCAAGACTAGGTATATTTTTCAGCCTAATCTGGTTTGCTGTGCAGACTGGACCTTATTTTAAGGATCACGGGCTGCCAATAGGAAATGCTCAAACATGCTGAATCTGATCCAGATTCTGTTATGAAAAAATTAAAATAAAAACAAACAAACTCCTAGAACTAAAGTGTTCTTCTACCCTTGTTCTGATATAAAGAGATCAAGGGAAGACTTGCAAATGTGAAAAGAGCAAAGGTGAAATTTCAGAAGACCATGGGCTTCCCTGATGGCTTCATGGGTAAAGAATCCACCTGGAGACACAGCAGATATGGGTTTGATTCTTGGATTGGGAAGATCCCCTGGAGGAGGGCATGCAACCCACTTCTGTATTCTTGCCTAGAATAATCCCATGGAGAGAGAAGCCTGGAGAGCTACTTTCCAGAGTCACAAAGAGTTGGACACAACTAAGCATGTACATTCTTCATAGCTTTGCCTCTTTCCCCTTTGTATCCACCTGTCTTGCTCCAAAGGGAAATCATGAGTGTCTAACCATTTCAAAGTACCATAATGAGTGAACTTTCTTGCACTCTCAAGAAAGAAGATAAAAAATGTATACAGCTGCAAATAGCTCTTTGCATCCAGTATATCTTTTATTAATAATAATAATAATAATATTTTGAGGAAAGTTATCATACCCAATATCAAATGAGGACATGGAAACCACTGGAGATAATTGACTTCATCCAGTGTCTTACAGATTTAAGGAGCAAGTCTGAGATTTCAGGTCAAATCCTGTGACACCAAATGTATTGTTTTTTCCTATGCTCTTCTATGCTTAATCTCTCTGAATAATTTATATATTCTTAGAAGGGAAGATATTGATAAATATTGAGGTAGTGATTACTAAAATTACCTGCGGGAACTGAAATTAACAAAGATTCTTGAACTCCAGCATTAGACACTATTTTAAAAGGTCTGTAAGGTTTTTGGTTTTGTTTGTTTGTTTTGGGTTTTGTTTCTAAGTTCTGTCTAATTACCGGTTTTGCTCAGTCACATCTGGGAATATCTTTAGTACTGAGATACCTTTAAAGTATATGCAAGAGTATTTACATTTTTCAAAGCGGAAAATAAATATTAGTGAATTATTTTATTCAGAATTTTTGCATTATGTAGATGCTTCGAGAAAGTGTTTGGTGGAGGGGAAACTTCCTGGCACCTCTGAGATTATGACATGAAGGTAGGTATTTACTCTGCTTTTTAAAAAAATGTATTATTGCTTTCACATTGCATGCCTGGACACTGATTAAATCTTAGATCTGAAAAATCAGTCAGTGAGCTGCTTATCATCCCTGGTAGAATACAGCCTACAAGAAAAACAAAGGTGTTTCAGATGTTAGCTTCCTCTCCTGTTAGTCGCATGAACTTGGGGAAAATATTTAGCTTCCCTGGATCTTAGTTTGTTTCACCACTAAATGCAGATAGTCATATGCATTCCACAGAGTTGCCTCAAGAATAAAACAGGCTGTTGTATAGTGCTTAGCTTAGTGCATGAAAACGGTAACTAGCATTCATTTTAAAAGGATTAAGTGTCTGAGCATCAATCTTTGGAACCAAAGCATCTTCCCCTTTTCAGTGTTCTCCTCTTGTTTTACATTATTCTTCAATGCTGCTATGAGAGATAAGGATCAATGAACAAATCTGTCTGGCAAATACTGAAGAGTGCATTCACATTTAGAGATCATAATCGACAGATTTTTATAAAAGTTTTCAGAAGTTTTTCCTCAAAAAAAAAAAACCAACTAACATTATTTCAATAAACATATGTAGCTATGGAGTCCTTCTCCTCATGGGACACCTATTAATATCTGGAAATAATATTCAAAAATACTCTTTTAGAGAAGGTCTGTCTTTTTACTACTAAAATCTTAACACATACGCTTTTCTTTTAGGCAGATTGAGATGGGCAAAATGAAACTTCAGGGGTTCGATTTTAATTACATGTATGCATCATTTACACTTACATTGTGATGGAGTGGCGGATGAAATTCCTCCATGGTATGCACTGTGTGTACTGTCGTGGTGTAGCCACTTTTGTTTACTCTTTGTCTGTAGGTGTGAATATGTGTGTGTGTGTGACTGTATAAGTATGTGTTTCTATGTGGAATTCTATTAATGTCTTTATGTAACTGCTATATCTAGATGTGAGTGATGTGTGAAACAAAATTCCTTGTTTAGTATAAAATATAATTAAGCTTATGCTGTTTTAATCTTCATCCCATATAATATGGAGACTAAGTCTTAGCTTATTAATCTACAGATCTGAATATAAATTTAAAATAAAGTTTTTAAAACCATATTCTTAAATTCTGTTCTCTCTTCCACATTCTCTCTTGCTACTCAGAGTTGACCTCTAATGGCTGGTATTTTCTCAAATAACCATTTTATTTACCAAAAACTAAAGAACTAGACTGAGCGACTGAGCGACTTCACTTTCACTTTTCACTTTCATGCATTGGAGAAGGAAATGGCACCCCACTCCAGTGTTCTTGCCTGGAGAATCCCAGGGACAGCGGAGCCTGGTGGCCTGCCGTCTATGGGGTCGCATAGAGTCGGACATGACTGAAGTGACTTAGAAGCAGCAGCAGCAGCAGCAAAGAACTAGACACATGTTGCACAGAAAACAATATTTATGTTCTTTCAAAATTTTAGGCAAAGCAAGACATTTGACTTCCTCTAAGACCAGCTTAGGGTCACTGCTTGTTTGTTTTCATTTATATGGGCACTCCAGCCTTCATTAACATCCAATTTGCTTTCAGGCAGTAGGTATTTAAACTACAGGAGGAGTCCAGCCAAAATAAGCCATCCTTCTGCCAGGTCCAAAGTTTCCTTTCCTCCTGCTCTCTCTGGGTTTCCTCTTATAATTTTACCTTCCACTTAGTTCCATGGAATGTGCCTGGGTCCTCTAAGAGACATTTAACTTTAGGGAGTTATTACTCATTTTAAACAAAGTGGCAGAATCACTGTTTCTAGAGAAGGTGATTGTTGGCAGAAAAGAAAAAAGTGAGCACAAGAAGAATAACCAAGACTTCTTACTTTCTTCTTGTGTTTATTGACTTTTTCCTGATTCTGAAAATGTGAATTGCTAGGGAAGGGATAACCCCTTGTCCATCTCCCTTTTAATATAAAAATAAATATGTATGTCTAACTTTTGCAGTATGAAACATGCATGATACAGAGAAGCTCAAATGCGTAGTCAAAGAGAATCATTTGCTGTGGAAGTTACTGTCTAAAGCTGTAGGAATTGCATCTACCTTACACAGAAGCCCTGCTCTGTGTTCTTGCCTTCCCTTCCACTCTCTGAGCAATACATCTAGATTCATCCACACTCAGTCCTGTCTTCAAAACTCAAGTTCAGCACTCTCTCTTTTCTGAATGCAAACTTTAATAAAAGGTTCTGTTACACACACAATCTATTAAATAATACTAATGAAACTTGAACTCACTTGGATTTAAATATCTAACTGAAGGTACCCTGGGTTTCCTTTCTGACTTTTCCCCTCTTGCATCCTTTCATTTACTAGGCACCCAATTCATCCATGACAGTCATGAACTACAGCATTTAGGAGTGAGAAACCTTCCCTTCAGACACATCCAAAAATGATTTTTTTCCTCTATCAAGAGCCCTTAAAATTCTTTTTTAAAATAACACTTTGAAAAAAATAACATCTGTTTAAATCCTTTTATCATGATTTAAACACATTTTCAGTTATCACATTTTTCTTTTTTTTTTCTTTTTTTTTTTTTAAAGTTCTTTTTATACCTGTTACCATGGACACAATGTTGCTTGCCTCAGAGTCTAATTAAAATGGTTACTTGCTCAGCCAGGGAATTAGAGAATAATCACGTGTTGAGGGAGTGGTTTTAAAAACTGAGGAAACTATTGTTTAGGATCTCTTGATAGAGATACTTCTGTTAATCAAAATCCTCTCTCCATATTGCAAGGAGTGTTTCAACCAATCAATTTCTAAAAAGACCCAACATAATCTGTTTAGAAAATGTATAGACCAGATTTTAATCTCATAAACTTGTCTTTGGGCAGGTTTCCCTGAGGTATAAAGCAAGGACCTGGTATTTGCAAATGTGAGTGAGGGGAAAAAAGTCCCCTTCTTGCTAAACTATTGACTATGTAATATTTGACCCAATGTAGAATTTAGATAAATCATTAATGAAGAAATTTCCTAGGTTTCAATCCATTTTCAAATAAAACCAGCCGTCATTTCTATTTATGTAGTTGATTGCCTCATTTTGGACTATATAAACATACTATTTTTGTTGTTTTTGTTAAAAGAAAAATGAAATACTTTTAAATGGTCAAATTCTTTGTTTAAATTTAAATGTAATAATAGTTTGCTTAATACATCACAAGCAAGCAGGCATGTAAAACTGGATAAGTCAGGAAGCATTTTTTTTTTCTTCAACAACAGCATTTCCACGAGCACATCCTTGATAATGTGGACTCTCAGGGTTCTTAGAATAGACAGTAAAAATGCAGAAAGTTACCATGGTTTTCCAACAACGGTATGAATTTAATGTTTAAAATTTCCAGGAGTATAGTGACTTTGTTATTTTTTTTTTACTTTCTACAGCCCATCACTTTTGCAACTTTGATCCTATAACCTCTTAGTATAATCCCTATACTGTCTAGCACTTCTTAGATAGACTTGAAAGATGTTCAGATTATTTAATATAAATTTCCATCTCCGGATATCTATCATGAAGTTTACCTAATAATATGTTTTGATACTGTGTACCTGGACATATGAGATTCTGTTGACTAGCAAGTCAGTAGCAAGTAGAGACAGAGCAATGTGGAGCCCAAGGGAAGCTGAACAGATGATGCGATAGGAAGTCAGAATTCAAGAGCAATCTCTTTGCTAATTAACTTAAGGCATTTTGCTGAGCCATCATTTAACCTCTCTAAGACAAAAGAGGTGAGTCCATCGTCTTTCAGTTTCCTTCCACCTCCAAAGTCCTGTAACAATGACAGTCGTGCCATTCACCGTGACAAGGACTCTAGGAGAAAAACCAGCTTGATGAGGAGGGTCAAGTTTTGGTATTTGTTATGATGAAATCGAGTTCCCCCTGAAAGCAAATTGGGAAATTCAAGTGGACATTTAGATACAAGGGTATATAACTCAGAAGTGAGTTCTAGAGATACATATATAAAAGATGTTGGCTTATGGATAATGATTTAAATATGTTCAATTGAATATTTCCCAGGAAGAAAGAATATAGTGAGAAGATCAGGTACTGAGCTTTGAGAACCTAGAAAGAACAAAATACGCCTTCAAAAAAAAAGACGTGTGTTACCATATAACTAAGAAGAATGAGTCATTTTTGGTATAGTTTGCAATCTTGTTCGTCTACTCAACAAATATATACATATAAAACACTTTGCCACCGTATAATATCTGTAGGTGCTGGAGAGTCAAAGAAAAGTGAAATACAGACTGTGACAACACAGCTTTAAAAAAACCTAAGCTACTCTCGTAAGAGAATCAAGTTTGAAAACAAGAAAGTTGATATCAACTTAATCAGATAAAAATACTCATTACATGCATTATTCTCGGATATGTTTTATTTCATAAGATTCTCTCTTTTTAAGAGAATCCATTATTTGAAAGGTAAAGGGAAGACTGTAGTTTAAGAAAACATTATGCTACTCTGACTTTTCAATATTCTATATTTTGATTGGCTATATTGGAATATCTCATCATGTCCATCCAAGTAAGGGCAAGACTGTAAACACTATGAACTTGACTAGTCAGCCAATCAAATTATAGAGTGTTGTAAAGGTCAAAGCAATACAATATGCTACTATAATTTACATAACATATGTGCAGCATTATGAGTCTAATATTTCATCCTCAGACAAGGATTGAACAAGAACATAAAAAGGCATAACATGAATGTACTCTGCTGACAACAAAATCAGAAAAACTTTCTTGAGATTTCCAAGATTGCCACTGAAATTAAAGGAAGGAAGGATGAAAAAAGATACTCATTAACTGAAGTGAGTTCAAGATAAGAGGTAGGATGTAGGAAAATCATAGAGAAGTTCCAAGAAAGTGGTGGAAAGGCAATAGATAAATGGGTCTGAAAGTCAAGAGAACTGGGTTCTATGTTGTGTTTTGCTAGTAACTAGTCACAAGACTTGAAAAGTTATTGGATTTCTTGGCATTCATTTCTCAGCCTTTGAAAGAAGAGATATATTAATAGCTATTGCTTTTAATAATCTTAGTTGGTGTTTTTTTTTTTTTAAGTATACAGCAATGAATATAAAGCTATCCTTACTTTCAAAATACAATTGTGTGGCTCATAATACAAGTAAATCAGTAACTGCTTAAATTAGTTTAAGAAACAAGAAAAGGAACATCTTAGCACAGACCTGCCTGTAGTCTGTCATTGTTCTTTGCCCCTGCCCATATAGAAAGATCTACACTCATATACGTGATGTAGAATATGAGCACAATCTCCGTAAGTCTTATGGTGTGGGCACTTAAAACCTAGGCCAGGGAAATAGCCCAAGACTTACCAACAAGGCAAAAAGAGGCTCTATACTGATGGTAAAAATGACATGATTTACATTAAAAATCTTCAAAATCAGTCCATAAAACCTACCTAGCATAATAGGAAAACAGTAGTTGCTATTATTCCATTTCTTGTTAGTTAGCATTTTCTAGGCAGAATGGATCTGTTGTGATATTTCCTCTTTAAATGCTACTACTGAAGTTGAAATAAACTGTCATTAAAATTCTGAGAAGGTAAGAAATGACAGTGAACCCAGTAAGATGTTTCAAAAAACCTGCACCTTCTAGATGAATCATAGAAATAATAAGGATTAAAATATAAAAAATAAATTGCAACATATTAAGTTATGAGAATGTCAAGTGAATGTTCAGAGGAATGGTACATTTTCTTTGAAAAGTAAGTAACTTGGTGAACTCATAATTTCACAAGCCAAATCAAGAGCCAAAGTATTGGGCAATTAATGAGAGAACCCAATTAATAATCTCTGATCAATCAAAATTATAGAAAAAGGACAGTTAAACATGTATTTCCAATTGCTGAAAATGACTATCTGGTGGATAATAAATACTTTCTACATGTTTAATACACAGAATAGGTTTAATATCCAAAACTTCTTTTGGTCTTTTCATCTTGTATTAATCACTTTAAATATGTATGGTCCTTTTAACATTTGTGTTTATTTATTCATCCTATATCAAATCTGCACATCTTGTGAAGGATATTGTGACTTTATTCTGCCCTTAAGTACTGTTTCTGTGTTAAAAATCCCCAGCATGAGTTCTAAACAAACATGAAAGTTTTTTCCACTTTGCATGGAGTATGGAGATAGAAGTTGAGAGAATAAGGTCCTGAAACCTTTGGGTGACCAAGTGGAAAGGAAGCACCTGCCCGCTGTGGGCAGCAGCCCGGCACAGCAGGTGTCTGCCTACCTTCTAGGCTCTGCACAACCCGTTGGCTTCCATTTGCTCAGTCTCTTGTCATTTATATTTTCTTCTCTCATTTAATTTTCTTCATTTCCTCTCTCTTCTCCTTGCACTTTTTTTTTCTTTCTCCTTCTTTCCTTTCCTCTTTTTCTCTCTCTTTCTGAGAAGAGTTTCACTTTTAGTTAACATTCAGAATGAATCTTAGTGGCTCAGGTCTGGTTTATCCGTGCTGGCTGTGAGGTTCATACAGCGGTAGTAAATTCCTTAAAAATATTGCAGGATAATGAGAGGATCAAATGAACATGAAAGCTGTACTGTCAGGTGCTGATGAGCCAAGGTGATAACCTAACTTAATTTGAACACTTTAAAAATATGTGCTCCTCATCTGGAAAACATATCTAGTAAGTGTTAATGCTATTGGTTATATGTTGGAAGATTTAATGCTTATTACATATTCTGCCGAGGGAGAATGAAAACTCAAAAAATCCACACTGAATGCAAGAAACGCAATCTATGCCTATGATCTTTCAACAGAAGCGTTTGAAAAGGCTATCTGAGCTGCATTTTTTTTTACCCTGACCATTATAATTAAGAGAAAAATGAAATAAAGTGAAAGTGTTAGATGCTCGGTCATGTTCAACTCTTTGCAACTCATGGACTGCAGCCCGCCAGGCTTCTCTGTCCACAGAATTCTCCATGCAAGAATACTGGAGTGGGCAGCCATTCTCAGCTCCAGAGGATCTTCCCAACTCAGGGATCAAACCTGGGTCTCCCACATTGCAGGCAGATTCTTTACCATCTGAGCCATCAGAAGCCCCATACTTAAGAGAACCATTCCACAACAGAGTAGGCCCCCATTTTTATCATATTTTTCACTCTCAGAAAACATCTTATGTTGTTTTAACTTCTTCAATATCTACCTCCTTCACCTTCAAAGGAAGCTCTCTGAAAGCAGAGATGCTCTCACATTTTCTCCTGTATCCCTGGCACCTAGCACAGGACCTGGCCTGTGGTAGAGATAAACAAGTTAAGGGACTCCTCCAATAACCAATCTGATATCTTCTATCAGAAAACTGAATTGGATAGAGATTTGATATCATCCTTTTGAGGTCTTCAGGAGTGAATAAAGTGAATAGAAATGAGTGAATTAAGAACAACTTATGAGAGTTTTGAAAGTTCATCAGGAAGACATTTTTCATTCAACAGAAGTCAAGACCCAAGATGCTAATTATATGTTTCCTGATAGACAAGATTTCAGGATTTAAGAAACTTTGTAAGTAGAAATGTTTCTTTCCTATTCCTAAAAGCCACCAGATATGCCATAGAGATAAAAGTAAAAAAAAAAAAGAAAATCTTGACTTGTATATTTTCTGTAAAATCTTTGTAAAAAATATTTTCTTCATTCTTAGATACTCAACAGTAGTTCTCATTATGTGTAAACTACCATGTTAGACTGAGAGATGACACATAACCTCGTCCTTCAAAAAGTATGATTTTTTGGAAACACTCATATATGCTTACCTTCTTTATACACATGAACTTCTGTTTGTAGAGGCCCAATAATTAATATGGTACTAAAGATATTCTTTGGAGAGGGAAATGGCAACTCACTCCAGTATTCTTGCCTGGAGAATCCCACAGACAGAGGAGACTGGAAGGCTACAGTCCATGGGGTCAACAAGAGTCAGACACGACTTAGTGACTAAAACTGCTAAAGATATTCCTTAGGTTCCATCCATCTCTTTCATCCCTTTCACTCTTGTCAGTTTCTTAAACTCCAAATGCTTCTAATCACCATAGAGCTAGTCTCCCAGAAAGAATATTCTTTCTTCTAATCTCTGCTAGTTAATTCTTGCTCTTTATTCATAAATACTAAATACCCTAAATACTCATAAATACCCTGGAGAAGGGATGGCTACCCACTCCAGTATTCTTGCCTAGAGAATTCCATGGACACAGTCTGTGGGGTCATATGAGTTGGACATGACTGAGCGACTAACACTAAATATTCATAAATTCTTGAGGGCAACACTACATGTTCTCCCTTTCAGATCAAAAATGTTCTAAAGTGCTCTTACTTTTCCACACAAATTCTTATTCTAAACACAAAAGCGCTCTTATTTTTATTTCTGTGATAATTTGATTAATGTCTTTCTTCACCACTAGTCTGAAAGCTCCATGTGGATATCAAGAGTACTGAAAAATTTGTTAAAAAATGTGTAAATGCAAACCCAACAGGTTATATCTCCTGATTATAAATCTTTTGAATGCTACTGGGTTTTAAGTTATAGATTTAGTTTATTAATAGAAACAATTCAAAGGCAAGCAGAACAAAAACTGAAAACAAATAGATCTTTTATAATAGACACTTCAAATTATATTAATAATCTGACAGTGGACTGTATTTTAATTTAATCACAAATGCTTCATAGTATACACATATGGTGATGATCTATTTCATATGTCCATTATTCAGGTTATCTTTTTAAAAAAATTTTTTTTTTCTTCTAAATTTGGCCCATTCTTTCCTTTAGTTCTATGCTAACACCCAGGATTGGAAATTGCAGAAATCAATAGTGAGGCATAATTCACTTCTAATATTCAGTTAAAGTCCTTAATTCAATCATTTATTCATCCACAAAACATTCAAAAATCAAATATTTAACACCTAGAATACAAGATACCATATGGGCAAAAAGAATGTCTTGATATACCAAATGCATAAAAAGTTCCTTTTCTCCAGCTGTCCTTGATTTAATTTAGAAGTTAAGATAATTGCATAAATAGCTGCAACAAAGGCCAATATGATAAGTCATCCCAGTTGCTTAAACTAAGCATAAGGGAATTTCAGAAAAAGGGTGCATTTTTTGTAGGGGCTGTGGGGAAAGGAGAGATGTCAAGTGGTAGCACTGTGCCTTAAAAGGAACTGGAAGGATTTTGTTTGATTAAAAGAAAAAATTCAGGCAGAGAGAATGACATTAATGAAAATGAGGAGGTCAGAGGTCTCAGGAGGGAACACAAGGAATCCAGTTAGATATGAAGAACAGGAGAAGGTAAAGCTGGAGAGGAAGAATGAGCTAGTTTGTCAAAAATCTTGAAAGAAGGTGACTAAACATTTTTCCATCTTGCCCATGAGATGTTTTCTGTAGCAGCATCCTATCTAGTTCATATTTGAAAACAGCATTTCCTAAATAGCTATAAATACAACCACTTTATATGTCTACCAAATATTAGAACCAATTTATTAGTCTATAATTTAATACTTTAAAATGTATAAAATTTTAAAGCTTTGATATCCTGTTTTGCTCATAAACATATCTCAAGTGGACAATAAATTATATAAAATCCCCAAAAGCAAAGGTGTTTCTATAGTTATATATTAGAAGTGAGACATTGAGAAAATAACCTCTCTAAGCCTCATTTCCCTCATGAATAATATTCTAAAACATATTCTACAATGTTGGAAATTAAATGTAAAATGTATAGAACATAGCTGTACCCAACAAAGGGTAGTTTTCTGATTTCTTTCCAGAATTGAAGTAACCTAAATTTCTATTATCAAATATACTTATTTCAAATTCAAAAATATAATCATTTACTATATACCTTATTTTTCTAAATAACATATACTTATATTAATAAAGATGGAATTCCATGGTCAAATAAATTTGGATAAAAACTCATTCTATAACCTTCTTTGTTATAGGCTGAATATTGTGTTCCTACCAAATTCATGGGCTTCCTTGGTGGCTCAGATGTTAAAGAATCTGCCTGCAATGTGGGAGACCCAGGTTTAATCCCTGGGTTGGGAAGATCCCCTAGAGAAGGAAATGGCAGCCCACTCCAGTATTCTTGCCTGGAGAATTCCATGGACACAGGAACTTGGCAAGCTACCGTCCATGGAGTTGCAAGAGTTGGACACAATTAAGTAACTAACACACACACACAGACACACTCACACACATACATCCCAAATTCATATGTTGCAACTTTAACCCCCTAGTGCAATGGTACTTGGAGGGAGGGCCTTTGAGAGGTAACTAGGACTAGATGAGGTTCTTCAGGATGGGATCCTCCTGATGGACTCTGTCCTCACATAGGCAGAGAGGGGAGACATACACAGAGGAAAAGCATGTAAGCAAATAGTGAGAAGGTAGTTGGCTGTCTATGTCAGGAATCTGCCGTCACCTTGACCTTGGATTTCCAAGCCATGAAAACAGTGGGAGATGTCTGCTGCTTAAAACCACTGAGCACAGTCAATGGTATTTTGTTATAGCAGCTAGAGCTGACTAAGACACTTTTGGATAAAGTCTTGGATAAATTTATTAGAATGAATAGTGCTCTATTAAGGCTTTGAGATATTCTGCAGGAAACACATTTATTTAATCTTTTGTAACCTTATTTACCAAATCTATTGGAGCATAGGACATTCCTTTTTTCCAAGTAATATAAGAAAACATCATGTAGGCATCCCAAATTATTGTGGAATCTAGGAAACTATCAGGGAACTTACTTCAATGTTGATTTCTATTAATGTAAATAACCATTTAATTGGATAAATTAGTAAGTGTCATGAATGTCATTAGCATTTTATTTGTCTACAGTATAAGTAGTTTAGTCTTGGTAGGGGGATCGGATAGATGGTCTAATTCACCTCTGGACTTTAGAGATCACAAAACAATGAAGCCAAAATGCATTCAAAGTACCTTTTATAACACTTCTTGCTGTCAAGAAGTGAATACCTAAAAATCATCCAGAACTAATAGTTCTTTTAGCTCCTCTTAGCTATTTAAAGAGACTAAATTTCCAGTTGCCCATTTCAGCCCGTTATGGTGAATTCAGGGCAGCCCTGATTGAGATGTTTTTGCTAAAGGTCCAACCCAACTCTGCTGCTTCTCTTCGAGTGTATTCCTTTGTGTTTGGTCTGTCACAGACACTCAGAACAACTGCTGAGCATCCTTCTCATAAATGTTTCATATACTTGACGACAGTATTTATCCCTTAGTTTCCGCATGTTTGGATTTTATTCAATATCTTTTTGGTTAATGTGGAGGGAGGGAGATGGCACTTATGTTTCATATTCCACACTGCTGCCAGCTCTATCTAAAACACAAATTGATAATGTCAGTCCCTGCTGAAAATCCTCTCGTGATTCTCCACTGCCTCCAAAGTTAAACACAACCCCTGTAACATAGGTCACAAGACCTTTCATTTTCTTGCTTCTGCCTGATATTCTTAACACTAATCTACTCTATTTCAATCCCACCAGTGTAATTTGTGTAATATGCCATGCTGTTTGCAAAGCTATCCTTTTGTTTAGGCTGTTTTCTTTGCCTGCAATGTCCTTTCCTGCCTTCTTCAGGTGAATGCTACTCATGCTGTAAGACTTGGCTTAAATTACAGTTAAATTCGATGTTTTTTGTGTCCATCAGGCATAGTTGATCACTATTCCTATGTTGTTCCATGTTTGTAATGACTTCTTATGTTGATCCTATAACCTTGAAGTGTACTTGTGTTTTCATCTGCATGTTTCTTTTTTGCACTGTGATGGCATTGGAGATATGGTATGCTAAGACATAAATTTAATAAATGATAACTGATATAGGTAAAGAGTTTATTTTTTTCATGAAAATAAAAAAATCCAGGGATAGGTAGTCCAGAGCACATACTGAAGTTTGATGATACCACCTGGAACAACTTATTCCCTGAGCCTGCAGGCTTCCACCCACATCCTGATCACCTAGAGGTCATAATACAGCTTCTCACCTCCAGTGTCACATCCACAGATGTAGCAAGAAGAAGGAAAATGAAACAAAAGAAGGAGCTGTGGTTGGCAGCAAATTTTCTTAAAATACCTAGGACATTTCCACTTATATCTCATTGCCAGGACTGCATCACATATTTGTTCACTTCTTATAAGAGAATTTGGTATTTGGGACTGAACATATTTCCCCCTTAAAAAGATACAAATGTTGGTAGCAAAGAAGAAAGGCAGATGATGTGAGCATCTAGCAGGGTTTGTTATAGAGACTCTCTTCAACACTTTATAATAGGTGTTCAGGAATTCATGTTAGACAAAAGAACGTCAAAATGATCAACATCCAGTCAATAAAACTACATATTTCTGACTTAATATTCTCTTAACTCATATTTCTGCTTCCTACTAAGTATTCGTGGTATTGACATAATAGTTTTTGGCTTTTGTTTTTTCCTTTTTTATAGAATTTGAATGATATAAAAGGCATTTTTTCTCTTTGTTGCCTTCTCCTTAACCTTTGCAGAGTGAAAGCCATTCAATTCAGTTCAGTTAAGTTCAGTTCAGTCGCTCAGTCGTGTCCGACTCTTTGTGACCCCATGAATCGCAGCACACCAGGCCTCCCTGTCCATCACCTCTCCCGGAGTTCACTCAGTCTCACGTCCGTTGAGTCAGTGATGCCATCCAGCCATCTCATCCTCTGTCGTCCCCTTCTCCTCCTGCCCCCAATCCCTCCCAGCATCAGTCTTTTCCGAGTCAACTCTTCGCATGAGGTGGCCAAAGTACTGGAGTTTCAGCTTTAGCATCATTCCTTCCAAAGAAATCCCAGGACTGATCTCCTTCAGAATGGACTGGTTGGATCTCCTTGTAGTCCAAGGGACTCTCAAGAGTCTTCTCCAACACCACGGTTCAAAAGCATCAATTCTTTGGCACTCAGCCTTCTTCACAGTCCAACTCTCACATCCATAAATATATTAAATTTAAACTTGACAGGATTCATTATTATTGCTTAATAAAACAGCAGTGACACTGTCATATGCATAAAAAACACAAGAATTTTGGGTAGCATTAATTTATAGGATTCTAAGCCATTTTATGCAACATATTTTTCTTTTGTTTAATATCACTCCTTTTTATCAAAATAAAATGAGAATTATAGATATACTTTAACACATCCATTTAGTTAAAGCCAATATGGGGTTAGGCCAAAGAACACAGGTGAAGTTCATTTACTCTGTTCCTCAGCTCCATTTTCTCCTGTAACTCTCCAAAATCTCATTTATTTCACAAAATATTTTTCAAAAGTGTTTTATTGAGTATCTATTATGTGACAGATATTATTCTAATTGGAATGCATTAGGGTATTTATGAATAAAATCTATAAGGTAAAGCTGTATTTTGGATAAACTTCTTTTAAACAAACTCTTGTCTGGTTCACTGTGACATTCCCTATTACTTAATTCAACAATTCTGTCCTTATCTTATTGTAACTGTCAGGAATATCTTGGCACAATGGCTGACCACTACCTTCATCTTAAAGCACCCTCTGCCTATAGCTTCCTGGACACTATTTAAAGTCATCTACCTCACTGTCTGTATCTTCTCAGTTTCCTTTGCTAGTTTTTTCTTGTCTCCCAATGCCCTCCAATCCCACTCAAGTATATATCCCAGGCCTGCAACTCTTAAGAGTAAGAGGTTGAGTAAAAGATTTTTTTTATTTGTTTTTAATATTGCTTTTGCTTCATTTATTTATTTTTTCAAGTAAGTCCATCATTATTCAGATATTTAGATTCCTCTAATTTTATGGCTTTACTTTCTATATGCTAACAATTCAACAAGTTATATTTACTCTCAACTTCAGTCTTATATATTGAACTTGCTATCTAGCATTTCTATAGGTAAATTCTATCCAAAACCTGCTGTTTCCCTTGTGGCTTTCATCTCAGTGAATGGTAATTTAATTTTTTTCCAGCTGTTTTAACCTAAATGCATATACTCTTCCTTAATCCTTTCTTTTTTTCTTACTATTGATAATTTTCATCTACCAGAGAATCCTACTGGCTTTAAATTTAGATACTTCAAATTCCAATTTTTTATTATGCCTATTACTACCATCCTGGTCTAAGTCATCAACATCATTCACCTTCCTATTTGTTGAGGTTTTCCAATTGGTCTATCTCATGCAAACTTTGCTCATAATAGCCTCATCTCAACAACACAGTAATAATAATCCTATTACTCAATATTTTATTTTATTTTTTAATTAATTTTTTTTTTAGTTTGTTTTGCTTTACAATACTGTATTCGTTTTGCTACACATCAACATGAATCAGCCACGAGTATACATGAACTCCCAATCCCGACCCCCACCTCCCCTCTCCCGCCCCACACCCTCTCTCTGGATTATCCCCGTGCATCAGTCCCAAGCATCCTGCATCCTGCATCAAATCTGGACTGGCGATTCATTTCACTTATGATATCACACATGTTACACTGCCACTCTGCCAACCCATCCCACCCTCTCCCTCTCCTACAGAGTCCAAAAGGCCGTTCTATACATCTGTGTCTCTTTTGCTGTCTTGCGTACAGGTTTATCATTACCATCATTCTAAATTCCATATATATGTGTAAGTATACTGTATTGGTGTTTTTCTTTCTGGCTTACTTCACTCTGTATAATCGGCTCCAGCGTCATCCACCTCATTAGAACTGATTCAAATGTATTCTTTTTAATAGCTGAGTAATACTCCATTGTGTATATGTACCACAGCTTTCTTATCCATTCATCTGCTGATGGACATCTAGGTTGCTTCCATGTCCTGGCTATTATAAACAGTGCCGCAATGAACATTGGGGTACACGTGTCTCTTTCAATTCTGGTTTCCTTGGTGTGTATGCCCAGCAGTGGGATCGCTGGATCATAAGGCAGTTCTATTTGCAATTTTTTAAGGAATCTCCACACTGTTCTCCATAGTGGCTGTACTAATTTGCATTCCCACCAACAGTGTAAGAGGGTTCCCTTTTCTCCACACCCTCTCCAGCATTTATTGCTTGTTGACTTTTGGATCGCAGCCATTCTGACTGGTGTGAAATGGTACCTCATTGTGGTTTTGATTTGCATTTCTCTGATAATGAGTGATGTTGAGCATCTTTTCATGTGTTTGTTAGCCATTCGTATGTCTTCTTTGGAGAAATGTCTATTTAGTTCTTTGGCCCATTTTTTGATTGGGTCATTTATTTTTCTGGAGTTGAGCTGCATAAGCTGCTTGTATATTTTTGAGATTAGTTGTTTGTCAGTTGCTTCATTTGCTATTATTTTCTCCCATTCAGAAGGCTGTCTTTTCACCTTGCTTATAGTTTCCTTTGTTGTGCAGAAGCTTTTAATTTTAATTAGATCCCATTTGTTTATTTTTGCTTTTATTTCCAGTATTCTGGGAGGTGGATCATAGAGGATCCTGCTGTGATTTATGTCAGAGAGTGTTTTGCCTATGTTCTCCTCTAAGAGTTTTATAGTTTCTTGTCTTACGTTTAGATCTTTAATCCATTTTGAGTTTATTTTTGTGTATGGTGTTAGAAAGTGATCTAATTTCATTCTTTTACAAGTGGTTGACCAGTTTTCCCAGCACCACTTGTTAAAAAGATTGTCTTTAATCCACTGTATATTCTTGCCTCCTTTGTCGAAGATAAGCTGTCCATAGGTGTGTGGATTTATCTCTGGGCTTTCTATTTTGTTCCATTGATCTATATTTCTGTCTTTGTGCCAGTACCATACTGTCTTGATGACTGTGGCTTTGTAGGTAAAGCCTGAAGTCAGGCAGATTGATTCCTCCAGTTCCATTCTTCTTTCTCAAGATGGCTTTGGTATTCGAGGTTTTTTGTGTTTCCATACAAATTGTGAAATTATTTGTTCTAGCTCTGTGAAAAACACCGCTGGTATCTTGATAGGAATTGCATTGAATCTGTAGATTGCTTTGGGTAGTATACTCATTTTCACTATATTGATTCTTCCGATACTCAATATTTTAAAACATTTCAGTAATTTACTTGTCACTCATAGAATAAGCCATAGTCCTTATAATGTCCTACATTGTTTAATCCTGCTAAGTCTAACTTCACTCGCTAGGATGACTCCAGGGACACTGATCCTTTTCTTGTTTCCTGGCCCTCGGAAGTCCAAGAGTCCTCACTTCAAGGCCCTGTCACATTTTGGTCTTTCTCCTGGAATATTAGCTATCTACCTGCCTTCCTCCTTCATTCTTTTTACAGTTCTCTGCTCAAATGTCACCTTCTCAGTGAGACCCTCTCTGATAATTCTTATAAAATGCTCAGTGACCACACCATGCTGAAGCTGGCACTCCCTACTCTTATTTTGGCTTATTCTTCCTCATTGCATGTATTAAAACCCAATCAACTAAACCAACATATATTTATGACTGCTGTTGTAGCTAAATGTAAATTTCACAATGACAGTAACTGTGTCTGTTTTGCTCATTGCTACATCCTCAGTATCTGAAACAGTGCTTGGCATATAGCAGAAACTCAGTAAACACATTTTGTTTAGCAAGAATAGATGAATAATTCAAAATGAAATATATAGATAACATTATAACATTCCTTTACAAACACTCTTCTAAGCTAATGAGTATGTGATTTTTGCCCATAAATAATTTGAATCAAAAGATATTAAAAAGTCTTTGAATTAAAATTCTTCATAAAGCAGACTACCTTTCTCTTTTATTAGTTCACTAGGACTCAGGTTCACAACAACATACAAAAATAGAATCTGTATTAACAATTGAAAGAGGACAAGAAAACATATGCTGACTAAATATGTCTTTCCTCCTCAGAGTGTCTATCACAGCTTAAATACTACTTTAGTTTCAAGGTCTCACAGGTTATAATTTTCTTTTATCACAACAAGAATGTTTTAAATGGGTCCTTTTAAATGATGAGAAGGTATTTGCTGATCATTTAGAACTGCTTACAAAGATAAATATATGTTAAATAGTTTTCTATTTAAAACTTACAGAGAAGTAACCCACAAAGACTAGAAAATAATTACTCTTAATAACTAACTGAACTATTACCTGCTTATTTTCCATTTCTTAGTTCAAAAAAAAATGAAAAACTCAGATAAAGCAATATCTTCAAAACTGCCAATTTGCATGTTTTGGTAAGGAGAAGTCTTTTTTAACATTTGGGACATGAAATTGCATTGAATGAAATAAAGTGAAAGTCCTTTATGTTTGTAGTTATTCTAATTGAAATATGGACAGATAATGGCGGTTCCATCTTTCACACAGAAACTTAAGCAAAGGGACAGAACTGTTTATGAGGAATTACAGATGATCCCCCCCCTTTTTTTTTTTAATCCTCGAATGTGCTTCTCTTCAAACAATTCAACTTACACAGAACTGTGAAAATATGATTCCAAACCTTTGTCCATTTTTGTAAATTGTTTGCATTTTTGTAAATTTCTTTGGTTTTGTTTTCCTTTTAAATTCCCTCTACATTTTTCTCATTGCTTATTGATCACCTTTGTAACACTCCCAATTAACAGAACAAACGTGACAAGGAAAAACAATTGTTCGTGCAATCCCACAACTTCCCTTTGTGCCTGGAGCCCAGTGTGCTAGTGCTGTGTGATTACAGCGTGCTCTCTCAAATGTTCTGAACTATTTTCTCTGATGCAACTAGCAATCATACTGATAACCAGATAGACAGACAGATAGAGAGGAGATTCCAACAGTTAATTTACTCTGGATACAAAGTTCAGACATTTTAATAAGTGTTTTCTCTCTACTGCTTTCAACGCTTTCCAAAAATATATCTTGAGCTCATACATCTATAGGCAAAAAAGAATGATCAATTTCAATGTAATATGAACAAATTGTAGGAGATCTATCGGCTGAAAGATTATTTTACATGAAGATATGAAGGATCTCATCATAATCATATTCCTTGACAGGGTCCCAGTGAGGTACATAGGGAGAGCTGAGAAAAGGGGCAGAAAGATTTACTGACATAGTAAGACCAATAAAGCAAAAAGTGTAAACCACTCAGAGTCCAAAGACCATGATCAACTTGCCTTTATGTGATTTGACAACTGAATTATCAAAAGATACACAGACTTGCCCAAGTAGAAATGACTCTCCTCCTTTCCATTTTAGAAATGAATAAAGCCATCTTTGAGATATGTAACAATATCAAGCAATAGGAAGGCAAATATCTATTGCATATAAGGAGTCTGAAAGAGATGAGAAAATGTTACCTATGTTATCCACTTCTAAATACCTATACTTTGAGTGAATGAGTGAGTGAAGTCGCTCAGTTGTGTCCGACTCTTTGCGATCCCATGGACTGTAGCCTACCAGGCTCCTTGGTCCATGGAATTCTCCAGGCAAGAATACTTAAGTGGGTTGCCATTTCCTTCTCCAGGGGATCTTCCCAACCTAGGGATCGAACTCTGGTCTTCTGTATTGTAGGCAGACGCTTTACCATCTGAGCCACCAGGGAAGCCCGTACTTTAGAACTGAGTAAAATAAATACATATTGTGTGTGTGTGTGTGTGTGTGTGTGTGTGTGTGTGTGTTTGCGTGTTAAACTGTTTCAGTCATGTCTGATTCTTTGTGATCCTATGGCCTGTAGCCTGCCAGGCTCCAATGTCCATGGGATTCTCCAGGAAAGAATACTAGAGTGGATTGCCATGCCCTTCTCCAAAGGATCTTCCTGACGCAGGGATCAAACCTGTGTTTCTTATGTCTCCAGCATTGGCATAGGCGTTCTTTACCACTAGCACCACGTGGGAAGATATCCCCTCCTTCCCCAACAGGTATTAGTTAAAATTATTTATTTTGAACATGCTGCTCATCATCGAACTGATCTATAGCATCAGGGGCCTTGATGAGTCTCTCAGCTCCTGAAATGTTTAAATATAAAGCCAGTGGTACGCCTTACAGCATTTTAAGCCCCTTTCTACTGTAAGTACACTTTTTTACAGGTTTTCCAACAGCTGTGTCTCCCTCACAGACAATATCTCCTACAATAGAGTGTGAATTTAGTCCTAAAAATGCACTCACCAAGACACCAAAAGTCCTGGGAAGTCTGACCTCACCCAGGTCAAAACTAGTCCTGAGAATTAAACTGTCAGTTTTCTGAGAACAAAAGCTAAGTTTTCTATTTTATAACCTGTCCCCAGTTTACACAGTGTGCCAAAAACATTCTTGAAAATTGTGTTTGGGACCTAACTGACTCCAGGGTAGCCACATAAAACAAAGTTCTCCTAGGACATCAAGAATATAGGTTCTGATTTAGAACATATTGAAACCTCTGACATACTGGCACAAATGGAATAAAGCAGAGTTTTGTTTTGTTTTGTTTTCCAAGTAAGATCTACACCTGCAAAGCTACAATCAAAAGTCTATAGGAAGTTGGAGTAGATGTTAGGAGGTCTTTTTCTTGCTCAAAGTTCTTGAATTTGGATTTACAGGCTGCCTAGAAAATTGATCTTGAACTTGGTATGATATCAAGGAGTCAGAAAGACTTCTCAAACATTCTTTCTCCTCCACCTCTCTCTTTGGCTGTCCTTTCATACCTAAAGCTATTTAACAAGGTGACACTTTCAGTGATTAGAGATGAGGCTTAAAGTAAAAATGTAACTGGGAGAGACTAAAGACCTAAAACCATTTTACTCTGGAAAAGATACATTAAGCATGTCCTAGGAAAATATCCCTGTGGGGGAGAGGGAAAGTCAGCATGTGGATTCTTCATAATGGGCATGTCACAGTATGTATGGTGTTTTACAATTTTCTTTGACTCAACTGTTATTGCAGCCTTGAACTCCCACTGGATCTTGAAATCACTTTGAATAACCTGCCATAAGCAGAGAGAAAATCCTATAGTCAACTTACTCCTTTAAATTTCAATTCTGTTTTCAAGATTGAGAATGATTAAAATAATCCAATTCAATCATCTCAACAAATTGAATGCTTTTTATTATGACTGCTTTGAGGATACAGCAAAATCAAAGACAGTCCCAGTCTTTAAGGAATCTTACCTCTCTGAATGGGAATAAGCATTGCAAAAAAGAGCAATCTGGATCATATAATGAGCATGACCTTAACTGCATTTAATTCAATTTTATTTATTTACACATGTGGAAACTAAGACTTAGAAAGTTAAATGATTTCTTCAAGAAGCCAAATAGTTGAGAGAACTCTTTCTAATACTGAGGTAGACCAGAAAGAAAAATACGTCATGAATAGTGAATTATCTTATTTATTGTCAGCTTTTAAAATGCATTTACACAGACAGTATATTGTCCTTTTATCATAGTGCTTTGATACAATCACTAAAAAATAATTAATATCTTACAAAATATTTTCCATATTCTATGAGCTCTAGAAATATCTGTGCTGAATAAATGAATGAATAAATAAAATAAATAAACTTGGGAAAGTAAGCCATTTTTCCAAACACCAGATCAAATAATTGTTACTTTAAACATTGAGCTGTATAAAATGTATTTTAATGGCTAACAATATTGGGCAACAGGACTTGCATTCTCATCATTGTATACAGTCTGTTTTGCACATGCAGTATGTTTTCGTGGTCTAAATTATGAAAAGAGTGTGAGCCTAACCTTTCTTATTGTGTGTTTATGCTAAAATGAGGAGAAAAAGCAAATATAACGTCCACTGGCAAATGACAGAATGTTACCAAGATAAAAAGGTAAAGTAGTTTTCAGCTTTCTAAAACTATGTATATGTATATGCATGCAGCATCACTTCAGTCATGTTGGACTCTTTGCGACCCCATGGATGTAGCTCTCCAGGCTCCTCTGTCCATGGGATTTTCTAGGCAAGAATACTGGAATGGGTTGCCATTTCCTTCTCTAACTCTAAAAATTATGCCAAGCTAACTTGTACTGCTTTGTGCTTTCTTCTCTTTAGTTTTACCCTGTTGCTTATAAGTTGATTTTGGGTAGAAAAGGAAAAGCTTTCTTCCTAATTTTGAGAGGAAAATAGATGGGAAATAACAGAAGGGCATTTTTCTTTAGTGACTAGACATTCAGTGAACAAGCAGGTTGTTTTGACAGATGAGCTAAAGGTCTGTCCATCACAGACGTGGGAGGTCCTCACTCCTCTGACTGCTGAAAGGAAAAAGCTGAAAAACAGCCAATGTGTAGATTGATCAAGAAAAAAACATAGACAAACTGTTCAAGAAAATAAAATCTAGGCTAGAGCCTGGTTTTGATAAAATAAATGATATTATATGATATAAAGGCATGCATGTGTGTGTGTGAAAGTCTTTCAGTCATGTCTGATTCTTTGCGACCCCATGGACTGTAGCCTGCCAGGCTCCTCTTTCCATGGGATTCTCCAGGGAAGAATACTGGAGTGAGTTGCCATTTCTTCTTCTAATGCACACATATATAGTTCTATTCCCACGATCCTTCTTTAGAGAATACTTAATTAGGTTGCTGTCTGCTTGTTCTCACATAAAATGTTATCTGGTAGTAAACTTGGCTGAAGGGTCATGATGATATCTCAAGCCCATGGGATTGTTCTGACCTTTCCTCCCTCTGTAACTTTGGCTACAGCCACTTCCCACACACTTGTGTAGCTTTGCCCATCCCATGCCCTTTTGCTCCATGTTCTGCTTCTTCAATTCATTATTGAAGCTGAATAAGGCTGAATAATATTCCATTGTTTTTGTATTTATATCTATATACACATACATATGCCACTTTTTATTGATCCATTCATCTCCCCCCAGAAACCTAAGCTGTTTCCATATCTTGGCTATTGTGAATAATGGTGCTGTGAACATAGAAGTACAGCTATCTGTTTGAGTTTAATATCTCCATTTCCTTTGGATATATATCTGCACATGGGATTTCTGGATAGTATTGTAGTTCTATTTTTAATTCCTTGAGGAACCTCAATACTGTTTTCTATAGTAGCTGTACCAGTTTGTAATCTCTTTCCTCTGTGCCTGCTACCATTTGTTATATCTTGTCTCTTTTATAACAGATATTCTAACACTTGCATTTGTATGCACCAATGAAATATCAGAAAGAGAAATTAAAAAAAAATCCCATTCATAATTGCATCAAAATAATAAAATATTTAGGAGTAAATTTAACAACATAGATACAAGATCTATTCACTGAAACTGATCAAAGAATCTGAAGAAGACATAAATAAAGGGAAAGTATTCTGTGTTCATGGATTGGAAGAATTAATATTGCTAAAAATGTCCCTATTACCCAAAGTAACCTGTATGTTAATGCAAGCTCTATTAAAATTCCAATGGAGCTTTTCACAGAAATAGAACAAACAATGGTAAAATTTGTATGGAATCACAAAAGATCCCAAATAGTCAAAGCAATCTTGAGAAAAAAGAATGAAGTTGGAGATGTTACACATCCTGATTTCAAACTATATTACAAAGCTATAGTAATTAAAACATTATGATATTGGCATAAAAACAGACATATAAATCAGTAGAACAGACTAGGAAGTCCAGAAATAAATAGATATTCAGTTAATTTACTATAATACTTATATGCTTAATTTATTACAAAGGAGCAAAGAATCAGCAATGGAGAAAGGATAGTTTCCTCAATAAATGGTACTGGGAATACTGGAAAGCCATATTAAAAAAAAATGAAACTGGACCACTATCTTACATCATACACAAAAATTAACTCAAACTGGACAAAAAAATTGAACATAAAACCTGAAATCATAAAAGTACTGGAAGAAAACATAGGCAGTAAACTCCTTGACTAATATGTCTTAGCAATGAGTTGCTGGATTTGATTTAAAAAAAAAAAGGAAAAGCAACAAAAATATAAAAGTAGAACTACATAAAACTAAAAAACTTTTCCACAGCAAAGGAAATAATCAACAAAATGAAAAATCAACCTATGGAATAGGGAGAAATATTTGCAAGCCACATATCTGGTAAGGGGTTAACGTCCAAATATACAAGGTACTCACACAACTCAACGTACACACACACAAAGTTAAAAGCAAAAAAGAAAAATTGAACAAAGGACCTGAAAGGACATTTTTTTTTTCACAAAACTGTCACTAAACTGTCAACAGTTTCATGAAAAGGTACCAAACATCATTAATCATCAGGGCTTCCCTGGTGGCTCAGATGGTAAAGAATCTGCTTGCAGTGCAGGAGACCTGGGTTCAATCTCTGGGTTGGAGAGATTCCCTGGAGAAGGGATGGGTACTCACTCCAGTATTTTTGCCTGGAGAATTCTATGGACAAAGGAGTCTGGTGACTATAGTCCATGGGGTTGCAAAAAGTCAGACATGACTGACAGACTAACACTTTCACTTTCAGTCATCAGGAAAATGAAAATAAAACTATGAGATATTTCACACTTGTAAGAATGTCTATTATCAAAAAGACAAGAAACTGTCTTAAATAACCAAATGTGAAATATCTTGGGGGTCTGGAGATTCCTATAAAAGTATACAATATTATATTATAAAAAATACTTGTTCACCTACTTGGTTATGTAGTAATAGGAAAAGATTGCACTGAATCACCATGGCAGATATTTTCAGGCTTATTAAAGTGAAATTTTGCTCTGTGTGAAATGAAGAATCAGAATCAGGAGTGCAAGAAGTAGCTGGAGGAGAGGAAATGTTATAAGGTTGCACTATGAATCTAGAGTTTGTACTTACTGACTGAAGTGAAGTTGCTCAGTCGTGTCTGACTCTTTGCAACCCCCTGGACTGTAGCCTACCAGGCTTCTCCGTCCATGGTATTCTCCAGGCAAGAATACTGGAGTGGGTTACCATTTCCTTCTCCAGGGGATCTTCCCGACCCAGGGATCGAACTTGGGTCTCCCACATTGTAGGCAGACGCTTTAACCTCTGAGCCACCAGGGAAGCTCTAGTCAAATAAGTAAGTTGGCAATATAATAAAAGCATCATCAATACCTGTATTTTATGTATAATACCAAGAGTAAAGAAGTATGGTGACTTGCTCAAAATTACACAATTGTTTATAAAGAAACATTATTGTTAAAGCATTTCACTGTGTGTATCATAACAAACCGTGTTTGCACTTTCAGTAGTGTCTGACTCTCTGCAGCCCCATGGATTATAAACGGCCAGGCTCCTCTGTCCATGGGATTCTCCAGGCAAGAATATTGGGTAGGGCACCATTTCCTTCTCCATAACAAACTGTGGAAAGCTCTAAAAGAGATAGGAATACCTGATAATCTTTCAGGTCTCCTGAGAAACCTGTATGCAGATCAAGAAGCAACTGGTTGGTTCAAGACTGAGAAAGGAGTACAACTGGGCTGTCTGCTGTCACCCTGTTTGTTTAACCTATGCTCTGAGCACATCATGAGAAATGCCAGGCTAGATTAGTTACAACCTGGAATCAAGATAGGCAGGAGAAACATCAGCAACCTCAGATATATGTATGATACCACTCTAATGCCAGAAAGGGAAGAGGAATTAAAGTCTCTTGATGAGGATGAAGGAGGAGAGCAAAGAGCTGGCTTAAAACTAAATATGAAGAAAACTAAGATCATGGCATCTGGCCCCATTACTTCATGGAAAATAGAAAGGGAAAAGGTGAAAGTTGTGACAGATTTCCTCTTCTTGGGCTCTCAAATCACTGTGGATGATGACTGCAGCCATGAAATCAGAAGACAATGGATTCTTGGCAGGAAAGCTATGACAAATCTAGACAGTGTGTTGAAAAGCAGAGACATCACTCTCCTGACAAAGGTTCATGTAGTCAAGGCTATCACGAAAGGTTGTGAGAGCTGGATTGTAAAGAAGGCAGAGCGCCAAAAAATTGATGCCTTCAAACTGTGGTGCTGGAGAAGACTCCTGAAAGTCCCTTGGAGAGCAAGGAGATCAAACCAGTGAATCTTAAGGGAAATCAACCCTGAATATCCATTGGACTGATGCTGAAGCTGAAAGCTCCAGTATTTTGGTTATCTGATGTGAACTGCTGACTCATTGGAAAAGTCCCTGGTGCTGGGAAAGATTGAGGGCAGAAAGAGGAGAGAGCACAGAGGATAAGATGGCTGGATGGCATCACCAATGGACATCAACTTGGGCAAACTTTGGGAGATGGTGAAGGACAGGGAGGCCTGGAGTGCTGCAATCCATAGGTCACAAACAGTCAGACATGACTGGGTGACTAAATGACATTATTGTTACAGAATACTCAAGGGAGCGAAGTAACTAGAAACTTCAGGAATGCTGGAAAAGAAATGAATGTGAGGCTTTTTTTTTTTTTTTTGCTGTGGCCCTTATTAGAAGTTCAATTAAAACTGACTTAATTTTTTTGAGGGGGAGGAGTTTGGCCGTTCTAACTGGATGGTCCTCAAGGTGATTTTATCTGGGTCACTTTTTGTTCAAGGTTTGTATTGTCTTACAGGCAACAAAACCTACAAGAAAAGTTTTAGAATTTGGTTTCCCTAGATAGTTTAGTCTGGATTCCCAGTAATGACTCCAATTAGGATTAGGTTAAGTGCTCAGTCTTGAGCTAATCATGGTGGTCAGGTAATGGCGTATCCTGATTGGCTGAGCCAGATTTAAATGCCTATTTCTAGGCCTAGATAGTAAAGGTATCCCACATTAAACACAGAAACTGAGAAAGTGAGACTGGTCTTTCCTAACAATCTGATTATCCCTTGTTAACTGCCAAACTGATGATTCCCCAGCCCTTTCTACCGCCAGCATCTTTAACTTCCAGGGACATTTCAGTGGAATTTTCATCCTGAAAAGAAGAAAATAATATTTAACTTGACCTTGGCATTTTTCTACCTTGCTCAATAATACCTTTTTTATATTCTCTAATGAAGTCTACTCTATATGAATAATGAAACCCCCTAAAAGCTGTGCAATTGATTATAATTCTTTAAATATAAGTCAAAATAATTTAGATGTAATGGGTGCTATCAGATATAGTTTCCAACGTGGTCTTTAACAACCCTTAGAACATTCATCCTAGGGTCATACACATAGTAGATATTGAATCAGGGCATGTTAAATTTGATGGGAATATTTTCTTGAACCATATATCTGCGGAGATTGTTAGAGCAATAGCTATATGTCTGTATGTAGAAAATAAATTAAGAAAAGACAGCTCTTTGCCCCCAAAGTCTTATTTAGAAATGAAAGCTCATTCCAAAGGATGAGAGTTTATATCATCCTAATCTGTATATATATCTATTGCTGATTCATGTTGATGTTTGGCAGAAACCAACACAATTCTGTAAAGCACTTACCCTTCAATTAAAAAATTTAAATTAAAAAAATCCATTGCCATGACTCAGTAATAGATTAAAATTAGTTTCACTGGTCATAATGGCAGTTATTAGAATATTTTTAAAAAATCAATAGACTATAACAGAACAAAATAGAAAAGACATGTGTGATATCATAAGCGAAACGAATTGCCAGTCCAGGTTTGATGCAGGATGCAGGATGCTAGGGACTGAGGCACGGGGATAATCCAGAGAGAGGGTGTGGGGCGGGAGGGTGGAGGTGGGGGTCGGGATTGGGAGTTCATGTACACTCATGGCTAATTCATGTCAATGTGTAACAAAACGAATACAGTATTGTAAAGCAAAACAAACTAAAAAATAAAAATTAATTAAAAAAAAAAAGAATAAAGCTGAGCACATCAGTCATAACATGGATAAGAATTATTCCTTGAGATTTTATTTCATTTGTTGTTTGTGTGTCTGTGCACGTGCTAGGCTGTACTGTAAAATGTATTTCTTCCATTGCATCACAGTAAAAACAGTTTGAAAAACACTGCCCTCAGAGTGATGGTATGTATTTACTTTGTCACTGTTCATGGTTTATGTTGTCAGCTGGTAGCAGAATCAGAGAGCGACATTGACACCTAACATATAACCATATTTGGCAGATGAAGACCTTGGAGAGCTTGTGCCATGTCTGAATCCAGCTTAGGCAGGCTTTCAATTGGTCCATAATGCGCTCATTGGTTTGGAACTCTGTGGATGTACGTGTCCCTCAGTATGGATGAATTTGTGTGACTTCTTGTCAAATCAATGTTTATTGACAAAAATCTATTTTGTTTTTTGTCCCAGAAATCTATATTGGCACTCTTCCCTGTGGATATTTGGCTAGTCAGTGGCAACCAGTGATGCCAGCTAGAGTTTTTACTGTTTTTATGGTGCCAGCTGCTTTCTTGGCTTGGGTTTCTTTTGTTCAGATTGTAAATGAGGGCAAGACACCCAAATCCACCCCAGTGTGCTCAGTGGCAAATGACAGGAGCCCAATAGCTTAAGGCTAAGCAGCAGGAGTTTTCATGAATGAGAGGTCAGACATAGTGGTAGCTGTAAATGCTGAACTGTGCTAATGGATGTAATGCATAGAAATACTGGGGAAGTGTGTATATGAATGTGTGTGTGTGTATATGAATGTGTGTGTGGTGTTTATATTTGTATGTGTCTTAAAAACATTTTTTTTTGTTTGGAATGTCCTTATTTTTAACTAAATGAGATGACTGACTTTGTTTAAATGCATAAGAAAGTAGTCAAAATATAGAGAAAAGTCTCACAGTAAGGCTATACATATATGATTAAAAAAAAAAAAGTTCACAAACAGGTTACTCCATTGGTAGAATATTTAGGATTGTGTTCTTTTTCTTCAGTTCCTAATGTATGGATTTGGGGCCATTCTAAGATTCTCTAGGATTTGTGCCAAAGGTACAGGGGAAACAAAATCATGAAATTTAAATCTCTTAAACGATAGGATTTGTTTATAAAACCTTATGAAATTTGAGGATAGGATATTGAAGAGTGTGCCTACTATTAAGAGTTGAATTATCTATGTGCTAAATGATCTGAGATTTTAAACTCTGATTATTATAAGTAACTGAGAGAGAGATGAACCACAAAGGGTGTCCCTTGTACTAGAAGTGGTACAAGAAGGTTTCAGGCCACGCCTAAAGGATGGCACCAGAGAAAGGGAGGGTTTGCAGTGTGTCAGAGTGGATGGCCAAGGAGTGCCTGCTTCCTCTGGAATGAATGACTAGTTTTCATTTGACTAGTCTATTTACTACGATGCGTGGGAAAGGAAGTAGGTTCAGGTTGAGGGCCGTTACAGAAACCTTTTTAAGGCCAGACCTTGCAGTAGGATAGAGACTGCAATCAGAAAAGAAAAAGAACAGAAAGATCAAAAGATCACAATGGAAGTAATTAAATAAGATCAGTATCTCCTTTTGGACTTATAAAGATAAGACTTTCCCAATAAAGTTTTGATCTCTGGCACAGAAAAGTTTTCAATTTCACAACTTTTGATAATGCGGCAATTTTGCTTCATACATATGCGAGTGGCACTAACTATCTCTAAATGTATACTTCTGCAATCATAAGTTTGAGAAATGACGCATTGTTTCTATAAGGTATATTGCTGGTTAAGGAGGGCAAAAAGGAAAATGTGCTGGCTTCTGTCTTGATTTCTAAGCCACATTTCCTTTGTCAATGACTTGACCCCAACACCAACACTACCACATTGTTTTGTTTTACAAGCCCAAATTATTTTGGTTCTTGCTTATTCTGGCCACCCAGGTAGTCTTGCAAGAAATGAGTTAAAAGGTTAATGGAGTAGCATAGGGGTCCCCTGAAGTTGTGGCTCTAAGTGCAGATACCTGGTATTAATGCAGAGGCAACCAGACTGGTTCCGCATTATCATCCCCTCCCTTCAAGCCTCCCTTTAAATCCTACCAATACCTTTATTAGTGTCAATCGTGCAAAAGGTTCTCAAAATCCAGTCTGCCTCCTGAGTCTGACTCTAGAAAAGATTAAAAAAAAGAATGTATACTTGCTCAGGAAAAAAGTTCACAGTACGCAAATAATCTCTTGGGTACTTTTTTCCTTGTCTATGTCTAATAAACAAACTTCCTCTGAAAAAAATCGACTCCACCAAAAACCAGAAGAGACACACCCTGAGCTCCACCCAGCCTTCACATCAGAGGAGAACTTTCCATTTTTCTGTAAAAAAGAAATACCACAATAATTGCCTTTCTACTGCCTTGCATGAAATCATGAGACACAGAATGGTTGCCAAATAGTTCTAAGCCTCTTAACGTGATCCACTACATGTGAGTAATGAAGAGGATTCAGGAGGATTCTTCCAGTACTGCGTTCACAGATTTAAAGGAAACTAAGAAATCAGTCTGATACCTTTTAAGAAAACATTTCTAAGAAAATTGGCAAAGAGCAACAGCATGGATCCTTCTAACTTAAATATTTAGGGAAATGTACATTTATGTCCACAGAAACTTACGTAAAAGCAAAAGCGATGTAATATTTAGACAGTAACTAGGACAGGGACATTTGAATCTCTCTTTTCTTTTTTTTTTTTCTTAGCAAATGTCCTGTTTAGCTCATATTTGAATTAAGTGAACCATTCAGAAAAATCTCAAAATACATGGTAAGGACAGGAATCTATATACAAAATCAGATCACTGGCATTATTTAAGTGTACACTACCCTTTCTACTTATTTACAGGCCAAAGTTAAAGCAACACTTGTATATATATATAAACACGCACTCACTGTTCATCTGAGGGCTGAAGTCACAGTGAATGGACACAACTAGTGGCTCACAGTTAGCCCTCCAATCTCCCCTCAATACCTTCCACATTTAATAAGAAATGGAGAAAGGGCTTATGTTACCATAAAGTCCATATACTGCAATCCAAGCTTCTAGAATTTTGATTATTGTCCCTGTAAAATATGAGGCACCAATGTATTATCACCTAGAGGCAAAATTGGTTATATTGCTTCATGGCAACCAAGCCTGTAGCCGTCCCAGGGTACCTCCTAGGTGCATGTAAGACAAGAACTCTGAACAACATTTCTGGGTCATTCCAATTCACTGGACAACCATGGGGGTCTCAGCTCTCTGGAGCACTCCACTCTCCTGCCTGTTTATTTGTAGAATATGCTTCCTTTAGCTAGGGCTAAGGATCTCTGATTTATCCTTGTTCTGGATCATTAGTAGAGAGAAGATGCATAACCAACACGGAAGGAAACGTTTGTCCCGCAAGCATCGAACCAACACATTATGATGCTGTTTTTCTGGAAGTTTTGGGACTCTTTAGCAAACCCCCACATCAGAGCAGAACTTGTTAGCATAAACATCCTGAAGAAAAGGCCTGTCAGATTTGAGTTCATTTTGCCTTTTGTGAGTGTAAATTTAGTACTAATGGAGACAACGGAGTGCAGTTCAGAAAATAGTGCCACTGAAATTGTCTAAGAAGAAACAGAAACATCAAGGTTACATAAATATACATATATTCCAGTGATACAGCATTTGTAAGAGGGAATTTCCTCCAGCAAGGGATGTGAGTAATGTAATATAAGAAAATGACTGGACAAGCAAAAAAAAAAAAAAACTTCCCTGGAAACTGTGTTTAAAGTGACCACAATTTTCTGAAAGAAAAAAAGTTGAATTCAGAGGTGATTGCTTTGTTTATATTGCTTCTAATTATAAAACAGTCAGGTAAGGTGTCTGATTTCCTTTTTCTTTCTGATAAAAAGAAGAAGTTAAAAAAATTATTTTTTCTGTTTATTAGCAGAGAACACACAAGGAAGTCTGCCTGGATTTGAAACCTAATAATCTCTAATTTACACAATAAGTTTATATCATAGTCCTCTCGACTTGCATTTAGAAATTACTAGTTTATTGTTAAATATTAATTTCCTACTTTTTTTTCTTTCAGAAAGCTGGCACTGTATTAAATACGAGTGCTTTTGTATTCTGCTATCCTCTTTGAGTTGAGGAGAATTGCATAATTAAACCTGGCCTGAAATCAACCACATACAAGTTGAATAAACACCAAGTCCAACTGGGGAGGATTTAACATATGAATGTTACTTTCCTAAGACTAAAATACAGGTTAGATTTCCAAGTTTCAGAATGTTGCTCAATGAAAGAAACACGCTGCCCATGAGAAAAAAAAGAAATAAATAAATCAAATGGTGGTGTAATACATAATCAAAGGCACTGATGGTCACAAAGCATTCAGAACAAAGGTTTGCTGAGCAAGCAAAGACATGTACACAGTCTGATACATAATCTCTTCTAAGTAAAAGGTCTTTATTACCTAAAAGAACAGGAATGCTTATTGGTTTTTGTTATTTTTTTATTGTTGTTTTGTTTTATTTTATATACCTCTAAGACTAGCATGAATAGATTAACTCTTTCTGTAAAAGGAATGAGTTAGTTCTTAGAATATGAACTCACTTGAGAGATAGAACAGCACCCTATCTGCTATTTTTTTATTCTAATTTTACAACCAAAAATACATCATAAAGGGACCTTAAATAATGTTTACTTAATTTATCTTTATTTAGGATGATTAAAATTTTTTCTTCCCAGGGTGCTCTCATAAAAAGAAACAGAAGTTCAACTTTGCTTGTTTGGTACTTGGAATAGCTCCTACACGAAACATTGTCAGAGAGCAGGAGGGTTGTGAAGGAACACAATATCAATATATGCTTATTCCAAACTCTCCACAGTAGGAAACAACAATGTGTGAAGAAAGACAAAGAAATGTTTTATAACTCCTTTTATTAACAGGTAGGAGACAAGTGATATTTATATGAAAGCAGATATCCTTGTTTTCATTCCATGGTAAAACTTTGTTATTCAGCCCTAACACATATTTTAAAAATGAAAGGAAAAAGGGTTTAAAAAAAAAAAAAAGAAGTGTGTGTGCACATGTGGCCTGCATACCAGCCTTTGAGTGGGTGGTGAACAGTAAATCTGTGGTATTAACAGTTGGAAGAAAATGGCTAGCATTCAGATTTAAGGAGGCAACTGAGAAAAGGATGGACAAATTACTGATTATTGTTGACCATGATAAAGTAATGCATGTCATTTGTTAAAAAAAAAATTTCTCTAAGCAACAGAAACAAGTTTCCTCAAAGGAAAGCAACATTTTAAATTTTATAAATGTTCTAATATTATAACCCCAAAATCATACTTGACCTTCTACAGCAGATACTTCAACAATAATACAAAATTTATTTATTCTGGTCTCCAATTTTTATTTCCACTCACATGTTCTACAATGACAAATATGGCTTATCAATTCTTCAGTGCAAGGTATATTTTTATACCTATTTTTATCTAAAAGTTTCTACTCTCTAAATGAGAATTATGCTAAAATAATATTACTTGAAATGCTCTGAAAATAAACAGATTCTGAGCTATTTTAATTTCTGATGTTAGCCCTCAAATCCCTATTCTTGCAGTTTTTAAAAAAAAAAAATTTCCCAAGTATCTTTCATTTCCCAGTTAGATAGAGGTCTGTGTTCCTGTCTATGCCTGTTTTTATCCAGCATAGTAATATGAGTCAACTAAAACCGCTTCTTCCATAAACTGAAGGGTGATGATTACTGGAGCTTTAATAGTTTGATCAACTTTTAGACCAAACTATAAATATACTTCTGTATGGAAAATCTTTAGAAGAAAAAGGAATCCTTTCCTGGCAAGTGTGCACCATGACCATTGCACGTGCCTTTATCATGATCATCAATTTCCTTGTGAAATGAACTGGTGTGATGGTAGAGAGTAGGAGGGATTACGGGGAATGTGTATTGACCTTGGCACCTTTTCAGATAGAGATATGTCTATAGTAAATGAGAGGACATTTTGCTTCTACAAACACAATGATCCAAAATAGAACTAATATAGGTATGGAAACATGCATCATAATTTTAGAAAACTGAAATTATGGCATGAAAAGATTTTTATAGTATAAAGTGAAAATGTCAAATATGACAAATAAATGAGTAGAAGCACGTGGGGGTAAGAAAATCTTAATTTTGATGAGTTTGCTGTTGCTGCTGCTGCTAAGTCGCTCAGTCATGTCCGACTCTGTGCGACTCCATGGACTGCAGCCTACCAGGCTCCTCCATCCATGGGATTTTCAGGCAAGAGTACTGGAGTGGGTTGCCATTGCCTTCTCCGTTTGGTGAGTTTAGTTCTGTTTATATAAGTAAAAATCTCAAGTATGTATCCAGAGGTGCATTTACAGTTGTTTAGTAAGGCATCTGTAAGGTCTGCTAAGAATGGTGCCAAGGAGCTAGAAGCTTATATCAAAACAAATTCCATACTGTACAATTTAAAAAAAAATTAGTATTATAAAAAAGGAGCAGGAAATATAGTATGATAGAGCACTACTGTAAGAATAAGAAATCAAAGTCTAATGTTAATTCAGCTTGTAAGTTGATTTATCACCTGGACAATTTAATTTCATCTTTTAGAGTTTCGATAACATTGACTAGAAAGAATTAATAATATCTAAGATCCTATTTCAATAGCCAGTATTTCTATATGTCTAAAGCTAATTAATTAAACAATTATTATAAATCCATAATTATATTAGCTTTGCATCTGTCTTTTCCACCAAGCAGATAGGAGTAGGGTAGGGGAATGCTTTGATTGATGGTTCAAGGACTCTGGCACAGTGATTTCCAGGTATTGGGGATTTAATGTTCTGTGCTATCTTGGGCTAACACTGGATGCTCTATATATGATGTTAAGTCATTCTTGATGGTGAGAAGAAGCAAACTGTGAATGAAGGCTAAAGATATGAGATTGAGAAAGCAGAGACCAGGCCCTAAAGTTCTTACAGTGGTAAGACTCAAAGCAATAAAACCAGGCAACAGAATGAAGGCAGATAACACTCAGGGTGGCCATAGCCTGGTGGATTAAAGGTACTGACTTAAAGCAGAAAGGAGCCAGCAGTTTGAGTCACAATAAAGAAAATGAGAAAGAGATAAGACAGACCTCCAGGAATTTAGCCTTGACTAGATACTAAGTTAAACTTGTCTCAGATCCATGATTTTTATATATTTTCTCTTAACATTCAAGGTTTGAACTAGGGTCTTGGACCAGCAATTTAAATAAGTAGGTGAGGCTGAAGATAGTGTGTACAGAGAGAAGCACCACCTTTATTTACCAGGCTGACTCTAACAAGTAGTTGAGTTTTACTAGGTTGTCCCAGCCTAGTTTTGAACAAAGCCAGCCTTAAATGTAGGGCTTCCCCAGTGGCTCAGCAAGGAAAATAATCCGCTTGCAATGCAGGAGACACAGGGGATGCATGTTCAATCCCTGGGTCGGGATGATCCCCAGAGAAGGGAATGGCACCCCATTCCAGTATTCTTGCCTGAAGAATTCCATGGACAGAGGAGCCTGGCAGTCTGCAGTCCTGGGATCACAGAGATGGATACAACTGAGCATGCACACACACACACACACACACACACACAGCCCTAAACTTAGGGAGAGAAAATAGTAGATTGTATACATACAGGTAGTTGAAGAGACTCCACAGAAACCAATAATTTAATCCTAAAAAATAAATAGAATTCCTTCATTTGGAATAATTTCTTTTGGATGTGCAATCATTCTTTAAGTTACAATCTCTTGATAACTCAGCCAGTAAAGAATCTGCCTGTGATGCAGGAGACCACTGGCTCAATTCCTGGGTTGAGAAGATCTGCTGATCTCAGGAACACCTACTCCAGTATTCTTGGGCTTCCCTTGTGGCTCAGCTGGTAAAGAACCAGCTACAATGTAGGAGACCTGGGTTCAATCCCTGGTTTGGGAAGATCCCCTGGAGAAGGAAAAGGCTACCCACTCCAGTATTCTGGCCTGGAGAATTCCATGGACTGTACAGTCTATGGGGTTGCAAAGAGTCAGACACGACTGAGCGACTTTCACTTCCTCTCACTTTTTAAGAAACATAACTACACATAGGATGAGCAGTATCCATCAAGAACACCTTCGTATAAGTGATTTCATTAGACTGTTCTGTGAGAAAGACAGCATGAGAACACAGAACACTTGATATTTTGGGGGATAAACGGGAAGAAATGGAACAGAAATGGGGTTCCAGGGAATATATTTCTAAAGGCAAAAATCTTCTCACTTCATACTTTCCCCTTAAGTGTAAAAATAATCAGGAGTGATTTGCCTTTTCTAAAACGTAATAATGGACACCTAGAGACTTAAGATTTCATTTAGTTGCTTGCTACATACAAAGCCTGCCTGTGTGGCTTTAAACTCTAGAGGGCCTAGTAGTTCCTTTTACTGTCTAGAAGAAAGCCAAGCACACCCTTCCCATGTGCTTTCCTTTGTGCTGGAGCAGCTCTCTGGGATCCTTGGAAGAAAGGTGCTGTGAAAACCAGGAGGGTGTGGACTTGGAGCGCTGGGGTGGGGAGCCTGTGCGTCTTGGATGGAGACTTGGTTTCTCCATGTGTATTCAATTTATGATTTTTTTTCACTTCTGGAACCAACTCAGGAGGCGGATGGTGTACATTATAAGTCTGGAAAAGCACATGCAGGAAACAAATAAATAAATAAATAGCTGTCCTCTGCCATAGATGTATGCTGCTTCCTCAGAAATGAGTCAGTGCAAGGCAGAATCACCCAGACTGTGGGTATGCCCCAGCATTCTTGCCTGATTCACCACCTCCCTCAGACTTGCTGGCAAAAGGGCTCACAGGAGAGTGTAAGGGAAGGAATGAAAAGAACGTTTCACTCTTCTGGTAAGGCTTCCGATATGCTGAAAGCTCCTCCAGCTGAAGAGAGACAAACAGAACCTTCTTCACCTTACCCCAGGCTCATTGGCCCCAAGATTAAACAGTTTGGGATTGCCTCTTCATTTACTTAGGATTTTGGTCAACCAAATAACCCTCATATCCTGGTTGGAGATTGTTATCTAGACCTGAAACTATTTACTTAATTGCCCTGTGCAATTGCTTGTGTGATTTGGGCTTAAAAAAAAAAAAAAAAGACTTTGGGTGTGTGTGTTTATTGTGATGGTTATTAAGAGCTCACTCAATGATGAAAATAAAAAAGTCAGAATACCATCTGAAATTATCAGTCTTCAGAAAGAAAGGGAAAATTTTTAAGATTGATATGTCTTTCCTACAATTAAATGTTGTACAATCAGATGTATTTTACAGACATTTAATAGCAGGCTTTCTATTAAAAGATATCTTGAAAAATTTGAGTCATATTACTAATATGTGTAGAAAGACATAGAAATATAGAGAAGTGAGAAAAGACACATATTTAAAGCCTATATTTCTTTTTTGAGGTCCATATTTCTTTAATTTGCAATTTTCACTCTTCATATGAAAAGCCTCAGGCAGAAAGTACACAAAAAGTCCCTGCTCGACCAATTTTAGAGAAATGAGATACAAAATATAAAGAAGGGAGTTGATAGAGAAGAGAGCGACGGATGGTCACTGAACTGACTTTGGGTCAAATTGTAGGTAAGGCTACAAATTAAGATGAGTAACTTTGCTTTTATTCAGGAAACTTAGAAACATTAAGAAGCTGACTATTGAAAATAGCTAAATTACAAAGAACTCTTAGATAACTAAACAGAATAAAAAGATAAACTAGGCATCCCTCTGACTTCAGGAAGACACCCTCAGTTAGAGTAGCTTCATGTTCTTAGCCTAAGTGACTTGGATCACCTTGTAATCAAATTGCGTTCTTACATAACCACACTTTAGGAATGTTTTCTACTTTTTGCTTTCTAACCCCAAACCCCATGCCTCAGCTGGAAAGCCAATTTACCTCTATTCAGCAGAAATGGAGAACTCTTACAGAATCCAGTTATGTTCAATGTTTCTCCAAAGTATGTCCTTCAGACTATCAGAATCAGAATCACCTGGCTGCTTTTGAAAATTCAGATTCCCAAGACTAATCCATACTGTTTGATTCAGACCTTCTGGAATTTGCTTCAAGAATCTACAATTTTGTCAAACTCCATAAGGCGACTTTATGTAAGGCAGCGTCTGAGAATCTCTGTTAAGCCAGCAATAGGATATTTGCAGAGAATGTCTCCAACTGTGTTTCCTTTCTTAGCCAAGTGACTGTAATGATTGCATCTAAGGTAGAGAAATCCCTCTGTTACGACATTTTCCCTGCTGTGAAGCAACCCTGATGCGTCTGGCTTTGGGGAATAAAAGGAGTCTGGGAGAGGAAATGCCATTGGATTTCCAGACCCACAGAATAAACCCTCTGAGGGAGAAGAGGCCAGGAGGAAAAGTAAATTTTTAGTGTTTATCACCAACACGTACCGTTGATCCTAGGAGCTTATGCCCTAGAACCTGCTGACACGTTTTTTTTTCTGTAAAGGACCAGATAGTAATATTTTAGGCTTTGTGGGCCATTCAGTTATGGCCACAATGATTCAGTTCTACAAGAGAAGCTACGGACAATATGTGAACATATAGGTTTAGCTGTATTCTAATAAAGTTTGTTTTCTGACAGAATTCAAATTTCATAAAATATGTATGTGTTGTGAAATATTTTTCTTTTGATCTAAAAAATTATTCGAAAAAGTAAAAACTATTCTTAGCTTCTTGAGCTGTACCATAGTAAATAGAGAGGAGGCTTTTAGTTTTCCAACCTCTGCCCTAAAACATTTCTCAGAATTTAAAATACCCTGGAAGGTTTAAACACAGATTACTAGGCTGACCTACAGAATTTCTGATACTGAAAACCTGGGATGATGTTTTGCATCACAAAGAAACTCCAAGGTGGATATAATCCACTCCAAGTGGTAGTTTCACACATGTCCCTCATTCTGCTAGCATGAGAATATTTTATATTAAGTCTCATATTTGTAAAGAATAAGGATAAACCAAATAAAAAGTGAAGTTTAAAGTGAACACTCTTGTTCAGAGGTTGCTGAGAGACTGGTTTAGACTTAGCGGCAGCAGAGGTGGAGATGTGGACAATTTCTTGGCAAAAGAGACCTGGGAGGAGAAGAAAGTAGAAGAAAAAAGCAGGGTGGAGAGTTCTAGTTAGCATCACATTAAGAACAGGTTCCACTGATTCATGCTGACCTTAAAGTAATCTGAGAGGCTGAAAGTGTTCCATGTGAATCATTTTTTCTGAATCCTAAGACATTATTGTTATTTTTATTATGGAGGAAACAAAAATTATTTTGTGGTCGAGTAAGAACTTTGCTTCAGAGGCTTTAGTCTATGTCTGGAAGTCAAGAAATGAGGGGGAGGAAGTAAAATGAGTTTTCTCCATTCCCTTTGTGTCCTGTTTTATCCCCATTTCTTGCTTCTTCTTCTTTTGGGACCTAGCCCTCTCAAGTGTTCTCTGTATTTCTATACCTTGCTTTCTCAATTTCTCTCTCTCTCTCCTCCTCTCTCACTGTATGCAGTACCTACAATTTTTTCTTTCCATTGACTCCTGCATTTTTTCTTTCAGAGTCCTAAAATTTAACTCTTTACTCAGACATGTTCTTTCCTTGGGTTTACACCTCATTAATGCATCTCTTTCAATAAAAGCCAGTATGTACATACACGGAAAGGAATAGTAATAACCCACCAATGAAAAAGGCAAAGGCAGAGCTCAGTGTAGCAAGCGAGTCAGGTACCATTATTTTCATTTTGACTCAAAGGCAGGCAGAGGAGTGGCAAAGCTTATTACTTAGTGGGAAAAAAGGGGAAGGCTTCATGTATGCCATGAAGAGGCAACTGTCATGGGGAAGCTATAGGCAGGATAACCAGAAGCAGGGCATCCTATATGATTGTTTAGAGGTATATACGGGTTTTCTCTGGTTGGTCCTAAGTTGGAAGTAGGGACAAAAATTAGGAAAGCTGTCAGCTAGAGATCAAGTCCTCACCATTTTGGGCCAATTGCTATAGAAGTTGTTGTTTACCTTCCTGGATTGTCACTAGAGATAGTAATCAGACTTACTGTAAGCCTGACATAGCAAGCTAGCTTTCTAGGTTGTTTATTATAGGTAAAGAGCTAATTTCCTGGGCAAGTTGACCATAGGCTGTTTGTATATTCAAGTCTCTCATAAATAAATAGTTCACACAATGAACTCTACTTCACCTTTCCTTCTAGTTTTCCACTTTTAACTCTCCATAATCTGATTTCTGCATTAATTATGCTAAGTAAACATTTCCTAAAGTGTATTCCTTAACATTCTGGCCCCACAGGACACTCAATATATATATATATATATAAAGAGTTCAGTGGCAAATAAGTTAGAGACAGAATTATGTATCCACTCTGCTTTCTGAATTGTGAACTCCACAATCTATATTGGCATAGTTCTAAGAAAGAGTTCAGAGAGGAAATTTTTAGTTTCTCTAAAGTGTTCCATCACCTTGTTTTATACACTTAAGCAACATCAATTATACAGTTATATTTAGCATAGGTAACACTTGATTCACTTAATAAATACTATCCAGTTATAATACTTTTAGTACTTTTTAGAAAATGCTGCTCCAGGAAAACTGCCAGTCAAAAGTTACCATTACCTCTGAATGTCAAATGTCACTTCTTAGACTTCTTTCTCCTTCACGTCTGTATCTCATGTCACTGTGGCATAAGCCTCTTGCAGTCTTATCCTTCCCTGACTTCTGGGAACAACACTATACTTCTGCCCAATCACTGATTTCATTGTTGAAATATCTCTGATTTTCACTTACCAGTTTGAGAAACAAATGAAGGGTAAGCTCTCTTGGGCTTTCTCTATATGAGTTGTCTTTAGGGGAATTCAAGTCCCTCCTCACTCTCCCTCTCCTATTCCCCAATGAAGGGGTCAGAGGCTAAAGTGAGAGAATTCTGCCTTTTCTAGGGGTAAAATTTCCAGAAGGTCAGAATAATAAGGAATTACTTTTCAGTGCATTTAAAATGGCAAAGTCTTAGGGCTTGATCTCTATCCCACCCCAAAATGTGGATGCTCAGGTCAGCTTTACCTTTGGCAATGTGGCCAAACTCTTGTATTCTGTGTCTTTGCTTCCTTTCCCTGTAGTTCATTCAGTTCAGTCGCTCAGTCGTGTCCGACTCTTTGCGACCCCATGAACCTCAGCACGCCAGGCCTCCCTGTCCATCACTAACTCCTGGAGTCCACCCAAACCCATGTCCATCGAGTTGGTGATGCCACCCAACCTCTGTCATCCTCTGTCATCTCATCCTCTGCCGTCCCCTTCTCCTCCTGCCCTCAATCTTTCCCAGCATCAAGGTCGTTTCCAATGAGTCAGCTCTTTGCATCAGGTGGCCAAAGTACTGGAGTTTCAGCTTCATCATCAGTCCTTCCAGTGAACACCCAGAACTGATCTCCTTCAGAATGGACTGGTTGGATCTCCTTGCAGTCCAAGGGACTCTCAAGAGTCTTCTCCAACACCACAGTTCAAAAGCATCAGTTCTTTGGTGCTTAGCTTTCTTTATAGTCCAACTCTCATATCCATACACGACTACTGGAAAAACCATAGCCTTGACTAGACAGACCTTTGTTGACAAAGTAATGTCTCTGCTTTTTAATATGCTGTCTAGATTGGTCATAACTTCCTTTGGTACAATAGTAAGACAAGAAGTTCCAGTTTGGAAGCCTAACAAATGGACTACTTAAGACTCTTTCAATCTAATTAACTCTGTTAACTAATGTGTTAACATTAGTTAGAATGTGTGTATTGGTGAGTGTAGGGGAGCAGGAAAGAACAGATAAAAGGCCAAGCAAAGGTTAGTTTAGGTAAAGTAAAGGTTAGATAAAGGTTTACTAAGTACAGTTGTATATTATGGATTCCATTCTAGCTTCTGCATTAGGGTTTGGATTGCAAGTTTCTTGTACTAAGAAAATGTCATTTCACTTTCTTTACCAATAATCCCCATATATGTCTTCTCTTATATGGAAGAGGAGTGGAGCTAGGTTGAAGACATTACAAATCTTTGGCCTGATTATACTAGCACCCAATTCCCACCAACAACCTCAATAATATTTACATTCTCTGTTCAACTCTCTAGAGGATATATCTACCAGTACACTCTTCAGGTTCATCTCATCAGACCTTCTTATATTAAACGTACTATCTTTTTTCTCAAATTGGCTTCCATTCTTAATACACTTCCCTAAATATTTCTGTCAATCATAGTATATTTCCTGGCCAAAGGGCTTCAGGTCTCCATGTTAACTTGCTTCCTTTGTCCTGTTCTCCTTCCCTCCCCTATATTCACCATTACCCTCATTCGGATCTCTAACAAAGTATAATGATCATTCTTTAATAAAATTATTAACATCCATTCTCCACTCCCCTTGTAAAAAGTCTTCAACCAGAACTCACATCCAAACCTGCATCATTATTAAAGTTTCACAGCAGGCTCCTTGCCTCCAGTTGGCATATGTGGAGACATACAACCTTTTACTGGAACATTTCCCTTTTGCACGCATGTACAATATCACAATTTAAACATGACTTTCTGCGCTACAAATTCAAAACACAGCTGAAGAATATTTTTCAATACAATACCTGAGTTAGACAATCAGGACAGATATAATAGTCCATGAAACTTGAAAATGTCAAGAGCATTTCACGCAAAGTATGCAGAACTTGGGTGAATGGCTCATAAAAGAAAACCAAGAGGCCTAGGTAGGACACAGAATTCTCTACAAAAGATTATTTTCACCCCAGTAGTATAGACGAGACAACTGAAACTTAGAAAGAGTAAATAATTATATAAAGGGCAGTCAATGAGTGTTTTTCCCTGAAGGCAAGGACTTGGTTTTTGTTTTTTTCTTTGTTTTTTGCTGCTTTAACTCCAGCTTCTAAAATATTCTGAGTATTAAAAAATATTTGTTGAATGACTGAATGAATCTACCTCCTTCCTCTTCACAGAATCGACTTAGCCTCTATGGATTTATCTGTATTCAATCTGTAATTTTCCAGTCAAAGCTCAAGTCTTGTCAACTCCTTTAAGTCTTGACCACTCCAGACATATGTGATTTCCTATTCTGTTGAATTTGCACTGTGGTAAATTACAGAAATTTGCTCTCTTTTAGAAAAGGAAATGATTTCAAACAACTTCTTTAAAAAACTCAAGAAAAATACTGAAACTTTTGGATTCCCTCTCTTCAACCCAGAATAGTTTCAAGTTTCACTTCTGAAAATATTTCATGTCAAAGAGCTAGACAAGTTTTGCTGAACACCTTTATGAGTGTTTTAGTAATAATAGTTAGTGTTAGTCACTCAGGAAGATCATGAGTGTTTTAGGGAAAGCAATAGGCTTAAACAAGACCAGACTTCAAACTGAACTATATGGGGATTCATGATTTCCTAGAGTAGACAGTTGAATAAAAGTAGAAGATACCTTCATCTGAATACAGTCAATAAATTGGGATTAGTTAATTGAACTATAAAATTTTCATGATATATGGGTAAGAAACACATTATACATTGGAATTTCTAATCCAATGGGTCGGTTCTATGGGGCACAGTCTCACCTACACGTACAGTAATTTACACACACAGCTCCACTATTACAAGTAGGATTTACATGCAAATTCCTGTTAGTAGCAAAAGGAGAACCTAACTCAACAAGATTATTTCAAACTTTTAGCAGAAATCAAAGATTAGGTTACCTTAAGCTACAGAATGTCAATATTTCACTTGTCAAGAGACAATGGTTATAGAAAGTGTTTGTATCAGGATTTCTTATGTTTAATTCTTAGGGGGAAAAAGGAAAGAAAGCAATGCAATGAAATAGCTTTATTGAAAATACTTTCTAAAGGCTCTGGTGACCTTCAGCTTACCTTAGGTAGAGTTTTCCTCTTGGTTCATGTGGGACATGCTCAGCTAAAACTTCAGCCAAGGTCATTATTGTTATAGTTTCTATTCAAACACATTTTTAGTCTTTTTACTTAGGAAAAAGACAGAAGGGATTTCTTAGAGGGAAACAACTTGGAAAATAAAGAGAGATCTATAATTTTAGTTTACACAGCTTACAGTAAAGCTTAAGGTTAAAGCAACAAAACATCGCAAAACCCAACTTGCATCAACAGAGGCAATTGCTTTAAGGTTTCATAAATGAAGGAGAAGAAATAATAGAGCTAGGTTTTAAAGTGATCCCAGAACATGCCTGAATCTATTTGTTGGTAGACTATAAAAGAGAAAACTATGTAAAATAAAGATTAATTAAAACCTTTCATTTTCTTGAAATGTTTGTGAGTCCTCTGTGCACCAGGAACATCACAGTTCACCCTGAAATTGGCATCCGTACAGATTCATAAGTGGGCTCCAGTTGGACAGACAGACTCATTAATTCTCTCTTTATCACAAACCCAGAACATCTGGGTATTGCCCTTTAAAACAACATCAGGTTAAGAAAACAAACCATTTCTCAGACCTGACAAAAGGTTTTGAGTTACAGGATAGACAGTCTTAGGGTGAATAAACTAATATGTTTGGGTATCATACACAGACTATTTAGAAGTTGATTTACAACATTATGAAACTCTTAATCTCATTCTCTGCATTTCCCTGTTTCCATCCTTGTTCCTAGTTTTTGGCCAAAACTGAAAACGATTGTTGTCTCTCAGGAAACAAACAAATGTTGAATAAATTAAGCTTGATCTCAGAATATTGGGATAAAATTTAATGATCTCAAATACTTCATGCTGACTCATTCTTGGGGCAAAACTGACTTATTAATAGAAGGAAGGCTTGATTTGTTCTTGCTGACATGGACTTCACAAGAAATTTTAAAAGTTTGAACTATCGTATCTCAAAGATGCAACCAGAAGGTTTTTTATTTCTTTTCTTTTGAAAAGATATGTCATTGTCATGCCTCCTCTTAAAACATCATTTTACAGAGCCAATGAGATGATTTGGCTGTCATACAAATGAACAAATTTTCTCTGAGTACTGCGTATAAGAAAGATGTGTTTTTCATTTAATGTTTATAGTAAAACAAACTTGAGAGATAATCAGTAGATACAATTTTAATGGAAATGCCAGACCTACTTTGTATCTCACATAGAAGTGATATTACTGCCCATAAGAGGGGAAAAATGGTATTATCAGATTTGAACTGACCAGAGGGGGTGTGTATCTCGGTATGAATATGTGTGTTGTTGTTGTTCACTCCACATATGTGAGTTTGAATCAGTTTTCTAAAAGTACAACACACTTTTTAAACATTTTATATAAACAGACTTCCACTCATTACTTTGACAAGATTACAGATTAAAGCTTGCCTTCAGATTGTTAATGACAAGAAGAATCATTCCATTGGGCACTTTTAGATTAAATTATTACCTGAAGTCAATCCAAATTAAAAGCTCCTTGATTTTCCAAATGTAAATGATGTGTAACAGGAGTTTCTTAAAGCATCTATGATCTAAAGTTTTATATTATAGCAATATAATATATCTCTATTTTTGCAAAAGAAAAAAAATACATGAAATAAAACCTAGAGTTGCTTTATTGTAAATGTGCTCGTGTTAGCACTTTTAAATGAAAAAGGGATATTAAAATACACATGTACATCCACATTTAATGTTTTCACTTCACCTCTTCCCATTTTATTCTTTTAATAGCAATGCTACAGAGAGGAACTTTAGATAAGTCTTACCAGCAAAGCCTGGTGTTGCAACAAAGTTAACACCCCCAAGCTTCTATTTAAGGTTACCTGGCATAGTTAGCTCTGCCAGATGTAGTTTTGCTATTGGATAATTTGATTTGCTGACGATATGTACTGCCTTAAAATAGGAAGTGCCTAGGTGACTGGTGTCCAAATCACACATATTCTTTTGGTTAAAATGAAATGTGAGTCTGAATTTAGCCTTTAATTACATTTCCTTCTCTACCTCCAACAAACAAATTTTTATAACCTTCCCAATGAAAAAAGTCATATTTTGTGAATTACTACTTTGGAAGCAGCCCAGGACCAAACTTTATTTAGGAAATTTTCTATTATTTGTATTAATCAAAGATGTACATCCTCTGTGTTTCCAATGGCTTTATCAAATGGCTAATGCCTGCCTTGGAGGCATGGTTGGCCACAGAATTTAAGACTTCTATCTAAATTACCAACTGGTGAGTTGAAATTATTCTTGCAAGATTCTAATGCAGAGAAAAGCAAGCCAGTAAACAAGCAAAATAATACCAGAGAGCTTCTGCAATATTTCAGGTACTTGAACTGACTCAAAAACATCTTCAGGATTAAGAAGTTACTCAAAGCAGGTAAAAATTAAATTCACCATGGGTAAAGAAGGGAGCTTCATGTTAGAAAAGAAATAAAATAGTATTGCTTAAGAGAAGCATTAAAACTAGGCATTCCTTAAATTATCTCTCCTAATAAGATGTGTCTGTCATGTTTTTCTTCTGGCGTTAGCCCTGTGGAAGCTGCATTGTTCCATCAGAATTGTTCTGTCAAATGAAAAACCTGTCTACATTTTACCATGTGCTTAAACAAGCAAGACTAAGTATTAAATCTGAGGGCTCTGTACTTTAAGAAATGTTTTTACAAGTGGAAAGTTATTCAGCTTAGATAGTTCATCCATTTTCCAGAGGCTTTTAAACCTGCATAATATATTGAATGTCAAAAAGCTATAAAATCTCTTTAACTATTGATATCTATTTGTAGATAGTAATATAAATCCTGCCATAAATTCGAACAAGTAAAGACTTTATCTAAACACAGATTTGGAACATCACTCTACTGTTACAGATGCCTACCTTTCTTGTTATATTGTATACCAGCAAGCTTAAAAAATCTTTTTTTGATTACTGCTTTTAAATGATTGCCATAGGAAGTCAATATCAGGTGTTTTATTTTTTTAACAAAAATTGGGTTAACTATAATATAAAAGTATCTGCTGCACACTATGTTTATGTACTTTAGGTATAGGTACCTATAGCTATAGAAATAATACAATAAGAATAATAATTAAAAAAAAAACCACCATATCATGGTGGACCTTCTTCAGATATGACCTTACATGAATTAAGGTATGGTTAGCTGCCTAAACTAACAAACCCAAAAGTTTACTTTTCACTAATGTAAAGTAAAAAATTAATGTTCCTGATGTGGGGCAGTTCTTTCTCAACTGCTGCTTCCGGGTCATAGATACTCTGTCCATCTTGTGCTCTTGTGCCTCTTCAGTGGTTTCAATGTCACCTAGATAGTCTCTGTTGGCTCTGCAGGAGGAAAAACAACATGGAAGATCACATGGGCTTGGCCTGGAAGGGACTAAAATCACTGTTCCTCATAGCCCATTGGCTGGAATTCAGTATAGATTAAGTCTCAATGATCTTATGATTGGAAAGGGAAGAAATAGATTTTGTGACCAGATAGAAAGTCTCTGCTCCAGAACTATTTAGCGTTCCCTTGCATTTTATGACATCCATCTTTTTCATAGTCCTTTCTAGATGATCATTTTGACCATCAAATCGATTGATGATGATGTTTCCACCCCAACTGCCATTGCTTTTGTTTTTGCTCACAATAGCCTCTTAGCTAAGCAAGCTGCATCTGGTCTTCCTCTATTTCTAACGTATGCTTCACACAAAGGCTAACATTTAAAAACACCAATACCATGAGTCCCAGTTTCAACAACTCTCAATTGCCCACAGTGTAAAGCCTTGAACCTTTACCTTGGCCTTTGATGCCCATAATGATACAAGTCTTTTAAATTTTCCATATTCTCTTCTGCCAGTCCCTGCATTTAATTTCAGTGACACCAGTCTACTCAAACTTCTTGAAACAAGCTGTATACTTACTTGCATTCATAGGTATGCATATTCATTTATTCCATCTAAAGCCTCTCCTTCTTGTTCCATAAGGGGAAATTCTACTTTTTCTTTAATATTCAACTCTTCATAAAACTTTTTCCCTGAAGACTTTGTGTTTTCCCTTTTATATATAAGCTAAACATTCCACTATTCATAGCACTTACATAAACCCGTGACTATTTATTCTTTATCTCTTCCCCAGGATTGGGAGATTCTCAAATTTATGGACTATAAGATATTCTTTGATTTAAAGCATCCATATAGAGTCCAGCATATACCAGGCTAAAAACTGAACAGAATCCGGTTTTTACCTAGAGTTGGCTAAATTATTTTGAATAAATGAATGACAGTCAAAAGTACACGGAGGTAGGCTTTTGTGTGAATATAAGTGCATTATATTGTGGGAATACAAATAAAAACTCCATAGTTCAGGATTTGAGCTATTTGGTCAAAGCAGTTCTGTCTGCCTTGTAAAACTAATCTCAAGTTATTTTAAAGATAATCCCTATTGTTTTCAATAACATACTGTCACTTACCAGGGCCTTTTGCTGCAAACTTTTCTCTAATCAATAGACTTGACAATTTTTCAGGCTCAATATTTCTAAGGGGCATTCTCTATATCTGCCCTTACTTTGTGTTTTCATTTTGATAGTCACTAAAATTATGCTTTAGTCTTTCTTCTATATTATTTATATTTCAATGAAGTCATATAGACATGGTCATGAAGAGATGACCTTAACCCTCCCCACTAAAGATATCCTCAGTTTTACCTCACAAAGCCCACAAATAAATGTAAAGTCTAATTAAGAAACAAACATAGTATTGTGCTTGCTCTATGAGTAACTTTATAGTAAATTTGATTCCCACTTACCACCAAATTTCCATTTGAATAATTCCTATATAGACATTTGGAGCCAACAATGACAATTCAAATAATTATTTATTAACTTTGTAAAAGAGTGGAACTTATTTCGTACCCTTCAAAGAGCTTAGTACAAATGTAAGCACAGGGCAATCAATAATAATAATAACTTATTAAATGATTTTTCAATTACTATAACATGTATCTAGATATTATATATTGTCATACTCTGTACTAAGGTTATAATACCAGTTTGTGAATCTGAAGCATTCAATCAGAGGGAAAATAAACAGAACAAATTTTGCCAATTAATTGACTGATATTATGTATCATAAAGAGAAAGTTTTGCTTAAATGAACACTTCACATTTTAACCACTTTTGATTTGTTAGAGATTCTTAACTCAGGGTAACTTTCCACTCTATGAGACAGTTGGCAACATCTAAGACATTTGTGGAAACAGTGTCAGACTTTATTGGGGGGGGGGGCTCCAAAATCACTGCAGATAGTGACTGCAGCCATGAAGTTAAAAGACACTTACTCCTTGGAAGAAAAGTTATGACCAACCTAGATAGCCTATTGAAAAGCAGAGACATTATTTTGCCAACAAAGGTCTGTCTAGTCAAGGGTATGGTTTTTCCAGTGGTCATGTATGGATGTGAGAGTTGGACTGTGAAGAAAGCTGAGCGCCGAAGAATTGATGCTTTTGAACTGTGGTGTTGGAAAAGACTCTTGAGAGTCCCTTGGACTGCAAGGAGTTCTAACCAGTCCATCTGAAGATCAGCCCTGGGTGTTCATTGGAAGGAATGATTGCTGAAGCTGAAACTCCAGTACTTTAGCCACCTCATGCGAAGAGTTGACTCATTGGAAAAGACTCTGATGCTGGGAGGGATTAAGGGGACGACCGAGGATGAGATGGCTGGATGGCATCATTGACTTGATGGAAATGAGTTTGAGTGAATTCCGGGAGTTGGTGATGGACAGGGAGGCCTGGCATGCTGCGATTCATGGGGTCTCAAAGAGTCGGACATGTCTGAGCGACTGAACTGAACTGAAGACATTTTTGAATATCACAACAAGTGAGGGGGCTTGTATTGGGAGGATACAGAAATACTCTAAACATCCTACAATGCACAGCAGGTAAGTCCCCTACAACAGAATTATCTGTTCCAAAATGTTAATAGTGCCAAAGTTGAGAAACCCTAATAAAGCCATAAACTGACACTTAATGTGAACAACATCACTGTAAAAAAAAATCTTCAATATTTCTCTGGCTTGAATGTTTCCCTTAAGATTTACCTCCTTTCACTCACATAAACAATAAACTTTAAAACCTTAAGTTTTCTGATGAGCACAGATATATATATATATATATATATATATATATATATATATATACAAATGACTTTTTAGCATCATATTTACATGCTTGAGCTGAAAACATTTCACGTGTAGCTTGTCAAATGGAAATAATGTAAGCATTCCCCAACTCATCTTTAGCCATCTGGGAAGGGGCGTTTTAGTTCTTTGCTAGGAAAAAAGATGCCCTTGGTTTGTTTGCTTTTCATGAAGTAAAATAAACAAAACAAGAGTGTTTTTTGTGGTCCAAAATATTTATGCTGGTTCATGCAATGCTTACTAAAAGATGTTCATAAGCTAGCCGTGTTGCATTTGCTGTGTCTAACTCAAGAGGTTATTTCTGATACCTCTCACCTGCTCAAATACCAAATCAAACCAGGAGAGAAGTACTAAGAATTATATAGAGTGAAGTAAGCCAGAAAGAAAAACACCAATACAGTATACTAACACATATATATGGAATTTAGAAAGATGGTAATGATTACCCTGTATGCGAGATAGCAAAAGTGACACAGATGTATAGAACAGACTTTTGGACTCTGTGGGAGAGGGAGAGGGTGGGATGATTTGGGAGAATGGCATTGAAACATGTATACTATCATGTAAGAAACAAATCACCAGTCTAGGTTCGATCCAGGATACAGGATGCTTGGGGCTGGTGCACTGGGATGACCCAGAGAGATGGTATGGGGAGGGTGGTGGGAGGGGGGTTCAGGATTGGGAACTCATGTACACCCATGGTGGATTCATGTCAATGTAGGCAAAACCAATACAGTATTGTAAAGTAAAAAAAAAAAAAAATTAAAAAAAAATTAAAAAAAAAAGAGCACACACACACAAAAACTATCTACAGTAAGCTTCTTTTATGTAATTCTTGCTAGCACTGCCCTTGTGTTCAAGCTCTCAGCATATTTTGGCTGACCAAATTATTCTTTTTGTTTCCAGATGCAATCTCATGCCTATTACTTCCTTGTACTCCATCAGCTGTATTATTGCCACAGTGATTTTTCTAATCTTCAAAAATCTTTATGTACCTCTCTGTACTGGTTGTCATTTGATCTCTACTAATGGTCATCATTACAAATAGCTGTGAAAAAAAGAGAAGCCAAAAGCAAAGGAGAAAAGGAAAGATATATCCGCTTGAATGCAGAGTTCCAAAGAATAGCAAGGAGAGATAAGAAAGCCTTCCTCAGTGATCAGTGGAAAGAAATAGAGAGGAAAAACAATAGAATGGGAAGGACTAGAGATCTCTTCAAGAAAATTAGAGATACCAAGGGAACATTTCATGCAAAGATGGGCTCAATAAAGGACAGATATGGTATATGGACCTAAAAGGAACAGAAAATATTAGAGGTGGCAAGAACACACAGAAGAACTGTACAGAAAAGATCTCCATGACCCAGAAAATCACAATTGTGTGATCACTCACCAAGATTCAGACATCCTGGAGTGTGAAGTCAAGAGGGCCTTAGGAAGCATCACTATGAAAAAGCTAGTAGAGATGATGGAATTCCAGTTGAGCTATTTCAGATCCTAAAAGATGATGCTGTGAAAGTGCTGTACTCTATATGCCAGTAAATCTGGGAAACTCAGCAGTGGCCACAGGACTGGAAAAGGTCAGTTTTCATTCCAGTCCCTAAGAAAGGCAATGCCAAGGAATGCTCAAACTTCCGCACAATTCCACTTATCTCACACGCTAGCAAAGTAAAGCTCAATACACTCCAACCAGGCTTTAGCAATACATGAATCATGAACTTCCAGATGTTCAAGCTGGTTGCGGAAAGGCAGAGGATTGAGAGATCAAATTGCCAAATCTGTTGGATCATAGAAAAAAAAAAAAAAAAACAGAGAATTCCAGAAAAACATCTATTTGTGCTTTACTGACTATGCCAAAGCCTTTGACTGTGTGGATCACAATAAACTGTGGAAAGTTCTGAAAGAGATGAGAATACCAGACCACCTGACTTGCCTCTTGAGAAACCTATATGCAGGTCAAGAAGCAGCAGTTAGAACTGGACATGGAAGAACAGACTGGTTCCAAATAGGAAAAGAAGTATGTCAAGGCTTTATATTGCCCCCATACTTATTTAACTTATATGCAGAATATATCATGAGAAATGCTGGGCTGGAAGAAGCACAAGCTGGAATCAAGATTGCTGGGAGAAATATCAATAACCTCAGATATGCAGATGACACCACCCTTATGGCAGAAAGTGAAGAAGAGCTAAAGAGCCTTTTGATGAAAGTGAAAGAGGAGAGTGAAAAAGTTGGCTTAAAGCTCAACATTCAGAAAACAAAGATCATGGCATCTCGTCCCATCACTTCATGGCAGATAGATGGGGAAACAGTGGATGACTTTATTTTCTTGGGCTCCAAAATCACTGGGGATGGTGACTGCAGCCATGAAATAAAAAGATGCTTACTCCTTGGAAGAAAAGTTATGAATAACCTAGACAGCATATTAAAAAGCAGAGAGATTACTTTGCTGACAAAGGTCTGTCTAGTCAAAGTTATGGTTTTTCCAGTAGTCATATATAGATGTGAGATTTGGACTATAAGAAAAGCTGAGTGCCAAAGAATTGATGCTTTTGAACTGTGGTGTTGGAGAAGACTCTTGAGAGTCCCTTGGACTGCAAGGAGATCCAACCAGTCCATCCTGAAAGGAAATCAGTCCTGAATGTTCATTGGAAGGATTGATCTTGAAGCTGAAGTCCAATACTTTAGCCACTTGATGTGAAGAACTGACTCATTTGAAAAGACACTTATGCTCAGAAAGATTGAGGGCAGGAGGAAAAGGGGATGAAGAGAATGAGATGGTTGGATGACATCATCAACTCAATGGACATGAGTGAGTAAACTCCGAGAATTGGTGATGGACAGGGAGGCCTGGCATGCTGCAGTCCATGAGGTCACAAAGAGTCGGAAATAACTGAGTGACTGAATTGAACTGAACTGAATGGTCATCATTGAATACTTTTTATATTAAGGATTAAGTGAAGTACTAAGTGAAGTCGCTCAGTAGTGTCCAACTCTGCGACCCCATGGACTGTAGCTTACCAGGATCTTCCGTCTATGGGATTTTCCAGGCAAGAATATTGGAGTGGGTTGCCATTTCCTTCTCCAGGAGACCTTCCCAACCCAGGCATTGAACCCAGGTCTCCCACATTGCAGGCAGATGCTTTACCATCTGAGCCACCAGGGAAGCCCATATTAAGGATTAGAAAGCTAAATATATCTAGACACTTGTGTTCTTATATATGCTACATAATTTTATTGGGATTGACTCATGGACTAAATTGATCTGAGTCCGAAAGTTTGAATTCACATCATGAAATTTCTCCACGGGGTAAAGCCCAAGCTCTTTAGCCCATAGAGTCCTTTGTGACTCATTTCCTATGTAATTCTTTAGTATTCTCTCAGATCCCCCGTATATGGGGCTTCCCTTGTGGCTCAGAAGGTAAAGAATCTTCCTGCAATACAGGATATCAGGGTTCAATCCCTGGGTTGGGAGATCCCCTGGAGAAGGCAATAGCAACCCACTCCAGGATTCTTGCCTGGAAAATTTCATGGACAGAGGAGCCTTGTAGGCTACAGTCTATGGTGTTGCAAAGAGTCGGACACAACTGAGTGACTAACACTTTCACTTTCACCCATATACATGTCCTTTGCCGTCACTGCATCAGATAGTCCCCAAGGGTACCATTTTGTGATGCTTTCTCATATCCATTCATGTCATTTTTATAGCTCCTTTAACTTATAAATAGCTACATCAAGAATTCATGTAGAATGCAGAATTATCATATCACCCAGAAATGCCACTCCTAGAATCTACCCCAAAGAATTGAAAGCATGCACTGAAACAAATTCTGGTACTGTAAGTTAAAGTTTGAAACAGTGCTATTCACTCCAGCCAAAGTATGGAAAAATCCCCAAATGTCCATCAACGGATGAATGGATTGAAAAATGTGGTATATCCAAAAAATAGAATCCCACTCAGCTATAAAAAATAAATGAAGTATTGATGCACGCTATACCATGAAGAATCTCAAAAATAAGTAAAAAGAAGCCAGACACAAAAGGTCACATATTATATTATTGTATTTATATAAAATATCCAAAATAGTTAAACCTATAGAGACAGAGAGTAGATTAGTGATGACCAGGGGCTAGGAGGGGTAAAAGGGATGGCAGGGGTGGGAAGCAGGTCTACTTAATAACTACCAGGCTTCCTGTGAAAATGATAAAATATTTTGAAACTAGGTAACTGTGACTTTAGGCTTCCCTGATAGCTCAGCTGGTAAAGAATCTGCCTGCAATGCAGGAGATCCCAGCTTAATTGCTGGGTTGCTAATATCCGCTGGAGAAGGGATAGGCTACCCACTCTAGTATTCTTGGGTTTCCCTGTACTGGCTCAGACAGTAAAGAATCCACCTGCAGTATTGAAGACCTGGGTTTGATCCCTGATTTGGGAATTTCCCTAGAGGAAGGCATGAAAACCCACTCCATTATTCTTGCCTGGAGAATCCCCATGGACAGAGAAGCCTGGTGGGCTACAGTCCATGGAGTCGCAGAGGGTCAGACACAACTAAGCAACTAAGCACAGCACAGCACATCTGTGACTTTTGCACCACATCCAGAACACTCTAAATGCCACTGGATTACACATTTTAAATGGTTAATTTTATGATATATGAATCTTACTTCAATTAGTGCTTGCTTCGGCAACACATATACTAAAATGAATTTTACTTCAATTAGGAAAAGAAATTAATCTGGTCAACTCAGCCTTGATATTTGATGGAAAGCCACTGCCAGCCTTAATTCGATATGAACCGTCCTTGGTTCCAGAGAAACATATCTCTCTGTGCTCAAATATCAGTCTCATAGAAACCTTCCCTAAAAATCTCATTTAAAAAGGTCCCAACTCCATCATGTAACACTCTATATCTGGACCACTTTTTCTATTTGAATCTGCATTATATTGTGCAATTGGCAAAGAATCTGCCTGACAATGCAGGAGCGCAAGAGACAGGAGTTTGATCCCTGGGTCAGGAAGACCCCCTAGAGCAGGAAATGGTAATCCACAGTATTCTTGCCTGGAAAACCCCATGGACAGAGGAGCCTACAGGTTGCAGTCCATGAGGTCACAAAGGGTCGGACATGACTGAGCGACTGAGTGCACACACATAATGTAAAGAACAGGAGTTCGTCTTTCACAGTCAAAATCGATAAAGAAGCAACAGCTTTTCTTAAGAATAACAAATTAACATTTAATTTCTTCATTGGGACATTATGTTACCTTAATGAACTTCCAAATCTAAGTTAACACAGAAGTCAAAGAAGTACTATTGGCATGTAATTTTAGGGGCCAGAGGTGCTAGAGATCCTAATCTTCAGTTCTGTTAACCAAGAACTGTCTAGCACAATGTTAAAATAGCAACCCCCTTCTCTTTGAGAAATACTTTTCTGTGAAAGAGTGTTCCATTTGTCAGTGACGTTGAATTAACCAAGATAGCCCCAAAATTTAAAAGTTAAGGTCAATCCTAGCTATTGCGGAGAAGGCAATGGCACCCTACTCCAGTACTCTTGCCTGGAGAATCCCATGGACAGAGGAGCCTGGTGGGCTGCAGTCCATGCGGTCGCGAAGAGTCGGATATGACTGAACGACTTCACTTTCCCTTTCCCCTTTCATGCACTGGAGAAGAAAATGGCAGCCCACTCCAGTGTTCTTGCCTGGAGAATCCCAGGGATGGCAGAGCCTGGTGGGCTGCCATCTATGGGGTTGCACAGAGTCGGTCACGACTGAAGCGACTTAGCAGCAGCTAGCTATTGCAGCTATGGAGTTACAATGATTTGCTTCAAACTGTCCTTGTTTTCTAATGTTATGTGATTATCTGTTCCTTCAGACTTCCAGTATAGTATCCCTGTTGAAAAATAAATTTCTCCTTAAATTCAAGCTTACTTGCTAGTGAGCTTAGCATCTTTGTATCTGATCTTTGTTGTTGTGTTACAAATAATTTCAACATTTAGTAAGTGGAAAATAACATCTATTTATTTAATTTAAAATTGCAAAAGCCTATAGTTGAGGCTTGGAGAAGGCAATGGCACCCCACTCCAGTACTCTTGCCTGGAAAATCCCATGGACGGAGGAGCCTGGTAGGCTCAGTCCGTGGGGTTGCTGAGGGTCGGACACGACTAAGAGACTTTACTTTCGCTTTTCACTTTCATGCACTGGAGAAGGAAATGGCAACCCACTCCAGTGTTCTTGCCTGGAGAATCCTAGGGACGGTGGAGCCTGGTGGGCTGCCGTCTATGAGGTTGCACAGAGTCGGACACGACTGAAGTGATTAGCAGCAGCATAGCTGAGGCTAGGCTTTTTGTTCCAGGCTCCACTGACTCCCTCAGTTATGTTTAGCTAGTGGCTTTGTTTCCGGGGTTGGTCAGGTACTTTTTTTCCATTGATTTCTCACCCTCAAGTAGAGTGGCCCAGGCTGTAGCACATGATGTTGGCAGAGTTCGGGGAGACAGCATGGAACTGTGCACTGTATCAGCCAAAGTAAGTCACCAGGCCAACTAGGATACAAACAATGGAACCACAGACTCTACTGTTCAATGAGAAAAGTCACAAAGTCACATTACAAAAGGTGTGGATACACGGTAAGGTACATAATATTTGTAAGTGATCTACCACATTTTTGTGTAGCTCTTCTGAATCCAATAACAACACACACACACACACACACACACACACACACTTGTCCTCCTTTGCTTATACTCCTACTCACAAATGCAAACTGAGAAGACTCAATATTCAGTTTAATAACTGGTTAGAGACTTCAATTGCCATACTTTATCTCAATATTTTATTACCTTGAATACAGGCAGTGACCAGCATGGATTGATCCTTCTTTTTAAGATACCTGGGTTCTGTGATCTCCATCAGAAGATAGTCAAGCTATAGGCAAGTTCTCATATTCCTGCATTCTTATACTTCCATCATCTTCCTCCCTTTCCTTTTCAACCTCTTGCCTGGAAAGCTTGACAGTTGAACTCCCTCAAGTTACTATAAGTAAAATTATATCCAAGTCATTAAGAAAATAATAAGAATGATAAAATAAGATTGATGAAAATACCTTGAAAATTCTCGGCTAATGATACTAAATTGCAGTGGTAAGAATTTCAATTAGATACTTGGAAATACTTCTTGATTATTATAATTTGAGATATTGCCAAGTGATTTAAAGGAAAACAATGTTCTCTCTAGAGATTTACAAAAAAATAGCAGACCACTTTATTGGTGAAATGCTTTAATGAAATACTGCCAAGTTATATTGGGTTACATCAGGTGAATATTTGTGTTTTTTTTTTTTTTTACAACCATAAATTTATTTACTCAGGTGATTTTCAAGCTTAAAAATGGATGTCAACTAATGGAAAAACACATTGATGTCACTCAAGATTAGTGTTTAACAAAGTATTTGTAACATTTAATAATAAGATTATTAAAGAAATACAGATGGGTAAGAATTTGACTCAAAGTCAACATATACTTTAACAAACTGTTGGATGCCACAAAGTATAAACTTCCGGTACTAAACCAATCATTTACTGAATTCATAAATTAAAATAAAAATAAAATTCATAATCATTTTCCTCTAAAAAATGAAAGTAAAAATATCATGAATTACAATTCTAACAAAAGTTCTTTCATATATGAGAATTTTCACTAGAAGAGAGTAACTTTGGAGGAGAGTTGATCAAGAGTAATTTGATGGATAATAACAGGAATATTCTTAAAAAAATATGTAAAATTTTAGTTTGAAGAAGTTATATACTATAATGGAAAATGGCAAAAAATACATATGTAGTCTCTAACCTTCTGCGATGACTCATGCTCTGCCTGTAAAGTGTATTCTAACTAAATTCATTTCTTAAAAAACACATATGTAGCTTTGACAATGACATTAACCTTGCCAAGAATGTCTTTCTTCACCCTCATCAAGATTTTTCTCCTTGGTTTACAACTCTGACAGGTTTTTCTGTTTTTTAAGTAAATAGAAGAGGCAATTCCCTTGTTTTCTGGCTTCTACTGTTGTCAGGAAATTGTCAATATGCCACTCCCTTGAAGGCTGTTTGTCCTTTTGTTCCCAGTCGCTTCTATGAGTTGATTTTTTCTTTAGTTTCACTCGCCGTCTACATGGGAATTTTTTTTTTTTAATCCTGTTTGGTATTCATCAAGTTTCCTAGATCTGCTGAATTCTTGCATCATCCTGAAAAAAGTTCTTAAGTGTCTCTCTCTTCCAACTGAGCTTCTGCCCGATATTTCTCCTCTACTTCTTGAACTTCATTTACACACATTTTCACTCTATCCTTTGTGACCCTAATCCTTTCATATTTTGTGTCAGTTTCTTTAAACTCCAGTCTGGATTTCTTGAATTTTCCAATTCTCTCTTCATCTGTGTCTAATCTGTTATTAATCTAATTCCATTTTAATTCTAGTCTTTGAAGTCTTTGTAGATCTGTTTCTGCTGTACATGGTTTCCTCACATGGTTAGTTTTTAACAAGTGAACTCCTTTTCCCTGGAAAGATATTCAAGATTTTCTTCTGTGGTTTAGGATGAAGGTGCATTCCTCTGCTTCAATGTACAGTTTCCAGAATCTGCCTGAACTGGGGAACTGGGCAACAAGGCGTTCATAAGTCTTCCGTGCTTTGTCTGTAGGTTGATTCTGTGCCTCTCGAATGAGAATGCTCCAAGCGTCAAGGTCATAAGGATTCTCTTCTAATTTCTTTTCGGCTTTCTTCACCTTCTCTGGGACATACTCAGCTGCCTGCTCCATGGCTCCGTCTCCTGACATGGCCTCAGCCGATTAGAATTATGAACAGGCCTGCGATGCCAAGCTAGAAAAGAAAAATTAAACTAAAAACCACCCCAAACAGTAAAGTTGCCCCCTGCCCTGCGGAGCCAGATGGCCAACACGAATCTCAGGTGAATATTTGATAACATGTAGTTCAAAGAGAGAAAAGAAATTTGCCACATATAATATTCTACCTTAAGTAGAAAGACTGTGCTTATAAACAAATTACACAATAAGACAAAAAATACCTGTCATCATCCTTGATCTAGTGGTAGATACGGAGCATCTTTAAGTTTACATTCTGGAAGGACATTTGTTAATATGGTCTTCTGACACATTTATGCTGCTACTGCTAAGTCGCTTCAGTCGTGTCTGAACCTGTGCGACCCATAGAAGGCAGCCCACCAGGCTCCCCTGTCCCTAGGATTCTCAAAGCAAGAACATTGGAGTGGGTTGCCATTTTCTTCTCCAATGCATGAAAGTGAAAAGTGAAAGTGAAGTTGCTGAGTCGTGTCCGACTCTTAGCGACCCCATGGACTGCAGTCCACCAGGCTCCTCCATCCATGGGATTTTCCAGGCAAGAGTACTGGAGTTGGGTACCATTGTCTTCTCTGGATACATTTGTAGAAATACCTCAAATAAGCACCATCAAGTTTATCCAGGTGGAGGTAATTTCAGCTAAAAGGTAGATCAGATTTTTCCAACTTAAAATATGTCAGCTGTTCAGTAAGTCTAAAATCTAAATCCTCAAGCTTTTTTCCTAACCTTAACATGTTTACTTGGGAACCGAATTTTCCTTTTTGTTCCTCCGTCCCTCATCTCATATCCTTCCCTCTTTTCCTGCTGAGAAGTGCAATGAACTCACTTATAAAAATAAATGCAAAAACTAAAGGAATGCTGTACCATAATCCACTGGTCCAAACTGAACTAGCAAGAAAAAAATGAATTTATTATTTTAAATAATTCCTGTGGAATTTCTGTATTTCCTTCCTATGAAAACATAAAAGTTTATGTAGGGTTAAAATATCATAAATTCTGTTTTTATTTTTATTTTTCTAATGTAAAATAAAACAGGTAAAGTAGACACAACATACCTATGACCATAGGTATCAGTAACCCCATAGGTTAACAGTTATCAACTCAAGACTACTTTCTTTCTCCTGTAATGGTTTGAAGCAAATCACAGTCATTATATCATTTCTTTCTTTCTTTCTTTCTTTTAATTAGTAGTGGCAAATGTTATTTATAATAAGGGAAAAATCAATGTGACTATGCCAGACCCAAAGGACTTCCCTTTGCCAGTTAAATCTAAGGCCGAATTACTGAATTTTGGTACCTGCAAAGCACTCTGAACATAACTTTCTGTCATTGTTTGAAAGAGCAAATGGAAGTCATTTAAACCAGATGAGCAACAGGATGGAGTGTTGGCATACCTACATCACAGGATACACAGTACCATGCACCTATTTCAAGGGAATGAAGAGTGGGTGGCCGGAAGAAAGAAAGTCTTTTCCCCATTTAACCTGTAATTTGACAACATCTGTGAAGAATTATCCCCAGTGTTGGCATCATAATTGTTGTATCTAGCATCAATCACCAGGGAGGGGAAATTACTTGAAATAGACGTTAACGGCATTATAGTTCAACAACACGAAAGTCAAAAATGAGAGGAATGAGATCCGTAAGACAGTGCCCAAATTAATCAAGAGGCTAGAGAGACAATAAATTGTTTAATGCAAAATGAGGTACTATATATGCTTATATAAGAAGAGCTTAGATTCTAAAGACCATTATGTATTCCATATCAGTGTTAAAAAGTTGAGTATTATATATCTTTTTACACTACTGCTTCATAGAAAGAGCAATATCAATATGAACAATTAAATGTAATTTTTTAAAAAAGCAATGCAAGCAATGATCTTTTTCCAAATGAATATCACTGATAGAATGATACAGTCATAGTCCTCCAGGAGCTTGAACTTTCAACAAACCCAAGTACATAGCTTGTCTAAAATTTGGAACTAACAAATTGGTAGCCTCCAATTACCTACACGTAATGTTTTGAGAAAATATTTATTGGTTTATTGGATTACTGCTTTACAATTAAGTACTTAGTCAAAATTGTTGTCAATATTTACATTTTTAAGAATATTCTGTAGGTTGGATTTTGAAAAAAATCTCATCTCTTCAAAACATTTTCTTCATTGTATTTTAAGACACACCCCTTTCCTGGTTTTTCTCCTATCTCTTAGCATGTTTTTTTTAAAACAAGTATTTCTTATTCATCTTCATCCTTAGTACTCTCCAATGTAATAATGTCCCAAATGTGCATTTCACACTTTAGACCTATCCCTCAAACTTCATACATACATACTCTGCTGCTGATGTGTCATCTCCACTCAAATTTAATGACAAAACTGAGTTCCTGGTCAGTTTTTTCACAAAACCAAACTTTTTCCTTTTACAGATTCACTCTCAAGAGTGGCATCATAACCTTTCCAATTACTCAATCCCCACATTTTGAGTAATTTCTTATTCTATTTCACCCATTGTTACAGAATATTCTGCTGGCTCTATCTTCAGAAATATATCCAAAATCTGACTACTTTTCAAAAATTCCACAGCTGTCATCATATTCTCCCCTATGACCTCTTAATTCAATTATTACACTAGCCTCCAAACTGATCTTCCTACTTCTGCCCTTGCCTTCCTGTCTATTCCCAGCACAGCAATGTGTATATTGCTGAAATGTGTGATCCTTTTAAACAAAATCAGATCTTGTTACTCCACTGCTCCAAATGACTTTCATTTCACTGTGTAAAAGCCAAAGTTCTAATGACTTACAATTCTTCCCCACACTCATACTGTCTCTCCTCACTCCAATCTATACTATTCCTTGGATGCAGGAATATGCTTTCACTACATGTTCGTACTTGCTATTCTATTTTCCTGAGACTCTCTTCCTCTTGATACCTGCAAAGACTACTCTGTCATCTCCTGCAGGTTTGTATCAAAATGATACATTCTTAAGACAGTCATCTTCACCATTGAAAATTCCACCATGGAAAAAAAAAATCCCTATTATTTTTCTTTGCTTGATTTTCTTATTGTAGGACTCATCAACAGCAACCACTACATGTAATCAGTCTTATATTTACTTACTTTATTTGCTCTCTGTTTCTCTTCATTTGGCTATAACTTGTCTTCTTTTACAGCTACATGGCTGGCAAAGACCTAAAACATTTGTATAAAGAAACCATGTGGTACATATATAATATGCAATATTACTCAGCCATAAAAAGAAATGCGTTTGAGTCAGTCCTAATGAGGTAGATGAACCTAGAGCCTATTATACAGACTGAAGTAAGTCAGAAAGAGAAAAACAATGATCATATACTAACGCATATGTGTGGAATCTAGAAAGATGGTACTGATGAGCCTATTTATAGAGCATCGATGGAGACACAGACAGGCAGAGCAGACTTATGGACACAGCTGTGGGGGGAAGGAGAGGGTGGCAGGTATGGAGAGACTAACATGGAAACATACATTACCACATTAAAATAGATAGCCAAGACGATTTGCTTTATGACTCAGGGTACTCAAACCAGGGCTCAGTAACAACCTACAGTGGTAGGATGGGGAGGGAGGTGGAAGAGAGGCTCAGGTGGGAGGGAACATGAGTAAACCTATGGCTGATTCATGTTGATGTTTGGTAGAAAGCAATGCAATACTGTAAAGCAATTATCCATCAATTCAAAATAAATAAATAAAAAAGGAAAAGATTCAAGGTGGCTTATCTTGTGTGTGTGCTTTTGTAAACAGTTAAAAGAGTGAACATTCTTCCTTTGTTACTACTTTAAAAAAATGATTAAGAGAAAGGAGGACTACAAGGCTTTCAAGCACATGCATCTGATAATCTTGTGCTTGTATATGGTTTCTTGGATATGGATGGAAGTTTATGAGCTTTATGAGGATAATTACTTCTTTCTTTGTCATATTTATTTCATTTTTCTATGCACATTACTTTCTTGACTACTGCCTTTGGTGGAGCAAACAACACAAATTATTCTCATAATTCTTCTATCAGTCTCATAGTCAACATTTCTTAAAGAACAATTATTTGAACCATTTTATAATGGTTTAATGCAATTTTCAAATTAACTTTATAAGCTATTTTGGGACTTCCCTTGTGGCTTAGCTGGTAAAAAATTCACCTGTATTGCCGGAGACCTGGGTTTGATGCCTGGGTTGGGAAGATCCCCTGGAGAAGGGAAAGGCTACCCACTCTAGTATTCTAGCCTGGAGAATTCCATGGACTGTTTAGTCCATGGAGTCACAAAGAGTCGGACACGACTGAGAGATTTTCACTTTACACTATTTTTACTAAATACATTATTTTAGGCTAGTGAATTTGGTACCTCACAACCAATATCTTCCTCCTCACTTTAAGACTCAGCATTCTTTTCATTAATTTCCCAAGCTGCCTGGAGTTTTGCCTGATGATGGATGAAAGCTGAGTCCCATCCCAGAAACTGCCCATCCAAGTACATGCTTTATCCTCAAGAGTTCCTCACATTTAATGACTGGGCAGTAGTGTTGTGGGACTAGAGAGGCTTGCAGCTTTCCCCTTTATTTGGAACAACTCTAGTTCTAGATATCCTAGCTCTAGAACTCTAAAGATTGACAAAGGCTTTTATTACAAGTGGAAGTGAAAAGGTATTAGTCACTCAGTCATGTCCGAATCTTTGCAACCCCATGAACTGTTGCCTTCCAGGCTCCTCTGTCCATGGAATTCTCTAGGCAAGAACACTAGAATGGATGGTCATTCCCTTCTCTGGGGGATCTTCCCAACCCAGGAATTGAACCCAGGTCTCCAATATTGCAGGCAGATTCTCTACCATCTGAACCACCAGAGAAGCCCTATTATAAGTGGACTATAGTTCAATGTCTCACTCTGCTCAAAGCTTCTTTCTTTATTCCCAGAATCTGTTGCTTCAGAAGACACTTGGACACAATTCTCTTACTGAACACAACTTTCTGCCTCACAGTCTGTTCCTGGGAACATGACCTAAGACTGTTGGTGAAGGAGGTAGTCCAAGAAACCAGACTCTAAAAAGGAAATTGGATTTGGAATACCAGCCACCAGACTGGCACTGGGAGAGTGGTATCAGACAGGCATAAGTGGGGGAGACGCAGTACTGATAGTCCCTGGTTTATGATGCTGCTGCTGCTGTCACTTCAGTCATGTCTGACTCTGTGCAACCCCATAGACGGCAGCCCACCAGGCTCTGCCGTCCCTGGCATTCTCCAGGCAAGAACACTGGAGTGGGTTGCCATTTCCTTCTCCAATGCATGAAAGTGAAAGTGAAGTCCCTCAGTTATGTCCGACTGGACTGCATGTGACCGCATGGACTGCAGCCTACCAGGCTCCTCTGCCCATGGGATTTTCCAGGCAAGAGTACTGGAGCGGGGTGCCATTGCCTTCTCATGTTAAAACTTTTACTGAAGCTACACTGATAGAAAATATCAGGGGAAGGGAATAGACTGGTAGGGTCAGTATTTTAGGTGACTGTAAATTACAGAAGATATAGCAATTATGAAGACTATAGATGAAGAAAATTATCATTGGGGACTATTAATGCATTGGAGAAAGACAATAAAGGATGAGATGACAAATCACAAATTTAAGAGTAATTGTAGAAACAAGAAGGCCTTTAGTTGTTTAAAAAGAGGCTCTGATCTCCCACAGCCAGAATGAAGAAAATGCCAAAGATTACATATAGGATTCGATTATTAGAATGGTAGAGCTCTAGAGAAGGTGAATTCTCCATGCTGACAAGGCTTTCACATCAAAATCAGAGCTCTAATTGGGTCGGTGAGGGACCTGAAATTTGGTACCAGATATCTGAATGGATGCAGTCAATAATCTTGAAATCTCAGATTCCCTGAAACCCTTGGAGTGTGCAGAAGTGGATCCCTTTTCTCTGCTAAAACTAGTGATAACCCCTTTATTTGAAGATGGTATAGACACTTCTGTCTTTCAAGACAATCTATGCTCACTTAGGATGTATCCTTACTTCTCTTTCTAATAAGAGGACCAAGAACTAGAGTTAAGTCATGAAATAAACCAGCCAGCAGTATGGTAGGATACTAAGGGATGAATGAGACTCAAGACCTATTCAAAGCACATGTAAGAGATAGGAGAGGAGCATGGGACTGGATCCTGAAGACCCTGAATCAAGGAGAGTAGAACATAGTTTGATAAAGGAGAGTATCAGTATGGGGGCACTTTCATGATCATAATACAGAACTGACACCTTGATGGGCTTCTCTAGAGAAGGTGCTATACTACTAAAATGACCACTAGAAACTTGAAATCATAGCCCACTGAAAAATGTCAAAACAGTTCTAAAGGAGTGTAAGAAAAGATCAATAAACTTAGAGAAGCAAGTGTAATATACACTAAATATATTGTATGAGGTTGGAAAAACACACCACTGAATGATGTTGCATGGGAGGGAAGGGACTATAGGACATTCCAGTTACAAACACAATAAAGAACACATTGGTGAAAGGGATACAGAATCTCTATGGAACTCAGTAGTGGACATCCTCTCTAAACCAGGGGTGATCATAAAAGATGCATTTATAGTACTGAGCTTTCTTTTAGCAATTGGAATAATGGAATCCTGAAATAACTGAGGCTATTATAATAACTGGATAATATTAATAATAATAATAATTGTATACTAACTGTCAGAAGAAAATATGTGGATTTTCATAATGAGTAATAATGTCAGATTTATTACTAGGCCATCCCTACACACAAGGAACTGTGGACATGTTTAACAGCACACAGTACCTCTAGACAAAAGACAAACGGGCAGTTAACATGAATTTTGCTTAATTTATTCAATAACCTGTCATCATGGATGGAAGATAAGATTAAGGGTAACCATCCCAATAAAATGATTTTGTACCTTATTTTCAGACTTGAGTCAGTTTTCAGACATGGAAACCTCGAACTACCTAAGAGATAGGTCCCCATAAAAATGCTACAACAGCCCAAGTAAGAATAATAGTCATTCCTTCAGTCTTTCCTAAAAGAAACTCTTGATTATTTATTTGAAAATTGTATATTTGTGAAAGGAACTACCCAAACTTACCAAGAATTGCATGACAAAGTGTCTGAGTTGACACTGAAACCCAGAGATCTGCTTAAGTGAGGATTATAAAGGCAGGTAAATGGAATCCTAGTCTAGTTCCAGTTCACTGTGGGTCCTCTGAGCAAACAGACAAACCTGGTAGTCATTATCTACAGACTCTGGGAACATAGTTGAAATGTACATAGCTCTACCATTGCTTTCTTGGCAGTAGCAAAAATTCATCTCAATTAACATCAATAACTATTCTGTGTGTGGTTTGCCTTTAATGCTTGTGGGGCTTTAACCAGCACTGCTATTGAGGGCTTTCAGATTGAGGGATTCACAGACAAAGGATTCCACATAACATTACATCAGGCCAAGGAAACCACTTTACTGCAAAGAAGGTATAGCAGTAGACTTGTGGTCATGGGATTAACCAAATCAGTAACATATTGTATAACCCAGAAACTACCTGTCTGTAAGAAAAATGAAAGTCTTCAGAAGGTACAACCAGATTTGAGATAATAATCTGATGTGATGAGGCACCATACTTCAGGATGTATTACAGGTTCCAAGTCTGTTACTATTATATGGTGCTCTGTTCCCAGTTGGCTTCCCTGGTGGCTCAGTCAGTATAGAATCCACCTGCAATGTGGGAGACCTGGGTTCGATCCCTGGGTTGGGAAGATCCCCTGGAGGAGGGCATGGTAACCCACTGCAGTATTCTTTCCTGGAGAATCCCTAAGGACAGAGGAGCCTGGCTGGCTACAGTCCATGGGGTCACAAAGAGTTGGGCACAAGTGACTGACAAAGCACAGCACAGAACTGTTGCCAATAGATATATACATGGGTCCAGGAACCAGACAGAAGTAAGACTGACTTCACTTGTCATCATTTCTAGAAACATATTTGGAGAATCTGTGCTTTTTGTCCCTGTAATTCTGGGATTTGTAGGATTACAGATGTTATTGCTCAGAAGAGAAATGTTTTCACTAAGGAACACAGCAAGAGTACATTAAACTTCATCTATGACTATTGTAGAGTTACTTTGGGCTTCTCATGCCAACAGACCAGGAGTTAAGGAAAGGATTCACCAGCTGGCATGGGAACTTATGGTCTCTGATCATCAGGAAAAGGTAGAGCTGGTATTCCTCACTGGAGTCTGGGGAGTACATATTTTGTGTTTAGTGATTCACTGGGTAATTTATTTTGACAAACAAACAAGTATAGCAGTATTGGTCTAATAAGTTTGTGATGATCAGTCATTTGGACATCTGAAGATGAGAATCTAAATCACCCCAGTATGTAAGCCTTCTAGATCAGCAGAGCTACCAGCCAGAGTAACATCTAGAACAGCAGAGTAATGTCAAATATTATTGTAGATATGAGTCCAGTTGCATTAGCAAGGGCTGTATTTCATGACAGTGAACTTCTTCTTTTGCAAATGTCCACAAGAAAAGTGACCAACTAAAATCTTAACAGACCTGTCTGTTAAGATGAACTTAAAAGCAGCAAGAGGTCTGACTGACATAAAAACTGAACTGTGGTGGATACTGTGGTTCACTGGCCAGATAAATCCTTGAAAACCAAGTACTTATTCCCTCAGAAGCATTGGCTTCTGGGGTCACACAGTCAAGTCCCTTCCTGCAGGCTTATAGTAGGTTTAAGGGAACTGTTCACATTAGGTCAACACTCCTCCTTGGGGACAAGGCCACATTTGATGACCAAGAAGTAATGGTATACAAAAGTCTGGTCTTGCTTCAATTTGAGATAATACTGCAAGGCCATCTAAGGAAGATGGTATTGATCTATTATCAATTCTTATTATAAATACTAATGTTAATGTATATTAGAAAACCCACAGTATATATTAAAATATTTATATCATGCATAAAAATACAAATTAATGTATAACATATTCATTTATTCTAATATACATATATGCATGTTTATATATTCACACATATATACATACATTTACATAAATGTGCACAAAAACTTTGCTAATATTGGCAATGGTTTTTATAGTGTTGGGGCTTCCCTGGTAGCTCAGACATTAAAGAATCTGCCTGCAATGCGGGAGACTCAGGTTCAATCTTTGGGTTGGGAAGATCCCCTGGAGAAGGGAAGACTACCCATTCAGTATTCTTGCCTGGAGAATCCCATGGACAGAGGAGCCTGATGGGCTACAGCCCATGGGGTCACAAAGAGTTGGACACGATTGAGTGGCATACTTTAACTTTTATCACTTTCAAAAAAAAGAGGTCAGTCAACTTTATTTTCTCCAAAAATTATCTTCATCCAAACTCTCTTGTTACATAGTCAGGATGAGTCATGTTTTTAAAAATATGACATTATTATTACTTAGAATAATATTAGTTAACCTTTACCAACTGCTATATATCATGCAGTATACTGACAAATGGCAATGGCAGTAAAAAAGAGAGAACTGAAGCAAATCCCTGCTCCTAAGAGAACATTTTAAGAGAAAACATGGCTCTGATCAGCAAAATACAGCTACGTGTACTCAGAAAATGTACACATACCCTGGGGTCCTATTGCAATAAATAGCTTTAGAGTAAAATAAATTCAAATTTGATATTATTGATTTAATATCCAAAGTGTGTTCATGCTTGAAAAATGTGGCAAACATAAAATTCAAGCTCTATATATAATCATTTACTTGTAAGCTAATCAATCACACAAAGAAATGCCAAGTCTCAGATACATAAAATCTAAAACACAAATTATTAATTGACCAGATGAAAAAGATTTTGATGTAAAGATACAACATTCTCAAGGAGACTAATAGTCTACTCCCCCAGACTAGAAAAGATGGTGAAGAAAAATGCTAAAGATTCCCCAAAAAACGTCTGAGGAGCCTTTCTCTGATAGAAGTGTGGAAGTAAGAAGTGGTTGGGTTGTATAGGTGGTCTCTAGCAAGTTTTAATTAAATTGAGTAATAAAAAAGCACTGCCCTTTATGGTGAGAAAGAACTCATAAAATTTTTGTACAAATGCCAGGTAATGTTTGCCTTAGTGTCCATGAGGGGTTTCGTTTTTGCTGTTTTCAGCTCTATAAAAGTTCCACCTAAAAAAATAATGAATATCCTAGTCTTCCTTAAATGTTTTTGTGAATCAAAGCTACTTCAAAGTCTGTCTTTGGTAACTTTGGTAAACTAAGTCTATTATATAGCAAAAACAGAAAAGTAGGTAACTTTAAAAAATCATACTATCTAGTTACTTTTTCCTTGAAATGAGCTACATTAAAATTTCAGTTGATTAGACATATTCTAATCAACATTCTGTCTCATGAATGAGACACTCTAAGAAATTTTCTTGCTTTGTCTGTCCCTTCAAACATTCTTCCATCTCTTCAGCCAAATAGGTCCTTCACTAGACATCTGAGTTATTTCTCTGAAACACAAATTTATCATGTTCCTCTCTCACATAAAAATATTTTCTGGAACCTTATAACTCTAGGCCAAATTCTTACTTGCCTTTTTATCTTCATCATCTACCTTTTCTCGATGTTATCATCACCTAGAATTATTTACAGTTCTCCACATGGTCTCTTTCACTCAGCCTGCTATTTGGATATAAATAACTCTCTACAAAGTGTAATGGGCTCCTGTTGTCCATTGGTATCCTTCTGTTTGTAAACTGTGAAACAAAGTGAAGAGCAAAAGTTTTGGAATTAACAATTAAAGTCCCAATTTTGTAGAAATGTGACCTTGAGGAAAAATTTAATATATCTTAATCTTACTATTTTCATTGATAAAATGCTGATAAATATTACCTTATAAGACTGTGGAGATTGATGATCAATGTATTTAATGCATCAAGGTATCCTCAGTTCAGTTCAGTTCAGTCACAGTTGTGTCCAACTTTTGCAAGCCCATGGACTGTGGCATGCCAGCCTTCCCTGTCCATCACCAACTCCCAGAGTCTACTCAAACTCATGTTCATCATGTCAGTGATGACATCCAACCATCTCATCCTGTTATCCCCTTCTCCTTCTGCCTTCAATCTTTCCCAGCATCAGGATCTTTTCCAATGAGTCAATTCTTCACATCAGGTGCCCAAAGAATTGGTTTCAGCTTCAGCATCAGTCCTTGCAATGAATGTTTAGGACTGATTTCCTTTAGGATGGACTGGTTGGCTCTCCTTGTAGCCAAGGGACTCTCAAGAGTCTTCAACAACACAGTTCAAAAGCATCAATTTCTCTGCGCTCAGCTTTCTTTATAGTCCAACTCTCACATCCATACATGACTACTGGAAAAACCATAGCTTTGATTAGACAGACCTTTGTTGGCAAAGTAATGTCTCTGCATTTTAATATGCTGTCTAGGTTGCTCATGGCTGTTCTTCAAAGGAGCAAGCATCTTTTAATTTCATAGCTGAAGTCACCATCTGCAGTGGTTTTGGAGCCCCCCAAAATAAAGTCTGTCACTGTTTTCATTGTTTCCCCATCTATTTGCCATGAAATGATGGGACTGGATGTCATGATCATAATTTTTTGAATGTTGAGCTTTAAGCCAACTTTTTCACTCTCCTCTCTCACTTTCATCAAGAGACTCTCTGCATATCTGAGGTTATTGATATTTTTCCCAGCAAACCTTGATTCCAGCTTGTGCTTCATTCAGCCTGGCATGTCACATGATGTAATCTGCATATAAATTAAATAAGAAGTTTAGCAATATACAGCCTTGACATACTCCTTTCCCTATTTGGAACCAGTCTGTTGTTCCATATCCAGTTGTAACCGTTGCTTCTTGACCTGCATACACATTTCTCAGGAGGGAGGTCAGGTGGTCTGGTGTTTCCATCTCTTTAAGAATTTTCCAGTTGGTTGTGACCCACATAGTCAAAGGCTTTGGCATAGTCAATAAAGCAGAAGTAGATGTTTTTCTGGAACTCTCCTGTTTTTTTCATGATCCATCGGATGTTGGCAATTTGATCTCTCAATCCTCTGCCTCTTCTGGATCTAGCTTGAACATCTGAAAGTTGATGGTTCACGTACTGTTAAAGTCTGGTTTGGAAAATTTTGAGCATTACTTTGCTAGTGTGTGGAATGAGTGCAATTGTGTGGTAGTTTGAGCATTCTTTGGCATTGCTTTTCTTTGTGATTGGAATGAAAACTGACCTTTTCTAGTCCTGTGGCCACTGCTGAGTTTCCCAGATTTGCTGGCACATGAGTACAGCACTTTCACAGCATCATCTTTTAGGATTTGAAATAACTCAAGTGGAATTCCATCACCTCCACTAGTTTTGTTCATTGTGATGCTTCCTAAGACCCATTTGACTTCACATTCCAGGATGTCTGGCTCTAGGTGAGTGATCACACCATCATGGTTATCTGTGTCATTAGAATCTTTTTTTGTACAGTTCTTCTGTGTATTCTTGCCATCTCTTTTTAATGTATTTTTTTCTTTTGTTAGGTCAATACTGTTTCTGTCCTTTATTGTGCCCATCTTTGCATAAAATGTTCTCTTGGTATCTCTAATTTTCTTGAAGAGATCTCTAGTCTTTCCCATTCTATTGTTTTCCTCTATTTCTTTGCATTGATCATTGAGGAAGGCTTTCTTATCTCTCCTTGCTATTCTTTGGAACTCTGCATTCAAGTGGGTATATCTTTCTTTTTCTCCTTTGCCTTTCGCTTCTCTTCTTTTCACAGCTATTTGCAAGGCCTCCTCAGACAGCCATTTTATCTTTTTGCATTTCTTTTCCTTTGGAGTGGTCTTGACCATCTGCCTCCTGTACAATGTCACAAATCTCCATCCATAGTTCACCAGGCACTCTGTCTATCAGATCTAGTCCCTTGAATCTATTTCTCACTTCTACTGTATAATCATAAGGGATTTGATTTAGGTCATACTTGAATGGTCTAGCGGTTTTCCCTACTTCCTTCAATTTAAATCTGAATTTGGCAATAAAGAGTTCACGATCTGAGCCACAGTCAGCTCCCGGTCTTGTTTTTGCTGACTGCATCTTAAACTTAGTATATGTTCAATAAATATTAGCTATTATTAATCATAAAAATGAAATCTCCTCTGTAAATACTTCCCTGATTCACCCATGCAAAGTTAGATACTCCCAATAGCCTATCAGAGTTCCATTAGCAAGTTATAGAAGTTATTACTATGGAATTGGAATTTACTGTAACTTTTGCATGCTCTTCTTTTTTTACTTTGCAGCAAGTTTCTAGATCTGTAGAATATTTAAATGATTTTTCCCTGCTTCCATTCTACCTTTGATATAACTCTATTAGTTAACTCATTACATAATAATCATAATTATCTTGTACATTTGTTTGAGGACTTTGAAGGAAAAGTTTATGGCAGAGGTTGGTGATTGGTAGCCTAACCCTCTTCCTCTTATTCCTTGTCATAAAGCTAGACTGTGCTTTCCAGTCTCACCTACAGTTAAGTGTGGCTCCAGGAATAGGTTCCAGTTAACCCACTTTGAGCTGGATCAATGCATTCAGGCCTGGTTCAAAGAAACGACTTATGCATTACATACATACTCTTGTCATTCCAGCATATTGCAAATAAGCAGGACTCTAGCACATCATGTTATATATGGCTCCCAGGGATCAGAAATGGAGGGATTCAGGGTCCCTGCATCACTCCTTGGAGGCGAGATACAAATCAGGGACAGTCTATTAAGGACTCTAGGTTGTAAATATTTTCAATTTTGTGTGCCTTATGGTCTTTGTTGCAACTAGTTTGTCATTGTAGAGCAAAAGCAGCTAAAGACAACTCATAAATGAATGACCATGTTCCATTAAACCTTTATTTATGGCACTGAAATTTGAATATTATATTACTTCCACCTATTATGAAATAGTACTCTTGCTTTGATATTTTTCAATTATTTCAAAAAGAAATAACCATTCTTAGCTCAAGGGGCTTAAAACCCAGCTAGGAACCCTTGGGCCCATTCCTGTTAGGCCACTGAAACTTCAGAGCTTATTATTTACAAAAACAGTTAAGTTACAAATGTAAGAGTGGTAATTCATTCATTTGTGTTTTCCCAGGAACAAATATGGCACATAGTAGGTAATCAGTAAATTGTGTAATCAGTGAATTAATAAATGAACGGGTGAGTCTAACCTGACTCCACTTTTGTCTCTGGAAATCATTTAGGGCAGAACATACAACTAAACAAATAGGCATAAATCCCACAGTTTCTCAACATTATCCTGTGTCAAGTACTCTCAATGTTTTACATAAGTATTGAGAATAACAAAAATGTATTTAAACTTCAATGTATTTATGAAACACATAAAGGCCAAAGTACTGCATGAGTCAATATGAAAACTCTAATGATAAAAACTAGACTTTCCCATAATAACTAATGCACTAAGATAATATTATAATAAAAATTCATTGTCAGTGTTGATTTTAACATTATCTTAGAATCAAAAGCTTGAGAGAAAGTAAGATAGATTTAGTTAGGATTATTTGCTCTCATTTCATCTTGGCTCTTTCTTTGCAGCACTTATCTTCATTGTAAAACACTCATTATTTGTTTTGTTATTTATTTAATGCATTCTTTCCCAATTAGATTTTAAGCTATTTGGTGGCAAGACCTTGTCTATTTTACTTCTGTGTTCTCATCAATTAACCCAGTTCTTGGCACCTATGAGACATTAAGTACATATTTGTGAGGTGAATGGATAAACCACACATATGATTCCATTTAATTAAATAAAAGAGAATAGTTGGAAGACTATTATGAGTGTACTTTACTTGGCATAGTACCAAGGAACTCCAAAAAGAAAATAGATATCTTCCAATTCAGAAATAAAATCCCTAAATTAAAAATAAAAAAATTGTTGTTATGAACAAAATGGTCCTTACATCTTTCTAGTAAAGAAGAAATGGAATTTGTGAGAAGCAACTGTGTGTGGGGGGGTGCGGTGTATGTGTGCGCACACACACTCAATTGTGTCTGACTCTTTACAACCCCATGGACTATAGCTCGCCAGGCTCCTCTGTCCATGGAATTTTCCAGGCAAGAATACTGGAGTGCATTGCCATTTCCTTCTCCAGGGGATCTTTCTGACCCAGGGATCAAACTCGTGTCTCTTGTGTCTCCTGCATTTGCAGGTGAGTTCTTTAGAAGCTGAGCCATCAAGGAAGCTCAAAAAATAACTATGCACTTTTCATAATAAATAAGAGAAAGAAAAACAGCTGTTAATGAACTCACCTGAAGGAAGTGTGAAGCCTTATAACAAATGTAGTGGTCACAGTTGTGTTGCTCCCTGTTAAGCATGCCAGGGCAATAGAACACATCAGAGGAACTTCAAAAGCCTGAATCACCTAAGCAGGCTGGCAAAGAATGTCATTTTTAATCACCTTAGGTCGTTTTATGAGCCTGGAATGCTCTCAAGCATCAGGCAATTCCCTAAGCTTAATTCAGGTACATATAGTTCCAAGCTCATAAGGTTTTAGACTTGGTGTCATAGAATCAGAACAGAAAATGAAAATACTGCCACATAAACAGAGCTAGTGTTTCAGCCACACATCTCCCTTTTAGGAGAGTATATGGGGGTGTAGAGAGGAGAACAATTCTCAGATATATAGCCCACCTAGGTAAAGCACTTTCAAATGTACTTCATTTATTTATTTTAGGCCATTTTTGGCTCAAAATTATGCAAAATTACTGTCTCTAGTTTCATTCTGCTCTTTTGAAATACTCCAGATTTTGTGCTAAGAGTTTAAAGCCACAGCAAAGAGCTAGGCCAAGAGGGAAAGCTTTTGAAGAGTTCTCACAGCTGTGAAAACACAGGCCTCAGGCTGTGTGTAGAGTTACTTCAAACAGCTGCTTCAGGTGACTAAACACCTTGAGTCTCATTCATCAAGTGTTGTTTATACTGGCTGACAGACCAGACTTGGAGAATTAACTCAGAGAAAAAAGATGTACTACATACCAAGTATGGGAAAGGAACCTCAGTTCTTTAAATCTGAAGCAAAGAAAAATAATAATAATAACTTGAGTAATTTAAAACCAAGAAGAACAGGAATTATTTTATTTTATATTAATACTCCTTGTGATATCCTTTGCATCTTTACAATCAAAGGGGAAATAAAACCAATGGTTTGCCACTTTTTGATTCTGCAAATAAAACTGAGGAGGAGAGTTCTACACACTGGGAAACACCTTAAATATATGGCCACAAAACTTCTCATTAATTATCAGTGAGCACAATATTGAAAGAGTAGGTAGAAATAATGCATTTTCATTATTTTTAAAAAGGAAAATATGGCTTTCTTCTTCCTATGTTCACTGTTTTATCACATACATTGTCTCATGAAGACTTGGCCATAGGGTTTATCACCCAGTATTAAAATATTCTTTCATCTGATCTAGTCAAAAAGGCGACATGATAATATATTTTAAACCATGTAACTGTTTGCATGGATCAAAAGAAGAATGAAATAAAATGACATGAGTCAGTGTCAGGCAAAGTGTTACTAGTTAAGTAAGCTTTAAATATTGAAAGCCAGTTTTAATATTTCCTTTTAATCTAGAAATATGTCACTTGGTAATTCTTTCTTTATAACATCAGGTGGTTGTGAACAACATGGCTCCATTTGGCACTAAGCTGGAAATTCTAGCCTAGCCTCTCTTTTGTCATGACCAGTGTTGTTGACTCTCTCTTCTACTGGCAATTAGTCTGTCATTTATACTATAGCAGGTTGCAAAAGTTAGACTTCTTTTTCAGCCCCCCATTCACTAGTTTAAAAGTGATATTTAAATATTATCCCTATTTTTCTGATTTTAAGTTCAAAAATGATTTTCAATTTTTTTAATCAATGTGCTTTAAAGCATTTCTTTAGCTTTACTGTTCACAGAAAGGATCTGAGGAAATGCAGATTCTGATTCACCACATCTAGAGATGGCCTAAGATTCTGAATTTTTATAAGCTCTCCGGTGAATACACAAGCAAGGACCACACCCTGAATACTGAAGAAACATCAACAACCTTAGGCATGCAGATAACACCACCATAATGGCAGAAAGTGAAGAGAACTAAAAAGCCTCTTGATGAGAGTGAAAGGCGACAGTGAAAAAGATGGCTTAAAACTTATTCAAAAAATAAAGATCATGGCATCTAGTCTCATCATGTCATGGCAAATAGAAGAGGAAAATGTGAAAACTGAGACAGATTTCATTTTCTTCGGCTCCAAAATCACTGTGGATGGTGACTGCAGCCATGAAATTAAAAGATGCTTGCTCGTTGGAAGAAAAATTATAACAAACTTAGATAGCATATTAAAAGACATCACTTTGCCAAATCACTTTGCAGAGACATCACTTTGCCAACAAAGGTCTGTATAGTCAAAGCTATGGTTTTTCCAGTAGTCATGGATGGATGTGAGAATTGGACCATTAAGAAAGCTGAGCACCAAAGAACTGATGCTTTCAAACTGTGGTGCTGGAGAAGATTCTTTAGAGTACCTTGGACAGCAAGGAGATCAAACCAGTCAATCCTAAAGGAAATCAACCCTGAACATTCCTTGGAAGGACTGATGCTAAAGCTGAAGTTCCAGTCCTTTGGCCACCTGATGCAAAGAGCTAACTCACTGGAAAAGATTCTGATACTGGAAAAGATTGAGGGCAGGAGGAGAAGGGGGCACCAGAGGATGAGATGGTTAGATAGCATCACCAATTCTATAGACATGAATTTGAGCAAACAAACAACAAAGTCAAGAACTACAGAGCAAAAGAAAGTAGGGAAAGCATAAAAAGGGAACATTTACTGAAAATCTACCAATCTACAAATAGAACCCTTTGAGGCAGCCATTGCATCCATTTTATAGATAAAGACAGGGGTCCCCATAGGATTAATGGATTATTTATGTAAATACAGGTAATAACTATCAGAGATTTAAATCCAGTACCAGCTAACTTTAAAATCTCTCTGTCTGTCTATCTATCATTGACTTGTCTCTTAAAAATCTGACAAAGGACAATATAGGTATTAAAGAAGTAGTTGATACTAACACTGCACTAAGAAAAACTGGGAAATCAAGTAATATTCAGATTTTGAGTCGGGTAACAGAAAGTCCATTTGAGAAATGTAGTAGGAAAGAAAGGTGATCAGGGAATAAGTGATGAGAAGTAGGAAATGGGTGCTGAATGGTAAATGTTCTGCAAAATGGATAACACACACTGGTTACTGAAAATTAATTATATAAGGTATGGTGCTGGCTTTTCAGATCTGGGCCATTAGGTATGTTCCCATTTAATCTCAGCTGCTTTATATAAAATATCAGACCAGTCCATTCAAATTATTGAGTACTTATTATCCACCAGTACTGTATCAGAGACCAAGTTAATGAAACTTTATATGGTTCATCAAAATATATTTGCAAGAAAAAAATGGTTGGCAAGGAGATTCTTGATGATATTAAAACAGCTTCACAATGAATGCTTAAATTAATTGAATCATTCTTACAGATCAGTTTAAAGATAAGAGTGCTTCTGAATTACAAAAATACCATATTTCTCTTGCCTGTCTTGTGAGACAAAGACATGAGTGTTTTTTGTACAATACAGAAATACTATATGTAGGATTAAATTGTAAAAAGAAAGCCATGTATATTTAAGAATGACCTAGACACTCTACATGAAATTTGTCTCCAGGGACAAATCTCTTTCTGCCCAGTTACAGATATGAGTAAGGCAATAAAGCACCATAATAATCAGAGTTAATCAGCTTTGATGATTTCACCATATAAAAGTGGGGGTAGCACATGATACCAAAACCAGACAGACAATCAAACTACTCCTCATTAAGGCATCTCAGGAAATGGTAACATTGCTGAATAGAGAATGCTAGTAGAGGGGGTGCTTGCTGCTACTATCTTGTGAGGTCAGTGGGGCCAACTGCCTGAGATGGCCTCTGCATTTCTGTATTTGTAACATACACAATAGCCCATATACTTTGGTTTTCTTTTCCAGATGGCAGAAAAATAAAATAAAAACCTGAATTGTACTATCTCTAATTTCTTTTAAATAGCTCAGCTGGAATTCCATCACCTTAACTCAATGGACAGGGGGTTGAGCAGGCTCTGGGAGACGGTGAAGGACAGAGAAGCCTGGCATGCTGCTTTTCATGAGGTTGCAAAGAGTTGGACACAATTGAGCATCGGAACAACAAATATCTAATTTACTTCTTTAAGGTATGACTTTCTCCTCTAGATAAATAAGACTTGTTTTACAAGGTTAAAAAATAACCTAAAAAGGAGGATATTCACAAAAATCCTCCTGAGGAGAGTCCCTGAGGATCAGAGGGTACTCAGCCATCATCCATTTTAGTGTACATTTAAAATATAATACATAGGACTGCAAGGAGATCCAACCAGTCCATTCTGAAGGAGATCAGCCCTGGGATTTCTTTGGAAGGAATGATGCTGAAGCTGAAACTCCTGTACTTTGGCCACCTCATGTGAAGAGTTGACTCATTGGAAAAGACACTGATGCTGGGAGGGATTGGGGGCAGGAGGAGAAGGGGACGACTGAAGATGAGATGGCTAGATGGCATCACAGACTCGATGGACGTGAGTCTGAGGGAACTCCGGAGTTGGTGATGGACAGGGAGGCCTGGCGTGCTGCGATTCATAGGGTCACAAGGAGTCAGACACGACTGAGCAACTGAACTGAAGTGAACTGATACTTAAGTATAGTTGATTTACAATGTTGTTTTAGTTTCAGGTGTAGAGCAAAGTGATTCAGTTAGATAAATATATATATCTATTTTTTCTGGATTCTTTTCCATTATAGGTTACTAGAAAATATTGCGGAGAAGGCAATGGCACCCCACTCCAGTACTCTTGCCTGGAAAATCCCATGGACAGAGAAGCCTGGTGGGCTGCCGTCTATGGGGTCGCACAGGGTTGGACAAGACTGAAGCGACTTAGCAGCAGCAGAAAATATTGAGTCTAGTTCCCAGGCTATACAGTAGGTCCATTTTGGTTGTCTATATTATATATAGAAGTGAAGGCAATGGCACCCCACTCCAGGACTCTTGCCTGGAAAATCTCATGGATGGAGGAGCATGGTGGGCTGCAGTCCATGGGGTTGCTAAGAGTTGGACACGACTGAGCGACTTCACTTTCACTTTTCACTTTCATGCATTGGAGAAGGAAATGGCAACCCACTCCAGTGTTCTTGCCTGGAGAATCCCAGGGACGGCAGAGCCTGGTGGGCTGCCATTTATGGGGTCGCACAGAGTCGGACACGACTGAAGCGACTTAGCAGCAGCAGCAGCAGCAGCAGCAGTGCATATGTTAATTCTAGCCTCCAAATTTACTCCCCTACTTTCTCCTTTGGTAGCCATAAGTTTGTTTTCTGTGTCGTGGATCTATTTTGTTTTGTATATAGGTTCATTTGTATCATCTTTTAGATTCCACATATAAGCGATATCATGGTATTTATCTTTCTCTTTCTGAGTTACTTAGTATGATAATTTCTAGGTCCATCCATGTTGCTGCAAATTGCCTAATTTCATTCCTTTTTAAGGCTGAGTAGTATTTCAATGTGTATATACAATTACCACATTTATCCATTCATCTATCAAAGGACATTTAAGTGGCTTCCATGTCTTGGATATTGTAAATAGTGCTGCAGTGAACATTGGGGTACATCTATCTTTTTGAATTTGGTTTTCTCTAGAAATATCCCCAGGAATGGGACTGTAGGATCATTTGGTAGCTCATTCTTTTTACCCTTGTTTCAGTTCAACACAGGATTTTCTTTCTGCTTTCCTAACATTTATATGTGTGTCAGGAGGCAAATTTGAAGCCATATATTCTTCTCCTCTCCTACTTAAATTCTTAAAAAAGTTAATTTGCTTGTAGAATTTATATTGCACAAGAGAGTAAGTCTCAAGAGAAGCTGTTACGATTACCTGCCATTGAAAATTTCAGGAATTATAGAATAAACAAAATTGGGAAGGGATATTTCTGAGGGGAGGGAGGTGTGTTTACATGACTCCTCCACCTAAAAACAACTGCTTAAACCATATAAGAATTTGTACTCAAATCTGCATGCTTATTTTTATTTTATGGCATTTCTTTTCTTTGTTTCATTCTCTCTATGTACATTTTCCTCTGCCTGTGTACCTAAGAATGCCCTGAGTATACCACTGAGTATATCTTCCAAGACTGCTGTGAGTATCCTGTAGTCACTGCTTCACAGACTGGCAGCCAGTAGCTTACATGTGCTTCTGATTATGTTAATGAATTAGAGGTCAGGCCCTTTGACTCTTCAGTTAAAGCAATCTGAATCCAGTTAAAGGTAAAATTAAACTAGAAAGAGTTTTGGTTACCTCATAATCTCACCAAAAATAGCTAGTTTAATATGTAAAGAAATCTGGCAAAATGAGAGTCTCTTCTTTGATCTATGCACAACAAAGCTAGAAAATATAATTTCCTCAACTCTAAGAATGATAATAAAATATATATTTTACTCACTGAAGCAAAGGCAATTACTCATATTTTCCACCTAATACATGGTGGTAAATTCCATCACAACTTCACAAGGTGAAAATAGTCAAATATGGACAAACTTGGCTCCAAGTTTCAATCTGCTCCTTTGAAAGTTTGGAAAGACAGCTGCCGAGTATTCTAGCCACCTCCTGTTAACATAGAGCAATAAAGCATGGGGTAGAATACTACTTCCCAGAATGGGTTTCTGGGATAAATGGGCTCTACTCACACATCAGGAAGTCAACACTGGGATTGTTGGTGGCTCCCAGACTCAATGGAAATATTTTATTTGTGAATATGTATGAGTTCAACATAACTGAGAAAAAGAAATAGAATAGAAAATACAGTTTTTAAAAGCCATAGGCAACCAGTGATAAAAGCATTGGCCCCTCACATTTCTCAGAGCCAAACCTACTTGTCCAAATACATGAGCTATGGGAAGAGAAGAGGATCACAAGCATCTTAATTTCAGCCATGGATTTGCAGGTTAAAGCAGATGGGAAAGGCCATGTTCTTTAATAAAAGTCATTCCAGAAAGACTTCTCCCACAAGAAAAGAAATGATAAGGTATGGTATGGAAACAGAGATCCATATCCAACATAATATTTTCTTTCAAAGATCAGATTTAAAAAGACAAGGCAGATTAATTTTACTAATCATGAGGACTTGATAAAATATTGTACAACTGATTATTAATTCAAGTAGATTTGTGGTAAAATGTTATTAGTCAAGATTTATTAAGCATGGCAATGGCCTAAGCACTTTATATGTTTGAAATATTAATGCCCACACCTGATGAAGCAGTCCTATTATTATCTGCACTTCACAGATGAGAAACCTGGAGCAGAGAACTTAAGTAACTTTCCCCACAGCACATAACTGGCAGGAAGAGGAGCTATAGATACACCTAGGTGATCCGAGTCAGCATTCTTAACCAGTGACCACACTCAACTCTAATTATTTCTTGAAAGTGTGCTTTTTATATTACTACTACATTAGAGGAGAATGAGATATTTAAATTAAATAAAATTAGATCCTGAAATTAGGTGCTGGTCTTGCTTTGACACTAACTAAATTTGGTATCATTTAGGTTTCTATGGGAGAAGGCAGTGGCACCCCACTCCAGTACTCTTGCCTGGAAAATCCCATGGATGGAGGACCCTGGTGGGCTGCAGTCCATGCTAAGGGTCCAACATGACTGAGTGACTTCCCTTTCACTTTTCACTTTCATGCATTGGAGAAGGAAATGGCAACCCACTCCAGTCTTCTTGCCTGGAGAATCCCAGGGATAGGGGAGCCTGGTGGGCTGCCGTCTATGGGGTCGCAAAGAGTCGGACACGACTGAAGTGACTTAGCAGGTTTCTATGAGCAGCTCACCAACTTATCACAAGAAATAGTAGACCCTCTGAAGTTAAGGGAATAAAACAGTTAAGGGAAATGAGACTACCTAAGCATTTCCCAATTTACATTAAGCCATGAGAAACTTACTGAAACTATAGTTGCCTTTATCCTGTGTCAACTTAGTTTGAACTACATTTCCAGAATTTCTTTTTCTAAAAGTGACTGAGTCAGAGTTGGCCACAAAAGAAATCTGTGTGAGATTTGCAAGGCAGAAGCAAAGAAGCAGGCATATTTATGATTTAAGACATGAACAGGGAAGACCCTACTGGCATTCACTTAAGTAACTGTTTCTGCTCTCACCCATCTTGTTGGTAGAGACAGCAGCCAGGCTTATTGGACTTCTTCCTTCAATATCCAAGAAACATGGGCAACACACATGTGCAGAAAGGGTGCCAGCCCACCCTACAAATAACCAGCATCATTGATGCTGGAGGCAGTGAGAGACAGATGTGGTCCTGGGGTGCCCTCACAGGTTCCTATTGTTCCTTGGTCTGTCCTACTTGATTTCTTTCTGCCCTTCACAGCTGATGCCTTGCTGATACTAGACCCATCAGCAGATGCGGGTGTGGCAAGCTGATACAGACTGCTCTTCCAGACTTCAGTACCAATCACTTTAAAAAATTTCTGATTCTGTGTCACTCCTGGTGGATCTTCTCTTATTAAACCCTGAGCAGTATACCAGTTGTTCCTTGTGAATTGCTCTTAGCCAACTTTTAGAATTTGGGGTTGCAGATGCTATCAGTGATAAACTATTATGGGGGAAATAGTCAACGATCAGAAAAACATAATATTTCCTTAAAACTGGGGTGGGGAAAAAAGTACAACTGGGACAAAGAACATGTGATATACAAGCAATTAAATAAAATATAGTATATAGTATTTATCAAGTGAATTTTACTCCTCCCATCCTGTATCTAGTCATAGGTCATATAATGTAAGCATGCCATCATGCTTCATGGCAACACAGCAACATGGAACTTCTGAAGTAGGAACTGTCTTGCTCACAGAAACATGGAAATAACTGTTGTTGTTGAGTCACTCAGTTGTGTCTGACTCTGAAACCCCATGGACTGCAGCACAACAGGCTTCCCTGTCCATCATCATCTCCCGAAGCTTGCTCAAACTCATGTCCATAGAGTTGGTGATGTGATCCAACCATCTCGTCCTGTGTTATCCCCTTCTCCTTTTATCTTAAATTTGTCCAAGCACCTGGGTATTTTCTAATGAGTCAGCTCCTCCCATTAAGTGGCTGAAGTACTGGAGTTTCATCATCAGTCCTACCACTGAATATTCAGGATTGATTTCCTTTACGATTGAGTGCTTTGATCACCTTGCAGTCCAAGGGACTCTCAAGCATCTTCTCCAACACCACAGTTCAAAAGTATCAATTCTTTGGCTTAGCCCTCTTTATGACCCAACACTCACATCCATAACTGACTACAAGAAAACCAAAAGTTTTACTATACAGACCTTTGTTGGCAAAGTAATGGCTCTGCTTTTTAATATGCTGGCTAGGTTGGTCATAGCTTTTCTTCCAAGGAGCAAGTGTCTTTTATTCATGGCTACAGTTACCATCTACAGTGATTTCGGAGCACAAGAAAATAAAGACTGTCACTGTTTCCACTGTTTCCCCATCTATTTTCCATGAAGTGATGGAACTAGATGCCATGATCTTCATTTTTTGAATGTTAAGCTTTAAGCCAGCTTTTTCACTATCTTCTTTACTTTTATCAAGAGGCTCTTTAGTTCTCCTTCACTTTCTGCCATAAGGGTGTGTCATGTGCATATCTGAGTTTATTGATACTTCTCCCAGCAATCTTGATTCCAGCTTGTGCTTCATACAGCCCAGCATTTTTCATGATGCACTCTGCATATAAGTTAAATAGGCAGGGCAACAATATGCAGCCTTGACGAACTCCTGTTCCAATTTGGAACCAGTCTGTTATTCCATATCCAGTTCTAACTGTTGCTTCTTGACCTGCATACACGTTTCTCAAGAGGTACATAAGGTGGTCAGGTAGTCCACTCTCTTTAAAAATTTTCCACAGTTTGTTCCAATCAACACATTCAAAGGCTTTAATATAGTCAACAAAGCAGAAGTAGATGTTTTTCTGGAATTCTCTTGCTTTTTCTATGGTCCAGTGGATGGTGGGAATTTGATCTCTGGGCCCCCTGCCTTTCTAAATCCAGCTTGTACATTTAGAAGTTCTCAGTTCATGTAATGCTGAAGGTTAGCTTGGAGAATTTTAAGTATTACTTTTCTAGTGTGTCAAATGAGTGCAATTGTACAGTAGTTTGAACATTCTTTGGTACTGCCTTTCTCTGGGATTAGACTGAAAACTGACCTTTTCCAGTCTTGTGGTCATTGCTGATCTTTCCAAATTTGCTGGCATACTGAGTGTAGTACTTTAACAGCATCATCTTTTAGGATTTTAAATAGATTAGCTGGGATTGCATCACTTCCACTAGCTTTGTTTGTAGTGATGCTTTCTAAGGCCCACTTGACTTCACATTCCAGGATGTCTGGCTCTAGGTGAGTGATCACATTATCGTGGTTATGTGGGTCATGAAGATCTTGTTGTATAGTTCTTTGGTGTATTTTTGCCACCTCTTCTTAATATCTTCTGCTTCTGTTAGGTCCATACCACTTCTGTCTTTTACTGTGTCCATCTTTGCATGAAATGTTCCCCTGTATCTCTAATTTTCTTGAAGAGATCTCTAGTCTTTCCCTTTCTATTGTTTTCCTCTATTTCTTTGCATTGTTCACTTAGGAAGGCTTTCTTATCTCTCTTTGCTATTCTTGGAACTCTCCACTCAGATGGGTATATCTTTCCTTTTCTCCTTTGCCTTTTAATTCTCTTCTTTTCTCAGCTATTTGTAAGACCTCCTCAGACAACCATTTTGCCTTTTTGCATTTCTTTTTCTTGGGGGTGTTTTTGATCACTGCTTCCTGTACAATGTTTTGAACCTCGGTCCATAGTTTTTCAGGCACTCTTTGTATCAGATCTAATCCCATGAATCTATTTATCACTTCTACTGTACAATCGGGCTTCCCTGGTGCCTCAGAGGTTAAAGCGTCTGCCTCCAATGCGGGAGACCTGGGTTCGATCCCTGGGTCGGGAAGATCCCCTGGAGAAGGAAATGGCAATCCACTCCAGTATTCTTGCCTGGAGAATCTCATGGACAGAATAGCCTAGTAGGTTACAGTCCACGGGGTCGCAAAGAGTCGGACACGACTGAGTGACTTCACATTCACCTTCACCTTCACTGTACAATCATAAGGGTCATACCTGAAGGGCCCAGTGGTTTTCCCTACTTTCTTCATTTAAGTCTGAATTTAGCAATAAGGAGTTCATGATCTGAGCCACAGTCAGCTCACAGTCTTTCCCCCCTCCTCCTGCCAACTGTATGGATAACTCAGTATACCACTCCAGTACTCTTGCCTGGAAAATCCCATAGACAGAGGAGCCTGGTAGGCTGCAGTCTGTGGGGTCGCTGAGGGTCAGACACGACTGAGCGACTTCACTTTTACTTTCATGCATTGGAGAAGGAAATGGCAACCCACTCCAGTGTTCTTGCCTGGAGAATCCCAGGGATGGGTAGCCTGGTGGGCTGCCATCTATGGGGTCGCACAGAGTCGACTGAAGTGACTTAGCAGCAGTAGCAGCAGCAGCATTTATTCAGTGATTTGTACTTGGTTGCAGACCTGGCCTTCACATGAGTATAACTCCATATTAAATAATGACAGCAATAAATTGAATTTAATGTCATCGAACAAGCTAAATTCCATCTGAAGTGACCCTTAATAAAAATTAAATTTTCTCTAACATCACCTAAACACCACCTACCCACAAAAAATGAACAAAGACAGCCTAGGGCATTTGTGTCCATACTAGCTGCCAGAATCAAACTACAAGTAATGACAAATACTAGTTGGGAAGAAAAAGAAAACTTCAAAGAGTTAAGACACTTAATGAATTAAGCACCTTCAACTCTGAAAGGTAAAAGGAAATCCACGGCAAATTTAAGTACATCTAGGTTAGCCATGTGGCCTGGTTTTCTCTGGACACGCAGGTATATACTTGATTTACCAGAGAAAACATTTACAAACTTCTCTTTCATTCTCAAATATATCACAGTTTTGACAAAAATTATCTTTTACCCTAGTATCAAGCCAATCACATGGAGAGTGAAAATCAGGTGAAATAATAAAAGTAACTAACAAGTATTGAGTCCTAGTATATGATAGGCATTGTCCTATGAAATTTAGCCTATTCCTTATTTAGTCTTAGCAAAGCCCTCCACCATGAGGAAAGTATCATTAGCACTCTCTTTGTTAAGATGCCTGAGTCACATGGAAATTAGCAACTCATCAAAGCCCATGTGCTTTTAAGCAGTAGAGCAGAGCAGAGGCCTTTGCTGTTATGACAAACTACAATAAGAAGGACAGGGGATGGAAATCCCCTCAGTCTGCATAAAGATGATCTCTCCAGTTTCTGCCCCTCCAAAGTGCTTCAGTTTCCCCAGACATTTGCTACTGTTCTACAACAAACATTTGATGGTTGATTTTATGTGTCAACCTGGCCAGATTATGGTGCCCGGTTATTGGGTTACACACTACTGTTGCTGTGAAGGTATTTTGTAGATGTGATTAACATTTTAAATCAGTTGACTTTCAGTGAAGGAGACTGCAGTCCATAAGTAGTTCCTTACACTGAATGAGGGTAGGCCTTGTTCAGTCCTTTGAAGAACTTTAGAGCAAAGCCTGAGATTTCCCAGATAAGAAGGAATTTGGCCTCGGGATCATACCACAGACATCCTGCCTGAGTCTCCATTTTCCTGGACTGCCCTATAGACTTCGTGAAGACTGTGACTTCAGTTCTTGCCTGAGTTTCTAGCCAGTGCATCTGCCCTACAGATTTTGGATGTGCTGGCCCCCACAACTGTGTAAACCAATATCTCTTTCTCTTTCACATCAGGAGCAATACTACTCTTTTTCCCACTATACAGGTGAGAAAACTGAGATGTTAAAGATACTGAGTAACTTAGTCAATGTTGCATAGTTACCCAGTGATAAAGTGCAATATTTACCCAAACCTGTCTGACCTCAGAGATGTCATCAGTTCAGTTCAGTCACTCAGTCATGTCTGACCCTGCGACCCCATGGGCTGCCACATGCCAGGCTTCCCTGTCCATTACCAACTCCCAGAGCCTGCTCAGGCTCATGTCCATCGCGTTGGTGATGCCATCCAACCATTTCATCCTCTGTCATCCCCCTTCTCCTCCTACCTTCAATCTTTCCCAAAATCAGGATCTTTTCCAATGAGTCAGTTCTTCACATCAGGAGGCCAAAGTATTGGAACTTCAGCTTCAGCATCAGTCCTACCAATGAATATTCAGGACTGATTTCCTTTAGGATGGATTGGTTTGATCTCCTTGCAGTCCAAGGGACTCTCAAGAGTCTTCTCCAACACGACAGTTTAAAAGCATCAATTCTTCGGTGCTCAGCTTTCTTTAGAGTCCAACTCTCACATCCATACATGACTACTGCCATGCTGAGTCACTAAACTACCTGCAACCAACCCCCAAAAGTCAACAAAACAGGGTGAAAAAAGTCATACTTGAAGTCAAGTCTCCTAAACTTAAATCAAGTTTTAAAATCTACCAACCAAATGCTCTTGAGTTCCCTCTTTATGTCTCAAAATTTCTATCTATAAATAGAGTTAAAAAGCTGCCAATATCAAAGTTTTGATATAAACATAACAATATGTCAATACATAAAACTTTAAGCACTTCCCTGGTGGCTCAGAGGTTAAAGCGTCTGCCTCCAATGCGGGAGACCCGGGTTCGATCCCTGGATTGGGAAGATCCCCTGGCAAAGGAAATGGCAACCCACTCCAGTGTTCTTGCTTGGAGAATCTCATGGACTGAGGAGCCTGGTGGGCTGCAGTTCATGGGCTCACAAAGAGTCGGACACGACTGAGTGACTTTACTTACTTACTTACTTAAATTTTATTTTCGAGGTAAGCATTATATCCTGCACTCTTTCTCCCACTGACCACAAATGTCCAAGGATATTGAACATAAAAATAACTCTTGCATCAGAAGTCCTAGAACATAGCACTCAGTATCCACACAATCCATTTTAATTCATTGCCATTAAGACAAAGAACATCAGAACATTTTATCAGCATAGAGCTTTTGACGCAGCACTGATTCTTTTCTTAACCCTTTAAATCAGTATGTATGTGTGTCAGTACATATCCACTTAACATTTTAAAAAGGTAAACATTGAGGATTTGAACATTTGTAAAAAGGAAATAAGTAAAAGTAGGATGAAATGAGTAAAGCAATTAAAGTGAAAAAAAACCCCTGAAAAAGCAATAAATATTAAAATGTTGATAAAATGTTAGTGTTTGATGAAACAAAATGCCAATTAAAAATCAAAAAGAACACTATGTCAGACATTGTGACACAGCAGAGAAATGAGGAATCTTAACAAAATCAGAAAAAAAGCCTCCTTAAATAAGAAATTTGCCAAATGTTTTTTAAAAAATCTTTCATGATGTACTGACTTTGTTCAGAATATTTCAAGTTCATGTGAAAGCATTCATGATACTACATTTTCATTATTCTTAGAGTAAAGATGTAATAGTTTCTTTGCTAAATAGTTCAGAGTATTTTTCTTTAAATGAGCAGCAGCAAGAGATGTAAGGTGTGTTTATAATCAGCAGGAGGAAAGGTAAGAATCCAGAACCAAGAATGACCATAGGAGAAATGAACAAAAACATCAAAGAAAAAAAAAACATAGAGGAAGCCAAAACAATGAGGAGAAGGCAATTTATTTTAGCAATATGGTGAACTGAGAAGAAAAAAATGGGCAGTCTAATATGGCAACTTGCAAAGACAGATCCAAGCAAGCTTATTGGGTCATTTTATGTGTAAGTCAAATCATAACTAATCAAGCATTGAAATCCATTTGGCATATTGTGTATGTTAAATGAAATTGTCTGTTTTGCATCCCTAGGATCAAGACACTTGGTAGAAGATCAGGTAAATGGCTGCATATACCAAAGGGTTGTTAATTTTTTATTGTACATTGAGCCAACACAGCTAATTCTACAAATTCAGACTCTACACTCCTTCAATGTACCTTTATTCACTGATGTTAATAGGTAAAGGGTCTGTAAGAGAGACAGATGAGAGTTAAGCTGGGAAAGAACATTCAGCTATCTGTCTTTGTTCTCAGGACAGGATAGAGTGATATACTAACTAGTTTCCTCAGCTCATTCTGTAGTCATGTTTTTCAGACCTTAGCTCTTTCCTCCCTTTTCTACTACAAAGAGAGCACACGGCACCACAGCCTTGCACACAGAAAAGAAAACATGGTAGTCAATTATCTTAAATACACCTGAACTTACGATGCCCAGAGTCAGCTTCCCCTAAAAGGGTTTGTTTTTCACATAATTCTGGATTTATTTTGCCATTTAAAAGTTTATTTTGGCTAGAGTCAAAATTTAATTTGTTCTTCAAAGCAACATAACAATGGACATACAAAGAGGAAGCTTTTGTTCACTCCCTGGGAGTTCTGAAAGGTAATTATAAACTGATAAGATTCTAAATGAAAATGTCACTTGGAAAGGTTGAGGTTGACAGCAGCACAGACCTATTGAAAGGAAAAAAGTCAATTATATTCATGAACATAAATATAACCAGATGATGTAATTTTACATCTTTTGATGATTTATTATATAAATGTTTCATACGTTTGAAATAAAATCTTTTCTAAAAATAAATGTTCATTATAAGTCACAGAAAATTCTTCTTTTGAAGAATAGTCCTTATGAGCTAATATTATTGTTAAGGGAATTAATAGTAGATTGATAAAATAGCATAAACTAAATAAAATTGACACACACATACACACATTGATGCAGAGAATAAGGCGTTATGACAGATACTTTTACATATTTCCAGTCATGTCATTCAGTCTGCATTGAACAACAGACCTGATAGCTGCTGCATTATGGTTTCACTTGTTCCTCAGAAAGACATACACACACACACACACACACACATCACACACACACATATACAACCACCAACATAATGACAGCAACTTTGGAATTAAAAAAAAAAAACAAATGTCTGTTTTATAATTATACACACTGATTAGAAATCAGAAGCCAGCTTTGACCAAAGACTATGGCCTGAGGGTCTTTATTCACAAGGACTTTCTATGATATTTTCCGTGTGTGGGGAAGTTAGGCAGGGTTCAGGAGAATGACTAACTTATCAAGACATGTTTCAGTTTTACCTTTCTAAGTTTCTAAAATGTGTGCCACTTGAGTCATATGTTAGAAAACTGAATGGTACATTCACCTACACATACGAATAGATGCACACAGGTGGGTGAGTACACAGATGTGTCTTAGCAACCGAACTGGTCAGCTCCCTGGATATACAAACCTCCACCAAAACTCTGCTAAAGGATCTCTGTGGATTTCACAGAGTGCTAATCTGATGTGGAAGCAGCAGCAGGGCTGGTTTCCTAATACTGTTATTGTCTTTTGAGTTGTCACTTGATATCTCTGCATGAAATAACTGACACAGGGATGTTTCTTCCAGTCTGATTATCTGATAGATTTCCTTATACCAGAAAGAGACTCATGTCTCTGTATATTTCTATTGTTTCCCTCATCTGTATACCAGCCTTGACAAATCAAGTGTATATGTTACCGGCTCCATTTTGTCTGTGGCCCTCAGCTTTAATCAAGCCCCTCAAACATGAGAGTTCCAGTTAACATTTATTGAAATTCAGTTCAGTTCATTTATTCAGTTGTGTCTGACTCTTTGCAACGCCATGGACTGCAACATGCCAGGCTTCCTTGTCCATTACCAACTACCAGAACCTACTCAAACTCATGTCCATCGAGGGAGTGATGCCATCTAGCCATCTCATCTTCTGTTGTCCTCTTCTCCTCCTGCCTTCAATCTTTCCCAGCATCAGGGTCTTTTCCAAGGAGTCAGTTCTTCACATCAGATGGCCAAAGTTTTGAAGTTTCAGCTTTAGCATCAGTCTTTCCAATGAATATTCAGGACTGATTTTCTTTAGGATGTACTGGTTGGATCTCCTTGCAGTCCAAGGGATTTGCAAGAGTCTTCTCCAAAACCACATTTCAAAAGCATTAAGTCTTCAGCACTCAGCTTTCTTTATAGTCCAATTCTCACATCCATACATGACTATTAGGAAAACCATAGCTTTGATTAGAGACACCTTTGTTGGTAAAGTAATGTCTCTGCATTTTAATATGCTAGTTGGTATAATTTTCCTTCCAAGGAGTAAGTATCTTTTAATTTCATGGCTGCAGTCACTATCTGCAGTGATTTTGGAGCTCCCAAAAATAAAGTCTGTCGCTGTTTCCACTGTTTCTTCATCTATTTGCCATGAAGAGATGGGATTGGATGACAAGATCTTAGTTTTCTGAATATTGAGCCTTAAGCCAACTTTTTCACTCTCCTCTTTCACTTTCATCAAGAGGCTTTGTAGTTCTTCACTTTCTGCCATAAGGGTGGTGTCATCTGCATAGCTGAGGTTATTGATATTTCTCCTGGTAATCTTGATTCCAGCTTGTGCTTCATCCAGTGCAAGGTTTCTCATGATGTACTCTGCATATAAGTTAAATAAGCAGGGTGACAATATACAGCCTTGATGTACTCCTGTCCCTATTGGAACCAGTCTGATGTTCCATGTCCAGTTCTAGCTGTTGCTTCTTTACCTGCATACAGATTTCTCAGGAGGCAGGTCAGGTGGTCTGGTATTCCCATCTCTTTCAGAATTTTCCACAGTTTGTTGTGATCCACACAGTCAAAGGCTTTGGCATACTCAATAAAGCAGAAGTAGATGTTTTTCTGGAACTCTTGCTTTTTCCATGATCCATTGGATGTTTGCAATTTGATCTCTCGTTCCTCTGCCTCTTCTAAATCCAGCTTGAAAATGTGGGAGTTCCTGGTGTGTAGAGAATGAGAAACATTGAAAGGAAATGTTGTGACTGTTGTGATGGCAAACTTCAAGTCTTGAAAAGAATAGACAAGTTGAGATAATATAAAGAGGGACCATCTGCAGTTGCACAGAATTCCCTGAAATTTAGGGAGCTAAAACAGACAATTTTCCATTCTTAATAATGTCTATGGAAATGTCATTATTTTATAAGAAGGAAAATCATTCTCTAATTTAACCCTGTGGACAACTAACTGAATTTTTCATATTATATGATTTTCAAATTTAAACAAATATCTATGATAGCACTTAGAATCCAGTGAAAACAAAAGAGTAGAAGGATCAAATAATGTAATAAATATTTTCACTATATCATTTAAACATCAATCCTAGATTTGCCTCCAAATCAACTATACAAAAAATAATTTTTATGTCAACTTACCAAATAACCAACATCCATATCAGAACCAGTTCAGTTTTAGTCAATATCCTTCCCTGTCATGTCAGATGTATTTGTTTGACCTAATTTTATTAGTATTACATTAAATATACTTTATTCTTTAGATATAGTTTTTTAAAAGAAATTACAGCATCTTAGATATTTAGAACTAAATGTCAGTGATTCAACAAAGGAAACCATAAGCAAGGTGAAAAGACAGCCTTCTGAATAGGATAAAATAATAGCAAATAAAGCAACTGACAAACAACTAATCTCAAAAATATACAAGCAGCTTATGCAGCTCAATTCCAGAAAAGAATACTGGAAATAAAAGCAAAAATAAACAAATGGGATCTAATTAAAATTAAAAGCTTCTGCACAACAAAGGAAACTATAAGCAAGGTGAAAAGACAGCCTTCTGAATGGGAGAAAATAATAGCAAATGAAGCAACTGACAAACAACTAATCTCAAAAATATACAAGCAGCTTATGCAGCTCAATTCCAGAAAAATAGATGACCCAATCAAAAAATGGGCCAAAGAACTAAATAGACATTTCTCCAAAGAAGACATACGGATGGCTAACAAACACATGAAAAGATGCTCAACATCACTCATTATCAGAGAAATGCAAATCAAAAAGGTCTCATTTTTAAAAAAGCGTTTAACAGACTTAGAGAATGAATTTATGGTTTCTGGGGGAAGGATGGTAGGAACGGATGGTTAGGGAGTTTGGGATGGACTTACACACACTATGTTAAAAAATAAAATGCTAACCAACAAGGTCCTACTGTATAGCATGTTGAACTTGGCTCAGTGTTATGTGGCAACCTGGATGCGAGGGGAGTTTGGGGGAGAATGGATACATGTATATGTATGGCTGAGTCCCTTTGCTGTCCATCTGAAACTACCACAACACTGTTAATCAGCTATGCTTTACAAAATAAAAACTTAAAAAAAAAAAAGATTTTACAAAAGCATTTTAACTGTTTGAGATAATGGATGTGTTAACTAATCTTATTGTGGTAATCACTTTGCAATATATATGCTTATGAAATCATCACATTGTATACTTTAAACCTACACAATGTTATATGCCAATTGTATCCCTATAAAGCTGAAAAATAAAGAAACCTATTAAGTAGTGAAAAAAGGAATGATGATAGTTTGGAGATACACATGGATGTGTACCCATAATATATGATGCCCATCTTAACAGTATATCTTTATCAGTGCATTTTGCTTGCAAATCACTTCTTACTAGTCAAATGAAGGCAGCTTGCTAATTGAGCTGACCTTGTTTCGGAGCTCACAGGGGATTTGTGCGATATCGAAAGCAGATGATTCTAGTAAAGTTGGTGAGACTCATGTGTCCAACACCTTTCCTATCTAGCTTAAAGCTTAAAGGAAGCCTTGTGGGGTTGGCGGGGAGGGGAAGCTTTGGGTTAGACTCCTTTCAGGTCACAAGAGCTTCTTCCCTTTCTCTCTCCTGAAATCACCTCTTGGCTCTCGTAAGCTCTTTCGACACTCTTTTCCTTTCCTGAAACTAGTGATGTCCTAGCTCTTTGCCAAATGCATTTTCACTGTACTGAATAGCAACAAGATGCAGGCAAAAGGTTTCACCTAAAAGACCTATGTATTTCTTGTGTTTAAAATTGCGTGTTTTGGTTTGACAGATTGAATGCTTATTATTTTCACACAATATGATAGAAATCAGAGACTAAACTGCCTGTGGGCTACATGATGTTTGTCCATAATCTTTCAGGCTCACATTAATCTTAGTCTATAGCAGTAGTCTCCAACCTTTTGGGCACCAGGGACCAGTCTCATGGAAGACAACTTTTCCATAGACGTAGGGGTGGAGGGATGGTTTCAGGATGATTCAAGCGTGTTACATCTATTGTATGCTTAATTGCTAGTATTATTACATCAGCTCCACCTCAGGGCATCAGGCATTAGATCCTGGAGGTTGGGGGACCCCTGGGCTACAGATGTTGTTGTCTCTGTCTTCAAATGGAGAAACTGAGGCTCAGAAGACATAATTAATCTGCCTACATTCTTGATCAGCTTAAAAAAGGGCTGAAGAGAGGGATTTGAATCTAAGTCTGCCTGCCTAAAGAATCCTTATTCTCAGCTCCTGTTGTATAAACTGGGGTCTCCTGCATTGCAAACGCATCCTTTACCAACTGACCTATCAGGGAGACAAGGCCTGTCTAGTCAAGGCTATGGTTTTTCCAGTGGTCATGTATGGATGTAAGAGTTGGACTGTGAAGAAGGCTAGCGTCGAAGAATTGATGCTTTTGAACTGTGGTGTTGGAGAAGACTCTTGAGAGTCCCTTGGACAGCAAGGAGATCCAATCAGTTCATTCTAAAGGAGATCAGTCCTGGGTGTTCATTGGAAGGACTGATGTTGAAGCTGAAACTCCAATAGTTTGGCCGCCTGATGTGAAAAAGCTGACTCATTTGAAAAGACCCTGATGCTGGGAAAGATTGAGGGCAGAAGGAGAAGGGGACAAGAGAGGATGAGATGGTTGGATGGCATCACCAACTCAATGGATGTGAGTTTGGGTAAACTCCGGGAGTTGGTGATGGACAGGGAGGCCTGGCGTGCTGCAGCCCATGGGGTCGCAAAGAGTCAGACACAACTGAGTGACTGAACTGAACTGAACTGTGGTACAAAACCCTCTCTCCCAGAAAAAAAAAAAAAAAAATCGATTGAAGGCCAACTGTGTACCAGGTACTTTCCAGTCTTGCTCACATCTAACAGCAAACCTGAGAAGTTGATATTTACTCAAGTCATCGTATGAATAATAATATCAAAAGTAATCATCTATTTAGTGATTTTTTCCATGTCAGACGATGCTAAGCATGGTACATTATCCCACTGAAGTACAAAAGAATAAAATGAAAACCAATTATATGCCTGCCACCTGACAATAATCATTGTTTCTATTTTAGTGTCCATTCTTTGCATGTTTTTTCTATGCATTCATTTTTTTTTCCCAGAATGGGATCATACTCTCTATCATGCATTATGATCTCATTTCCTTACTCAAATATGCATCTGAACATATTCCATGTCATTAAAGAGCCTTTAACAGCATCAGTCAGTGATGGTTGAACATTCCACTTTTTGGAGATACCAAACTGTACTCAGTAATTAGGACTGAATTAGACATTTGGCTTTTCCCATTTTTACAAATGCAAATATTATGGCAATAAACATCTTCATAGTTGAATTTTTGTGTTCTATCCTTAAAAAAATTCCTTGCAGTAAATTTGCTGCTTTGAAGCTCTTGCAAGCTGGATTCGTTGGGTAATTAAAGGTTGAGCAATATTCTCCTTCCATCACAGCTTATCATGTGGTCCATTTTCCCAAACTCTGGCCCCAAACTGGATATTTTAATTCATTAAAAACAAAGAAACAAAAATTGCTACTTTGCTAGGTGAGACATGATAAGTCATTGCATTGTTTTCATTTTGTTGCTGGGGAAGTTGAATATTTCATCATGCCTCTGATTTGTCTGTTTGAGATCTATAATTTTATAGTTAGACTGGCCTCCTAATATAGTAGTAATAATGCATGTTAGGGTAAAGGTTAGGCAGCGCAAGGCTCATCAATTTAATATGAGCAGTGCATGCATGCTCAGTCGCTCAGTAGTGTCTGTCTCTTTGCAGCCCCCCAACAGACTGTACATAGCAAACTGAAATCTCTCTTTGTGAAATTCACCTTTCCAAACTCTATGTGTATGTGATTCTTACTCAGTGAACAAACCATAGACTTACCCAGTGCCATGGTAGCTGTTCCTAAGTCAAAAGAAACACTGTTTGGGGAGACCAAGGTAACAGATGATACGGTCTAAGACCATATATGCCTGCTGGTGCTGCTGCTGCTAAGTCGCTTCAGTCGTGTCCGACTCTGTGCGACCCCATAGACGGCAGCCCATGAGGCTCTCCCGTCTCTGAGATTCTCCAGGCAAGAACACTGGAGTGGGTCATATATTCCTAAGGCATCAAAATTAATTATTACTGGAAATTCTGAGATTGCAGCTGACAGAAGCTTGCAGCACCAACTCCTTGAAGATGTCAACCAAGTTCTGTCCATCGTTGTGTCCCTGGGTGTGTCCCAAAGTATATGACCAGGCATATTTGTGGCAGAATAAATGAGTGGTGAGTACGAGACAGATGGAGGAAGAAATAGGCAGGGATTTTGCAACTGATGAACAGAGAGTAACCAGATACAAAGACCTGGGACTTCCCTGGTGGTCCAGTGGTTAGGACTTCGCCTTCCAAAAACCAAGGGGTGCAAGTTCAATCCTTGGTGGAGAGCTAAGGTCCCACATGCCTCAGGGCCAAAAACAAAACAAAACACAACATAAAATAGAAGCAGTATTGTAACAAATTCAATAAAGACTTTAAAAATTGTACCCATCCAAAAAAAAAACTCTTCAAAAAAAAAAAAGCAAAGACTTGGTATAATGAAAAAAAGTGTTCTCACAGAACAGGAGGACAGAAAATCTGGCCCTGGCCAGATGTTATGGACTGAAATGTGTCCCCTCTCCCCAAAATCAGATATTGAAGTCCCAGCCCCAAACCTCAGAATGTCACAATATTTGGGAATAAGACCTTGAAAGAGGTAATAAAGTTAAGACTGTTAAGATAGGGCCCTAGTCTAATTTGACTGGTGTCCTTCCAAGAAGAGAAAAGGACCCCAGAGATCCATATGTGTGAAGACATGACCGTTTGAAGACACAACAGGAGAATGGTGCTGGGCATGCCCATGGAGAATCCTCAGACGAAACCGAACCTGTTGACACCTTGACATTGGATTGTCTGGCCTCCAGAACTGTCCGCATTTTCAGTTCAGTACAGTTCAGTTCAGTCGCTCAGTCGTGTCCGACTCTTTGCAACCCCATGAATCGCAGCATGCCAGGCCTCCCTGTCAACATTTTAGCATCTCTTAATTCCCACTTCAAATTTCCAAGAGAAAAATCCGACTGGCCCTGATCAATTGATTTTTTTTTTTTTAATAATCTGATCAGTTGATTTAGACAAGGATGCTTGGTCCAATGGAGAAGGCAATGGCACCCAACTCCAGTACTGTTGCCTGGCAAATCCCATGGATGGAGGAGCCTGGTGGGCTGCAGTCCATAGAGTCGCTGAGGGTCGGACATGACTGAGCGACTTTACCTTCACTTTTCACTTTCATGCACTGGAGAAGGAAATGGCAACCCACTCCAGTGTTCTTGCCTGGAGAACCTCAGGGATGAGGGAGCCTGGTGGGCTGCCGTCTATGGGGTCGCACAGAGTCAGAGACGACTGAAGCGACTTAGCAGCAGCAGCAGTCTTGGTCCAAACCCTCTTAAAACAAAGGCAGGCTGATGTCTGCTGATGCATTTGACCACAGTCTGCTGATTTGTTTGTTTATGATGCGCTTATCCACTGTCTCCCCCAGGGAGAATGCAAGTGCCGTGCCGTGCACGCGCAAGAGCTCAGCCACTCAGTCATGCCTGACTCTTTGTGAGCCCATGGACTGTAGCCCGTGAGACTCCTCTGTCCCCGGGATTTTCCTGACAAGAATACTGGAGTGGGTTGCCATTCCCTTCTGCAGGAGATCTTCCCCACCCAGGGACTGAACCTGCGTCTCCTGCGTTGGCATATGGATTCTTTACCACTGTGTCACCTGGGAACTGCAAATGCCACAAAGACAGGATTGTTTTCCCCCTGCCTGTTCACCGTTGTATTCACAGCATGTAGCATTGGTTCTGGCACACAGCATGGACTACATAGACCCTTGCTGAATGAAAGAAGAGAATTGCACTCAGGCAAAGCAAGATCCCGGATCGATGCTCTTTATACTCAGACTTGGGGGAGGTGTAACATCTTCCAGAGGAGTATATGTCGCTTATGAAAGATAAACTCCCATATCGCCATGATTCAGAAACCTATCCTGACTGAATTTGCATATGTTTAATATATTGTGTTGGTGGGGAGGAAAAAAAAAGATGCTGAGGCAGAAGACATTCTGTGCTCACCAAATCCATTGTCCTTTTGGCCTGAGCACACATGTAGTTTGATTACATTTTCCAGCCTCTTCTTTGGTCAGCTGGGTTCATGTGACTTCAGGTCTGGCCAATGGGAAACAGGAAGACCACTTCTAGGTCTGCCCCCCAAGAAAACTTCCTTGACGAACCTCCATGCCCTCTCTCACCATCTGTGAAAGTAGAAGCAAGGTACTTCACGAATCTTGAGATGGAAGACGTAAAGAAAGAAAGGGGAAAAGGAAGGCAAATGGGCTCTTGAGGCTCTGAGTTGTTACTCATGAAAAGTCATCTAGGAGAGCTACCCAATGAAGTTGGATTATTGCTCAACAAGATATAAACTGCTATGGTGTTAAGCCACTAACATGTGGTGCTGTTTGTTATAGCAGCTAGTGTTACACTTCCTGAAGTACATAAACATCTAGAAGAAAGTCAGTCTGGGCTGGGATTTAGACTCCTGCTGGAGTGTCTGGAAGAATTTGGAGAATTTTCCCCTGTTTTTTTCAACAGCTAGCTCATTCTCACCATTGCTATCTATTATAAAGATGCTTTTTGGAATTTCACAGTTTACAGCTTTCATTTCCACCTCTGAGAGGAAGGCAGGGCAGGACTCACAATGCATATTTTACAATATAGAAATGTATCTCTCTTGGTGTTGGAGGGGTCTACCCAAGGCTTCTAGCTAGTCAGAAACATCTGAGCCTAACGCCTCATAACCTGGTGCTCTTTCTGCAACCTGATGATGTGCTGCAGGAACAGTGTGATGATGTGTTACGTTCTGTCTGCACAGACAGCATGACACACATCATGGTACACCAGGGCTCCTCCGCCTCTCCACTGTTGACATTTGGGAATGGAGTTCGTCACAGAGGGCTGCCCTATATCTTACAGGATGCTTTGCAGAGTCCCTGGTCCCTATCGCTAGATGCCAGAAGTGCCCCATCCCCAGTTCTGACAGCCAAAAGCCATCTTTAGACATTGTCAAATGTCCCCCCAATATGATAAAAATCATCCCCAGGGAGAAACCGCCACTGTAGATATTTCTGCCTCTTTGTCACTGTTTTGCTTGCCTATGGTTGCCCTGAAATGGAAACAGGCTAGAAAACAGTTCTCTCTTCCTGGGGAGACGAGTGACATGGAATATGAGATGAAATTGAGGTAAAACATATCCCTTTCCTGTGTTCTGCTCACATATGGAGACCATCTTTGGAAACGCTGTGACTCTCAGACCACAATGGTTCTTTCTTTGTCTACAGTGTCACTTAGTGCAGACCCCACTGACCTTAACGGAGATCTCACAAGAGCTTTGTCAGTTCACGGAGGCCGATTACAGGCAATTCAGGGTTTTTTAGGTTCTGTGGATCCTTTCCACCCCTATACTTCTCTGGGATGATGGCTAAGATCTACAGGTTCTTTGGGCCAGAATCTGATTGTGCTGGCTCCTCAGCCCCATTGCCATCCTCCACCCTAGCACATGTTGCAGTGTTCTCAGTGCTTGTCTTCTGGAGCAGCCCCTAAAATTCGCTTCTGCATAGTCCCATTGTCAGGGCTCATCTGAGCCCTGCCATCTTCCTTAATTACTTCCATGCCACTCTTGAGACCATGAGAGAGGGCTTTGGCACTCCCCAGGCTCAGCTTCACTGGACTATTATCTTGGGCCCATTAGTCAAGCAACCCAGTTAGACTTCTCCCCTTCAGCTCCCTGTAGGGGACTTGCCACCTACCTGGGCTCCACTGAGGAAGGGACAAGAGGCAGCTAGCATGAAAAATTAAAGGAGAAACTCACTCTCAGATACTAATTCTTATCTTTTTGTCTGCATGACCCCAAGATTGAGAGCATTCTAATTGCATTTTCATGCATTTCTATCATTTATTTATTTTTGGCTATGCTGGGTCTTTGTTGCCGTGCAGGCTTTCTCTAGTTGTGGTGAGCAGGGGCTAAGCTTCTCTTGTTGCAGCCTGTGGGCTGGAGAGTTTCCTGGTTCAGTAGCTGTGGCACAGGGGGAAAGCAAATCAAAACCACAGTGAGATACCACTTCACATCTACCCGAATGGCTATAATGTTGCAAACAACAACAAATACTAGGAGAATAACAAGTGTTAGAGAGGATGGGGAGAAATTGGAACGCTTGCACATTGCTGGTGGGAATACAAACGAGTGCAGGTGCTATGGAAAACAGCTTGCCAGTTCCTCAAAAAGCTAAATATAGAATTAGCGTATGACTGGGTACTTCCACGTCATTCCACACCCAGAAGAACTGAAAATAGAGACTCCAGCAGATACTTATGAATCAATGTCCACTGAATCATTATTCAAAGTAGTCAAAAGGTGGTGATAACCTAAGTGTCCATCAAAAGATGATTGGATAAGAAAATGTGGTATATACACATAATGGAATATTATTCAGCCATAAAAATAAATGAAATTCTGATACATGCCTCAACATTTAACCATTTTAACCATCTTCTAAGTGTCCAATTCAGAGGGATCAGATTTTTGAAAGCCAGAAACCCAGATTCCTACAAAGCAAAAGTTCTGGGTTAAAACACTATTTTATAGCATCTGTAAAATGTCCCACAAATGCTGCCATTGGATGAGAGAGGGTGGGCAAGGAAGTCTAAGATGCAGAAGAATGTATCAATCTACCACATTATCCAGTGGAACATAAGGACTGACATCCCAAAATCGACAAATTTGAGTAAGCTTTGTTAAATTTATTCCACCAACATGTATCAGCTGTGAGAGGGAAAGGCATAATAATGATCAATGAGAATAAGATGCTGTTACGTTTGCACATTTCATGATTACTCACACTCTCTTCTACTAAGCTTCTTGAAAGCAAGAACAATTTGGGTCCTGTTCACCATCATATCACCCATGCCTTTCCATAGCCTGAAACATTGTCAAGACTCAATAAATGATTGCTGACTCAACAAATAAGCACCTAGGCTTTTGTTTGAGCCTCCAGAGTAACCCTGTTTCATAACAAGAACATTCCCTTTCTATAAAAGCAGTAACCAAGACTCCAAAGACAGGAAGTCACTTACATGAAAAGAGAAGGGATTAAGATCTGAGCCTGTATTTTCCAGGAATGAGTGATCTGGAATCATCGAACTCACTTGCCAAGCAAAACACTGTCGAGGTGATACTGAATCAATGATCCTTTCATGTGAGTCATCTGAACTAATACTCTTTATGATTTATTATGAATAATGATAACAATAAAAAAAATGGCAAGCCTTAATTGGCTCTTGCAGTGTATAGAAATTATACATGTGATTTTAGTTAATCATCAGAATCATGTTGGGACTGGTTCCAGTTGAAGGGTGAGGAAGGCGAGGCTCAAAGACAGACAATAATTTGTTCAATGTCACTCAGCTTCCAGGTAGCTTGCTGAGATTTGAACCCACAGTACTGTGTGACCTCTGAAGTTCATGATACTTCTCACTCATTCCGTCTGAGTAATAGACCTTGACGGACCTCTAGACTATGTATGATCTGACACCATTCTGGGACAGCCACAGAATCCTATGGTCCATGGGAACCACTGGCATCTCACCGGGAAAACAAGCATGTGTGTCTGAAGTGGAAAACATCCATGACGTTTAGGCTCAGTCAACCCGCCAGTGTCTGGGGGAAAGGGAAGAGGGTAGTCAATCATCTTGACATTCTGTCATCTGTTTCTGGGGTCTACAGGATGCCAAACAGCCCGAGTTGGAAAGCACCATGGTCTTGTCGTCCAGATGTTTGAGGTTGCATTGCCCCACCCTCCGTATGTCAGAGCTCCTGGCTGAGAGACAGCGACACTGATATCATTCCTGCTACTGCGGATAACAGCCCCCCTCTTTCATGTGTGTGCACTGAGCGTGCTAAGCTTGGTGCAGAGAGTGTTGTGTGCATTATCTTGTTTTCTGAATTGAGCTTCTATAAAGTGATCACGAGTTCCAGATGAGGTCACTGCTAAGGCTCAGCATTGGGTAGGGAGCAGACCCAAAGATGCGGAGGATGTGGTTGCAGTGGGGGTGAATGTTACTGTTTATACAGTAAGTTATGACTGCTCTTTGCAACATCATGGAGTGTAGCTGGCCAGGCTCTCTTGTCCTTTACTATGTCCCAGAGTTTGCTCAGATTCATGTTCACTGAGTCAGTGATGCTATCTAACCATCCTTTGCTGCCCCCTTCTCCTTTTGCCTTCAATCTTTCCCAGCATCAAGGTCTTTTCCAATGAGTCAGCTCTTCGCATCAGGTGGCCAAAGTATTGCAGCTTCAGCTTTAGCATCAGTCCTTCCAGTGAGTATTCAGGGTTGATTTCATTTAGGATTAAGTTTGATCTCCTTGCTGTCCAACAGACTTTCAAGAATCTTCTCTAGTGCCACAATTTGAAAGCATCAATTCTGTGGTGCTCAGCCTTCTTATGGTCCAACTCTCACATCCATACAGGACTACTGGAAAAACCATAGCTTTGACTAGACAGATCTTTGTTGGCAAAGTGATGTCCCTGCTGGGGTGAGTAGTGCCTCCCAAAAGACATGTGCACTCAGAACCTGTGAATGAGACTTTATGTAGAAATAAGATTTTTTCGAGTGTAAGTAAGAATCCCAGGATGGAATTCCTCTGGATTTAGGGGGGCCCTAAATCCAATGAATAGTGTCATTTCAAAGAGATAAGCAGAGGGGAACACAGCAGAAATTGGAAGGATGTGTCTGTAGGCCAAGGAACACCAAGGCTTGTTGGCAGCACCAGAAGATAGAAAAGAGGCATGAAAGAGATCTGCCCCAGAGCCTTCAAAAGTCACCAACACTCACCAACACCTGGATTCATCCTCCTGCACTCCAGAACTTCTAGAGACTTTTTGTTGTATGAAGGAAACTGGCCTGTGGTCTTTTGTTCCAGAAGTCCCAGGAAACCACTGGGAGATAGGTTGAGATAGGATTTGAACCAGAACATCAGCCCAAAGTCTTTACCAGTAACCTGCAAGGCAAACATTTGGAATCAGCTCTCCAGGTCTTTGGGCTACCCTAGTGGCTCAGTGGTAGAGAACTCACCTGCCAATGCAGGAGATGTGGATTTGATCCCTGGGTGGAGAAGACCCCTTGGAGAAAGAAATGACAGCCCATTCCAGTATTCTTGCCTGGGAAATCCCATGAACAAGGGAGCCTGGAGGGCTGCATTCCATGGGGTCACGAAGAGTCAGTTACAACTGAGCGACTACCCAGCAACGCCTCGATGTCTTCATGTTCCCAAATTCAGTAATCCAGAGCACCTGAGTTTTCAGAAAAAGTGTACACACACACATACACACAAGCAGACACACACACACTTCAAAGAGATGGTATGACCAAGAAGACTTCTTACCATTTTCCTAACTCAAATACTAACTGTCAAGGACAGAACCAAAAGAAGGACATCCAAATGGCTCTTGCAACTCTGATCAACAGACTGTGAAGGGAAAAAATAAAACAACTTTAGCCATGACATGTGAAACCAAGGAATTGGCCCTTTTGGGCATTCATGGTGATGTTTTATTGACATGGAGCCTTTAATCTGTGAGTTTCAGACAACTTTAAAAAGTCAGTGAGTGTTATGCTGGCCCTCATCTGATGCAGCCATGTGGGTACTAGGGAGATGAGAGGGAACACTGAGGTTAAGACATTTGCTCTTGTTTTCCGGAGTCAGTTGACAAACTAGAAATAGTCCAGACTTCTGGGCATCAACATTAGGATCTTCTCAGAGTTCCTCTCACCCTAATTGATTTTTCCACAGTGAAACTGCCTCTCCTCTTTCTAGACAATCTGGAGGACTCCTACACACCCCCCGAGTCCCATTTCCTAAGATAGCCCTCCCCTGATATTCCCTCCTCTATGCTCTGTCACACAGCAGTGCTGAGCCTCTCACTCTGTGGACACACATTCTAGTTTGTACACACTTCAGAGACACCATTTAAGATCCTTTATATGATTTTATCCTTTATGGGTTAGTCTCTCCTTGTAGATGAGGGATTCTTAACCCCAATGCTGGAGAAAGTCAATGAAAGTGCTTCAGGGGAAGTTATCAAGCCCTGGAAACCTTTTGCAAAACTACGTGAATTGGCAACTTAAGGGATAGGGACTCCATAGCTTCTGTGAGTTTTCAAATGACTTCTAGATTTAAACACCTTTAAAACTCACTGCACTAGAAAGATAGTACGGTGAATCTATTTGCAGAGCAGAAAAATACAGATGCAGACACAGGGAACAGACATGTGGACACAGGGAAGGGGTGAGGAAGAGGGGAATCGGATGAACTGAGAAACTGGGACTGACATACATACACTGCTGTGTGTGAGACAGATAGCTAGTGGGAAGCTTTTGCACAGCACAGGGAGCTCAACTCAGTGTTCTGTGATGCCCTGGAGGGCTGGGATGGAGGGAGGTCCAAGAGGGAGGGGTTGTGTGTACTCACATGGCTGATTCATTTCTTGTACAGCAGAAACTAACACAATATTGTAAATACCCCAATAAAAAAATAAAATTTGAATTCTCTGAATTTCTTACCCCTGTTGCCTGGTACAGCACCTGACCCAATACAGTCCCATGAAAAAGACCTGTTACCAGGTCATTGCATACAACTTTGATGGAATTTTGTGCTGGAACCATTGCATCTCTGAGTGAAGGGCTCAGAAAGCTCTGAATCTGACTCACAGCTGACTCTCCTCTCTAAACAATGGGGGTCAGGAGCCTCCTTTATGGAAGTGACTGTTCTTAGCCCTTGCTCTCAGAAGCTCCCTACGTTTTAGATGCCTGAGCAATCCAGCACCTAACAATGTATCCTACAGACAAATCAGTATCAATGTACAAAAATACATGGATACAGAGGCAGTAGCAAAATAAATAAAGCTATAGGGATATATTGTATAGCACAAGAAATATAGCCAGTATTTTATAATAACTACAAGCTATCACCTTTAAAAATTGTGAACCAGTTTTGTACACCCAAAGCTTAAATAATAATGTAAATCAAGTATACTTCAATTTAAAAAGATAGAATAAATTGACTCAATGTGATGTATAGCAATAGGTGCTATTTATCCATTATAAGAAAGGCCAGCAAACATTGTGAAAAGCTAGAGAGTAAGTATTTTAGGCTCTGTGGGACTTAAAGCTTGTCTGGTGTGACTGTAACTCCTCACCTCTGCCACTGTTTTCTCAAAACAGTCATAGGCAATATGTAAATAAATGGGCAGGACTGTGTGCCAATAAATTTTTATTTTCAAAATCAGGCAGGGGATTGGATCTAGCCAGCAAATCACAACTTGCTCACCCCTGCCTTGAAAAGTGAAAACTGTTAGTTTCTCAGTCATGTCCAACTCTTTGCAACCCTGTGGACTGTAGCCCACCAGGCTCCACTGTCCATGAGATTTCCCAGGCAAGCATACTAGAGTGGGTAGTCATTCCCTCCTCTATGGGGCTCTTCCCTACCCAGGGATGGAACCAGAGTCTCTGCACTGCAGGCGGATTCTTTACCTTCTGAGCCCAAGGAAGCCCAACCCCTGCCTTAGAGTACTATTAATATATATATGGCTGTTAAAATATATATATATATTTGTGAAAATGTCAAAAATTGTTAAAATTTCCTGAGCAATATCACTCACCAGCATATACACAGCATGTCCTGTGTGACTGGTTCTTTTTTAAGCATCTGACCTGGGTTACTTTTTTTAAATCTGCATATACCACCACTTAACCACTACGTCTATTGCTTCGTACTGGGAGTGACCAGCTCTGTAAACTTGGGCAGGTGTGTTGGTCTCTCTGAGCCTCAATTTCCCAAATGTTAAACTGACTCAAAAACGGACTGTTGGTATTTCCCTGGTGGTGCAGTGGTTAAGACTCCATGCTTTCAATGCCGGTGACACATGTTCGGCCCCTGGTCAGGGAACTATTAACAAGACCCCACCTGATGCATGGCAGGGCAAAGATAAATAAATAAAGGACTGTTGCTGTTTGTATAAAGCATGTTTGCAATGTTGGTTAAGTCACTATCACATGATGGAAACACAATTAAATTAGTCCCCCATCTCTTAAACTTTTTTCAAGGAGGAGTTATTCAACTAAAAGAGAATCTAAAGAAAAGGACGCTCATATGTTTTCAGTTCTGAACATTTTCTCCGAGGGTACAGACATCTATTCAGACACAATTAACTTGAGTATTTTTTTTTTAACACATGGTGTGGTGGATGGCGATGTCTATTATCTTATGTGTGATTAATGAAAGCTGTTAATATAAACAGCGAGAGGACAGACACTCTGATGTTCCCAGTGGCTGCTAATTAAGGCGGTGCTGCTCATTCTCAGCTGAGAAGGGAACTGCCCTGTCTTAGCTGTCTGTAATAATTTATCAAGAAGTGAAATTTTTAGGACATGACCCAGAAAGAACATGATAATAAAAAAAAACCTTTTTCCTTATAATAATAGTAATAATGATAACAGTAATACTGGAATGTACTAGATGCTTCTAAGGGCAGGTACAGGTTAAGTGCTTTGCAGACATATCTTCATTTAATTCTCCCAGTGGTCCTCTCCTGTTAATGGCTGTGTTTCTTCAACTTTCAGATGAAGTAACTAGTCTTCCAGCAAACGAGTGATGGGGTGTGGACATAACACTACGCATGACCTAGTTAAGGAAGCAAGTTAGGGGTTTGGGAGAAAGAAACATCTTGTGGAATTCACCACATCTTGTGAATAAAGATGAAAAGGAAACTTACGTATATGCACGCACGTATAAGTGTATAATGATATGGTCAAGAAAGAGTTTGTTTCAGGGTGGTCTGCAAGTTTGCGTTTTCTTGTATAATATTTTTTAATATTATTTTTTTTTAAAAAAACTGTAAAAGCATGCGCAAAAAATGTACCTCACTTCATCACTCCTAGAAGGAATGGAACTGGGAAAATAAGCAAGGCGGCAGTGGAGGGTCAGGAGGGTGGATAATTTCCACTCTATGCCTTTTTCTATATGTTTTAAACCATATGGAGACAGTATTCACTCAGAATTGTTAAGTAAATAAATAATAGACTCAATCTATGCCAACTGTGTAGGCAAGAAAACAAAGAAAGGGAGTATTATCAACTAAATACCAATAAATTCAAGAACCTAAGTAAGACAGAAACATTTCTTGAAAAATAATGAATGCCAAATTAGTGGAAGAAGAAATAGACAATGTGATAGTCCAATGCCCTCTGGAGAATCAGAGCTGAAAAATAAAGTTTGAAATTAAGAAAGGCTTAGTGCTGAAGAATTGATGCTTTCAAATTGCGCTGCTGGAGAAGACTCTTGAAACCCCCTTGGACCGCAAGGAGACCAAACCAGTCCATCCTAAAGGAAAACAACCCTGAATATTCATTGGAAGGATATTGCTGAAGCTGAAGCTCCAATACTCTGGCCACCTGATGGGAAGAACTGACTCATGGGAAAAGGCCCTGATGCTGAGAAAGATTGAAGGCAAAGGGAGAAGTGGCTGGCAGAGGCTGAGATGATTAGATAGCATACTGACTCAATGGATATGAAATCTGAGCAAACTCCGGGAAATAGTGAGGAACAGGGAAGCCCGCCGCAGTGCAGTCCATGGGGTTGCAAAGAGCTGGGCACGACTTGGCGACTGAGATGACCAGAAAAATCCGTGAGCTTGTCACAGTTTTGATTCTAAGATCTCCCGAGCTCTAGAAGACCGTTATGTACACGTGGCTTTGTGTATTGTGTCTCCACGTGCACAGAAACCAAAGACAGACACTGAAGGGACAGCCTGGGCTGGTTTCCAGAAGCCACGTGTGCACCCTGTCATTCTCCCACTCATTCACTTGCACGTGCTGTGTTCACGGGCATGCGGGGCAACAGTGGGCTTGGGGATTCCATGGGAAGCAGAAGTCACCGGATGAATGACTGGTCAGGTGGGGCGAGTGTGGAAGCAGATGAAGTTGAGCAGGACCCCAAGATTTTTCTAGTTTGATTGAGCACATGGCTGATCACACTAGATCACACCATGGATAAGCTAGAGAACTGAGAGGTAAGAGCAGGTTGGGGGCAAGGTGACAAGCTCCCTTTTGGATGTCCCCACCTTGAGGTGCTGGGGTGAAGGGACACATAGGGGTGTCGATGGCTTTGAGACATAGGGAGGAGGCACATTCAAAGCTGACGGATGAACTGAGGTCAACCCTGGGACATCCTCAAGCTGAGGAGGAGAGCTGAGGAAGAGGAGTGAAGAGTCGGACAAGGCAGGAAAAATGGGGGATGACAGTTTCACAGAAGGATGGCATGATTAAGAAGAGAAAGAAGGGGACGTCTAGAATGGTGCATCTATTAATATAATGAATGTCTATAAAGCATGGTACATAGAAGACTTCAGGAGCCTTGTAGTTAATTATAGCGGCCAAGGTCGCTTCCGTAATCTAGGCTAGAAGATTTCTTTGATCTTCTTCCAAAGATAGCTCAACGTTTTGCAAAAAGTCAGGATTTGGACTTAGGCAGGCCTAAGGATTGAAAATCTAGGCATCTACTCCCCAGGTGGCTCAGGGTCAAGAACCTGCCTGCCAAGGCAGGAGATGCGAGTTCAGTCCCTGGGTTGAGAAGATCCTCTGGAGGAGGAAATGGCAACCCTGTCCAGTATTCTTGCCTGGAGAACCCCACAGACAAAAGAGCCTGGTGGGCTACATTCCACGGGGTCCCAAAGAGCCAGACATGACTCAGAGACGGAGCACAGTACACACACATATACTCCACGCAGAACTCAGTTCTCGTGGGAGCAGGCGCTGCAACATGGCCTCACCCAGGCTCCCCAGCTCCAGACTCCCTCCCTGGGAACTCCAGAAGGATGCCTTCAGCCTCTGCTGACTCAGCGCGTCAACAGGGACCTCTGACACCCCCTGGCCTTTCCTGGAACCTTAAGGAGGAAGGGGAGAGCGCCTCGGAGGGCAGGTTTAAAATTAGAAGGGAGCGCAAGGCTGCCTGTGGTTCTTGAACCTCAGCCATTGGGGAGGAACGGGAGATAAGGTGGACGAGAGACAGGAAGCATTTATTTAAGATTCCTATCACACCGGGAAGCTGGAGGGGGAGTTCAGTTCAGGGGAAGAACAGGATGTTGCCAGGATCCAGGGCAGGGCTGAGGGCAGGGGGGGCAAGGAGGAGAACGGATATTGGAAAGGGGGAGCCAGGCAGCCAGGGTCGGAGGCGACAAAGTTTGGAAGGGTCCCAGGCAGGAAGTCAGCCCAGCAAGAGGCCCCTGGGGAGTTCAGTTCTCTTCAGTGGCGGAAGGAAGATAGATCTTCTCTTCCAAGGCCCTGCATCTGCCATGGGGCTGGTGTGTTTCTGGGTGGTCCCAAGGAGGACCTCATTTAACTTTCTTATGGGAACTCTCAGTTCCCTGACCCCCGCCTGGCCCTGCTGCAGGGTCTTTCTGCTGGTCTCCCAGTTTGAAGGCCACCATGCCAGCCTTCTCTGAAGGGCCACCCTGCAGCTCCATCTCGCCCTGGAAGGTTTGTTGTTGTTTAGTCGTTAAGTCATGTCTGACTCTTTCGTGACTCCCAAGGACTGTAGCCACCAGGGTCCCCTGTGGAATTCTCCAGGCAAGAATACTGGAGTGGGTTGTCATTTCTTTCTCCAGGGGATTTTCCTGACCCGAGGATCGAACCTGCATCTCTTGCACTGGTAGACGGATTCTTTACTGCTGAGCCACCAGGGAAACCCTCTTGAAGGCTGCAGGGAGTTAAAGTCCAGACTGACTGGCTGAGCCCCTGTGATCAATTCCCCTCCCATACTCCTCAGTACCAGAATGCCCCTTGTCCCTCTAGAGAAACACAGGGTTTCTTCCATTTCCAAAAGACTCTTTATCAAAATAAAAATTGAGGGAAGGCAGTCCCTTCCATTGGCAAAATGAAGAAATACAAATGAGCAGCAAACACCAAGGGAGAACATTACCATCATCATTCAAATAAGCTGCAACTGCACTGTGGTGGCAAACTAGCCACGGCCACGAGCATTGGGCCTCCACCAGCTTGTTTCAGTCCTTCTGACAACTCTCAGAGGCAGTTTCTCCACATCACAGCACAGTCCAGGAAACCAAGCCTCACAAGGGTTAAGCTCCTGGTCCAAGATCCTTGCTGCTAAGTGGCAGACAGAGGAAGAAAGAGGATGGTGCCGACTGACGAATTGATAACAGGCCGAGTTTGCAGCTGACAAAACTGGCCTTGCAGGAGTGATTTCACCTCTCTGAGCCTGTTTCCCTACTCTAGAAAATGAGGATTGGGACTTCCCTGGTGGTTTAGTGGTTAAGACTCCATGCTCCTATTGCAGGGGCACAGGTTCAATCGCTGGTGGAGGAACTAAGATCCCATGCCAAAAAAAAAAAAAAAAAACACCCTCGGGGTTGGTGGGAAGTGAATGCACTCAAAGAGTTGAGCTAATAATCATTAAAAAAGAAAATGGGAATAGAATAGGACTCATGTCACAGAGTCGCAGGACGTTTTTAGCAAGAAAATACACAATTAGGACAGTGCATTAGTGTTTATTTAAAGTGCAATAAGAGTAAACTTTTTACTATTGATTTCGAGGTTCCCAAGGACCACCATACTGACGCTCCCTGCCTGCACCCGTCAGGAGTTAGGAAGGGTCCGCTCCTGACAACAGAGGTCAGAGGCCCCACAGAACCAGGCTGAGAGGCATCCCCCCAACCCCATCCTCCTTTGCTGGCCTCTTGTGCAGACCCAGCTGACCAAACCCCAAGGGGACCTCCCACTCACTCACATCCCGGCCTCTGGGGAAGCTTCTGGACCACAGCGGCTGATCAATGATGGCGTATTTGCTCAGCTCCACGCCCACGGTCCAGCTGGAGAGACACCCTCGGGTTCAAGGCTAAAGGCTTCCAGGAAACGAAGCCGGGGCTTGAAGTCATCAGTCATTCAGTAACTGCCCCCCTTTGTCTCTGGGGACGGTCTGGAGCTCTGGCTTGGGACATTCTCCCTTCTCGTTCCCAGGGGGCCTGTCTGCTTCCTCTCTCTCTCTTCTCAAGCAGTGGCTGCACGTCGTTACTATTACTATTACTATCATTATCTTTGTTACTATTGATTGAGTGTCCAGGGCTCCATGCCTAGTGCTTTACATGCATTTTCTTATTCAATTCTCACTAGAACTGAGTGGTGGAGAATATTTTTATCCCCCTTTTTTTTTTTTTTTGACTGCAGCCACGTAGCTTGCAGGACTATAGTTTTCCAAGTAGGAACTGAACCCAAGCCCCCTGCATTGGAAGTGCAGAGTCCCAATCACTGAACTGCCAGGGAAGTCCCTTCATCCCTATTGTTTTTTATTCATTTTTTAATTGAAATATAGTTGAATTACAATGTTGTGTTAATTACCTCTATATAGCAAAGTGATTCAATCAGACATATATACACGTTGTTTTTCATATTCTTTCCCATTATGGTTTATCACTCGATGCCGAATATAGTTCCCTGTGCTATACACTCGGACCTTGCTGTTTATCCCATTCTGTAGATAAAGGTTTGCATCTGCTAACCCCAAACCCCAACTCCGATCCTCTCCCACCCCTTCCTCCTTGACAACCACCAGCCTATTCTCTATGTCCCTATTTTGTTTCTGTTTCATAGATAGGTTCATTTTTAAATCCCTATTTTTACAACCTGCATGAAATGGAAGTTTGCTTGCCAGAGGTCACACAGCTGGAAAGTGAAAAAAACCTGGGCTTTGCATCCAAGTAGTCTGGTTCCAGAGTCCATGCTTGAAGCTGTGAGCCTCGTGTGCTTTAATAGGGATTATCTGGACCAGGCCTAGCAACAAAGACAGAGCGGTTCCTCACCTTTCTCTTCCTCAAAGGAACCAAGAAGGGGAAATCGGGTGGTCGGCTTACAGGAAGAATCAATGCCAGGAGACAGCCAGAGTCACACAAACCACAAACGTGGGGGAGTCACAAAGCTTCCAGGATCTCATAAAGGAACTGGCTGAAAAGCATGTCAGCCAGAGAACATCGTCAGTGCAAAGGTCCTGTGGCAGGAACACACTCATCTTGTTCACATTGATTTCTAGTTCTCCTCTGCTGAGGCTTCCCAGGTGGCGCTAGTGGTAAAGATCCTGCCTGTCAATGCAGGATACATAACAGACACAGGTTCAATTCCTGGGTCAGGAAGATCCCCTGGAGGAGGGCGTGGCAACCCACTCCAGTATTCTTGCCTGGGAAATCCCATGGACAGAGGAGCCTGGTGGGCTACAGTCCATGGGATTGAAAAGAGTTAGACACAACTGAAGCAACTTAGCATGCATACAAGCTCCTTTGCTGAAACGTTTGTCTACCATCCTGCTCTCCACTCATCCCTCCTTTGGAACACAGTTAAGCGTCACCTCCTCCAGGAAGCCTTCCCTGATCTTGGTCTAGGGCTGGGTCCCCTGTCATTGCTCCTGTTGCCTCATTCTTCTTCACAGAGTATTGCACACTTATGTTTACTTAACAACCTGGAATATTTGCTTACTGTTGGTCTCTGAGGTGAGATGATAAACTCTAAGTAGGTAGGGGGTAATGCTTGTTTTGTATTCTCTCTCTATGCCTAGAACTGTGGCACCTAATGAGTTCTCCAATAAATCTTCATTGACTGACTCTCTGATGGGACCACATTTAGCAGACTGGATTCAGTGCTGAACACCCTTGTTAGGAAAAAGAGTGCATGTCACTTCTCAAGGAAGAGGTGGTATCACCCTCAGAGAAACCATTACACTTGTGCACAGGGAGACATATGCAGGGATGTAGTGTCATATGGGATTATTTGTGATAGAAGACACTGGAGTCGACTTAGATGCCCACCACCTAGGGACTGGATGCAGATGACATACTTGCACGTGTTTTAAGACTGAAATCAAAGCAGATGAACCTGAGCTACAAGTATCCAGAGAGCTTTCTCAAAAACTTGATTTGGAGAGAGAATTCTGGCCATGAAGTGATTCATATCCCATTTAAGAAATTACATGCCCTTGAAGTCCTCTAAGTTTTTAAGCATTTGTATGTAAGTATGTAAAAATTAAATTTAGATGGGAGTATACATTCTAAGTTCATAATAATATGTATGTAGGGCTGGGAGCATAATGGGGATTTAGGTGTACTGAGATGCTCCAATTGTATTTAAGAACTAGTAATTCATGTATTATCAAGTAATTTTAAACTGTAAATATATAAAAAAGAATATTTGGAAAAGAAACTAACAGATTCATAACAGTTCATTGTGGATGGTAGGAATATGGCTGGATCTTATTTCCTTCTTTCTGTTTTAAATTCTTTAATTTCAGAGACCATAGGAGGGGGACTTCCCTGGAGGTCCAGTGGTTAAGACTTCACCTTCCAGTTCAGGGAGTGCGAGTTCGATCTCTGGTCAGGGGTCTAAGATCCCGCATGGCTCAGGGCCAAAAAACCAAAAGCATAAAGCAGAAGCAATGTTATAACAAATTCAGTAAAAACTAGAAAAATGGTCCACATCAAAAAAAATCTTTAAAAGAAAATAGCATAGGAGGGAGGGAGAGGAGTAAGGAAGGATGGAAGGAGGAGAGAAGGAGAAATAGAAACATGTAGGGGGAGAGAAAACACAGTGAAATAAGGAGCTTGGAAACAGGCAAAGGATCAAGGGTTGTAGAATGGTAATTTTGGATGGAGGAAAAATGCAAACCCTACCGTCACGTATGTTTGGGGTTGCATCAGGGGAGATAGGTCAAACTGGAGAAGCTTGAGATAGGGCAGTACAATGTAATAATGAGAAGAATGTCCCTTTAAAGACTTTTAAGTAAATGTTAATTACCTAAACTCTACAGTAATATACTGTCCTTAAGAACATCATTTAACTCTGCAAATTAATTTAGAGCCTTTTTCTCTCCCCTTCCAGCCAGAGAGAACCACTGTTGTCATTTTGTTAATTACCTCCATGAATGTGAACGTGAAGTCGCTCAGTCGTGTCCAGCTCTTTGCGACTCCATGGACTCTAGCCTACCAGGCTCATTTGTCCATGGGATTTTGCAGGCAATAGTACTGGAGTGGATTGCTATTTCCTTCTCCAGTGGATCTTCCCGACCCAGGGATTGAACCCGCATCATAGACAGACGCTTTACCGTCTGAGCCACCAGGGAAGTCCTCCATAGCCCTTGCAAATACCTTTGCGTGCATATATTCACATAGAAAATGTATAGCTTATTTGTGTTTGCTGTTTTTAAACATGCATAGTACTCTGCAAACTCTGCATACACTCTGCAAAAGTGTATGAAACACTCAACAGCCAGTCTGTTCATTCACAGTTGTGTTTCTGAGATTTATCCATAGAGATTTGTTTAGACTGAGTGTACTCTTTTTCGTGACTCTATAATGTTCCATCAGAGGACTATATACTACATTTTATGCATCCACTCGCCTATTGAGGGCCCTATAGGTTGGTTCAAATATTTTGCTATCACAATGTAACTGTGGATACATGTGTACCTACTTCCTCATTCATCTCTGGGTAGTAGAAAGAACACATTGGGTATTTCAACAGAGTCTGTTAATTTGCTTAGGTGACTGTGAGCTGCATGAGAACAGAAATAGACCACTTTTTAGGAAGAAGTTCCCTATCTCTGCAAGTGTCTGAATATTGGCCGGATAGCCTCTTGGCACTGCTATAGTGGAGGGATGCTGTCCCTAAGTGACCATCAAGTTCCCTTCCAACTGCACGATCCTATAATCTCGCATCTCCCTGCAGAGGGACCACCGCCCAATACATCTCATGCCAAGAGCCCCAGCTGCAGTGAGGGGAAAAAGTCATCTTTTCTGCAGATTTGGAGGAGCTGGGAGGGACATCTTCTTGCAAAACCCCATGTTTCTTGCTCCTATTGATGCGTTATATTTCATTCTAACTGAAGGCATCGTACACAAACCCCTTACGTTTTGTAAGTCTTCATTGGAATGAATAGGTCTAGGTTGAAATCCTGGGTCAGTCCCAAGTAGCTGTATGATCTTGGGCATGTTTGAATTCTCTATGCCTCAGTCTCCTTGTCTGTAAAGTGGGTGAATTCATACCCCTTGCTCACGACTGTTGTGATGATTCTCCCAGTTGATGGATGTAATGTGCTCTAATGGCTAGTGAGTTGCAACTCTCTCTAAGGGTGGTGGGTGGAGGTGAGGGAGGAGGGCTCACTGTGCAAGCCGGCTGTCCTAGAGATGCAGAAATTGGGAGCAGTCTTTGCCCCGGACAGGAAGGAAGTCCAAGGTTTAACCAATCTGATGCACTCATTGCCGTGGCCAGCACAACCTTTCGTTTGGTGTTTCATCTTTTTCAAAGCGTGTCCATTATCTCATCTGTTCATCAAAGGCCCCTGCAAGGAAGTCAGGCAAAGGATGGGCCCAAGGAGAGATGACTCAGGAATCTGAAAGTCAAGGCCAGCAGCCTCCCTGACAAGCAGCCCACTGGGCTGAGTTTCTCCACTGATCTTGGCCGAGGAGGACGGGGTGAGGCTGTCCAGGTCAGGCCTGAAATACCCGCAGAGAGACTTCCTTTCCCCTGACGGTGGACTGGGCTTCTCAACCCAGCCAGATGGGCTGCAGATGTGAGCTCCGGGTTGCGAGGGAGGCCAGGGAAATAGACAGGACTCGGCCCCTTGCCTGGAATGTCAGCCCCTAAGCCCGGGTCCCGTGATGCCCCTGGAGCATGATGTGGAGTCGTCCTGAGCTCAAGTTTGTGGCATTTTGGATATAGGAAGGGGGTGATGGAGATACTGCCAGGCTTCTGCTGTACTCATGGCTCTCAGTTGGAGAATATTTCAGGCAGCAACCATCCCATCTTGCAGCCTTGAGGTCAGCTTGGATACAAGTCATAGTCTCATGTCGTTCCTACAGCCCCAGCCAGCCCTGGAAAGCCTGCTAGGTTGCTAAACAGCTTCCCCTTCCAAAAGAATTGCTGGCCCTTCATGGCTTTCTCTTCCTTCAGCCTGTTCCAAAATTCAGAGTCCCTTCCCTCATACTATACCCTCCGGGTGGCCAGTGTTGACTTTGATCTCAGGGGACCAATTGCCACTGTCAGTCCATTCAGAGTGGAACTGTTTATAGAGTTCTGTCGTGGAAATAATATTTCCCAGACTCCAAGAGGGACCCTGGGGACCTGGCTTCTGGAGACTGGTTGAAGAAAGGGCTCTGGTTCAGCCAGACCTGAGTTCTGCCATTTGCAGCTGTGTGACTTTGGAAAAGTCACATCACCTGTCTGATCTTCTAGGCTTCTCATTTGTAGAAAGTGAGGAATCATCCCTACTTTGCAGTGTCCTTAGGAAGATTTAAGAAAACAAGTGCAAATCCCCACTGTTGTACCCGGCATGGAGTCCATGCTCCCTAATGAACTTTTGCTTTTGTTCTGGTTATTGTTATTATCCTTGTGTTGCTGGGGCTAAGGGGCTGCCTCCCTTCTTTCCCAAGTCGCTCATTGTCTCTATAGTCAGATAAACCTGTATTCTAATCCGAGTATCATCTGATGGCTCTGTGGCCTTGATCAAGTTACTTAGCTTCTCTGAGCCTGCCTCAGTTTCCCCGTCAATAAAGAGAGGTTTAGAAAGCTTAAATGACTTCACCAAAGTTATACCTACCCAGTAAGGAATTTCAGCTCAACCCTGTATATGTCCAACATCCCTGATGGCTTAACCAGTAAGCAGCTACATTTTCATCATATTTCTATTTTCCTTGAACAAGCCCCTTAGTTTCTTCAACCCGGCCTGCAATAAGAACTACCTGACAATAATACCTTCTTCAAACTCTAAAGTTCTCTCCAGAAGTCTGTGTCCATTGGAGGTCCAGTGGTTAAAATCCATCTTCCAATGCAGGGGACACATGAGTTCAATCCCTGGTCAGGGAACTAAGATCTCACCTCTCAAGGGGCAACTAAGCCTGCCCGCGCACTGCAGTGAGGAGCCTCCTTGCTGCAACAAAGAGTGCAGCCAAAAAAAAAAAAGAGAGAGAGAGAGAGAGAAAGTCCATGTCCTGCCCACTGGACCACCAGTTTAGTCAGCCCAAGAAACCAAAACAAGAAAAGCTTCAGAAACAGTGCAAGAGAGGTCTTTGAACTGTTCCGGGGAATGTTCACGAAGGGAGGGATAAGAGTAGGCAGCTGAGATTTGCCCAACTCCAGGAAGGACCTTGGTGGAATCTGCACATCAAAGGGAGCCCAGCGCTTCAAAGGCAGGCGCTCTTTCTGCCCTCCCAGCCACTGGTCATGGCTAACTGGCTCACATGGAGACAAAGCTAGAGGAAGCAATGTGGAGAGAAGGGGGTTTCAGGACGAGAACCTCGCCGTGGTTGAGTGTGTCTCTGGAGCCTGGCACAACTGGCTGCCCTTTCCCCAAACCTCCTCTCACTAGCTCGGGGGTCCTCACTCTGGGGCCCCAGCCCCCCAAGTGCCCCATGCTGGAATTCAAATCTTCTCTGAACTGAGTCAGCAGGAAAGTGTATCACGTCTTTGTTGTCACTGACCTTGAACTGCAGTTGAGCATCCCTTTCCATTATGATTGCAGGTAACAGACATGTGGCAGGATCAGCAGCCCCTACCACGTGGTCCCCAGTAGCAATCACTCATACTGGCTTTTAGGAGTCACAGTGAATTCAGCATTCCTTAGTGTCATGACACTTCTGCCACCGGGGTTGTTATTAGAACTGCCGCTATGATTTATTTCAAGAATTGATAAAGAAATACAAGTATGACTATATCTATTTTTCTGCTGCAGTGGGTGTCCTTTGTAATCTTACGTTTTTCTTTTTAAATTATTTTTTATGTTTAGATTTTTATTTTTTTGGCCAAGCTATGACATGAGAGATCTTAGTTCCTCAACCAGGGATCAAGCCTGTGCCCCTTGCAGTAGAACCACAGTGTCCTAACCACTGGGCCACCAGGGAATATCCCTATATATTTTATTTCAGGGATTTTAAAGCACAATTCTGAGAAGGCATTCCTAGGCTTCACCATACCGCTGAAGAGTCACATACACAAGTAATTTTAAGAACCTTTGTCATAGCTGTTCAGCTCTCCCAGGCTCAGTTTTCCAGTCAATGAAATGGTCATTAAAATCCCTTTGTTTTAGTGCCTTTGCGAAGATCACATTTTGCAATGTGTGTGAAAGAAGTGAGCCCGAAAGAGATGGTCAATCAACACTAGCATCCTCTTTCTTCTCGACAGCCAGCTTCTTTCAACCTGGAGCCAAGACCCAGTGTATTTATCACATGCCTTCCGTGGTCTCCCATGAAGGGCCTCTTGCCCACTGGGCACTGGCCTGGGCACTGGCTCATGCTGGTCTCCAGGAGTAAAACTCCCCTCCTGCTCCACCACGACACACGTCCAGTGAGATGGAGGTTGACAAGGCCACAAATATTTGAACTATCCCTGAGATAGCACAGGGCATTGACCCCAGAGTACGTGCTACGTCGGCCGAAAGTTTATCCTAGCATAACAAACGTGACAGCCAGCAAAGTGAGGGGAAAGGGCTCGATAAGATTAAAGGCACTGTGGAGTCCAAAGGCACAGCCTGTTCAGGGAGCAAGAAATTCGGGACCAAGAGGGGCCTCAGAGAAGTAAGGCCATTGAGTCAAATGGTCCATTTTCTAGAAAGTTCTGAGCATCTGCATGGGACATGATGCAGATAGTATGTAGAAATCCAGCCTTGTTGGTGGGTGGCCCTGAGTAGCTATGACAGCAAGATGTTAACATTATCATGTGGCTAAGAAAATTCAGAGAAATTAGCACTTATAGATGCTTGGAACAAAGTAAGCCTTCTGCAAATGTGTCTATCGGTGCTCTTCCTATGAACATCATTATACTGATATATGGAGCCTCGCGGGGCTTCCCTGGTGGCTCAGTGGTAAAGAAGCCTCCTGCCAGTGCAGGAGGTGCAGGTTACATCCCTGGATTGGGAAGATCCCCTGGAGAAAGAAATGGCAACCCACTCCAGCCTTCTTGCCTGGAGAACCCCATGGACAGAGGAGCCTGGCGGGCTACGGTCCATGGGGTCGCAAAGAGTCGGACACAAATTAGCAGCTGAGCATGAGCACCAGTACAAGTCTATCAATCTATTGAACTATCAATCTATCCATCTATCCATCTATCAATATATTGGCCTAACAATGGATTGACAGATGAATCTCCAAGTAAATACCATCTAAATACTTCTCTATACATGTGAAGTCTATCCATCTATCTCATCTATCCATTGGACTTTCATAGACAATTATACATAGAGAGAGCATATAAAGAGAAACATAGATGATGTGCAGAAATAGATACAGATGTCCTTGCGGCTCAGATGGTAAAGAATCTTCCTGCAATGCGAGAGACCCAGGTTCAATCCCTGGATTGGGAAGATCCCCTGGAGAAGGGAATGGCAACCCATGCCAGTATTCTTGCCTAGAGAATCCCATGGACAGAGGAGCCTGGCGGGTTACAGTCCATGGGATTGCAAAGAGTCAGACACGACCGAGCGACTGACACTACTACTATCCTTCAAGCCATCTCACTTTAGGGAAGTCCATCTAGAAATCTCCTAACTGGTCTCCCAACTTCTGCCTCTGCCTCCTACATTCTATTCTCCAAACAGCAGGCAGAGGGATTCTGTTGAAACCTACATCAGATCATGTCACTCCTCTGGCCAGAACCCTCCCATAACTCTCTGCATCCCTCAGAATGGAAGGTAAAGTCAGCTCCCTGGTCCACAAGGCCCTGCAGACCCTGGCCTGCATTATTCCTCCAACTTCTTCTCCCGCTGGCCCCTCCCTATTTCACTCAACTGTTTCAATAACCTCCTTGCAATTCATCAAATAGTCCACATGCACTCCCACCTCAGGCCCTTTGCACTGGCTGTTCCCTCTGCCTGGAAGTCTCTTCCCACTGATACCTGTGTACTCTCTCTCTTGCTCTTTCAACTCTTTCAGGACTTTTACTCAAATATCTATCACCTTCTCAAGGACATCTTTTCTTATTGCCCCATTTAAAACCGCATACCACTTCCCAACTCCATAACACCTTCCTTTCATTTATGTCTCTTTATTGCACATTCTAAAATACAGTACAGCTTAGTCATTATTCTTTTAATTTCTCTTTCCAGTGCTTTGAAAGCTCCACAAGAGCAAGGATTTGTGGGGGGGATTTTTTGTTTGTTTGTTTCCTATACTATCTCCAGCAACTTGAATAACCCATAATAGATGCTCAATTAATACTTGGGAAATGAATGAATCACCTCCTTTATTGCAGTCAATATACCTTTATTAATGCATCCACCAGATCATTTTGATGTCTTTTTAGCCATGTCACCTCATTAGAGTACAGTGATTTTTCAGTTGTCTCAAACCTTATGGTAGTTGTTTCTCTGGGTGTGTTACACACACTAATAATTTGGTAAACAGGGGAAATTTCTGTGCTCCCGTAGGCCAACCGTGCAGACAGGGTTAACCCCAGGTCCTGTCACCCACGGAGTGCCCCAGAGATCCTCCTCTTGTCCTGACTTGTTGACTTTCAATCTTCCTCTGGCTTTGCTGTAGTTTAACTTGGACACTGCCTTCTCGTGTTTTCTCCCTCTTGTTTGCTGTGCTGGGCCTCTGGTTTGAAGTCAGCCGCCCAACGGCCTCGACACTGTCACCTCAGCTGTGCTCCACACGCCACCAACACTTTGGCTGGGGGAAGAGGACAGATGACTCCTGATCTCACTGCAGGTCAGCACCCAGCCTGGATCAGCCTGCTGGACAGCGGTATTGACAGTCTGACTGCCTCTTGTTCAACAGACACCCCCCATACTTCAGGACAATGCTGGATGCATATTAAAGAGACCATTGGGTCACCAAATGGCTAATTAAGGCGGTAAAGCGACAGGAAGACGAAGTGGCCTCTTTCCCCATCAGGAGCCTGAGACTCCTTGTGGGAACCTGCACGCTTCCTCTTTCTCTAGAAGTAAGTTGAAGAAGGCTTTCCTGGTGGCTCAGTGGTAGAGAATACCCCTGCCAGTGCAGGAGACACAGCTTCTGTCCCTGGGTTGGGAAGACCCTTTGGAGCAGGAAATGACAAGTTGCTCCAGTGTTCTTGCCTGGGGAATCCCATGGACAGAGGAGCCGGGTGGCAGTCCGGGCGGGTTGCAAAATAGTCGGACACGACTTAGTGACTAAACCACAACAACGGCAGTTGAAGATCTTGGGAAAGAGTATTATTAGGATCAAAAAAGAGACAATGATAAACTGCAGACCCTGAGTTCACCTCCTGCTTTTGATCCAGCCTGCCTCCATCATTACTTCAGGGTTTAGGAGTCCAGCCTGGGTTGTGCAAGGTAGAGTCCCTGAAGCTCGTTCCTCTGGGAAGGAGTGTTTGGATGGAGGCCACCTGGACTCTGATGGCATTGAGCCTTCCAGGTCTACGTGACTGATGGCCACTGGGAGTGAAATAGAAGGTGTCTAGAGGGCCAGCTCGCCCTGCCACCTTGGCAGTAGAAAGAGCCCCGGATTTGGAGTTGGACACCCCCAGGCAGGCACGGATCCCAGTTCCATCACATGCTAGCTGTGCAGCCTTGGCTTCGATTCTTAGCCATTCGGAACCTCGGTTTCATCATCTCTAAAGTGCAGGTATAAATAGTGTCATCCTTGGAGGGTTGTTGCGAAGAATCAACCAGCTGATTCTTAACTCCAGTCTCATAGTAATCATTCGAGGTGCTTCTGAAATAGACCTTGTCACGGCATGGTCAAGGCCGGAGGATCCAGCGTCTGCCGTTGGGTCTTGGGCATCCGGAATCTTTTTTTTTCCCCCTGGAATATAGTTGCTTTACGGTGTTGTATTAGTTCTGCTGCACAGCATTGTCAGTCAGCTATAAGTTTACATATACTCCCTTCCTCGTGAGCCTCCCTCAAGCCCCACCCCATCCCATCCATCTAGGTCATCACAGGACTCAGCTCGGTGCTCTGTGATGTCCTGTATCTTTTTAAAACTTCCTTGGACAGTTCTTATGTGCGTCCGTGAGCTCTCAGTCATGTCCAACTCTTTGCAGCCCCGTGGATCATAGCCCACCAGGCTCCTTGGTCCATGGGACTCTCCAGGCAAAAATACTAGAGTGAGTTGCCATTTCCCTCTCCAGAGGATCTTCCTGACCCAGGGATCAAACCCATGTCTCTTGCATCTCCTGCAATGGTAGATGGATTCTCTATCACTGAGGCACCTGGGAAGCCCGTTCTCATGTTCAGGCAGAGCTAAAAGAAATTCACCGGAGTGAATGATGTTAAATGGTTGCTAAGCTCTCCACAGGACTGGCACACAGTAGGCGCTTCATGAAGACTGATCATCTTCCCTTCATCTCCCTGACATCTGTTATTTCTAAACCCCTCTTGTACCTGCCTTAAGGGAAGTACCTGAGGTGTGACATTGAGCAGCTGTCTCCAAACCATCCAATAAAGAGAGTTCCCAATAATCCTAATCTTGAGGACTGCTATTGGTGAATTTTGCATGGGATCCAGTTTCTCTTTCCTCCACAAAGACCCTTCCTCCCCAGTCCTTTCCATATTTCTTTGTGGTCCCTTTTCAGCATCATTTTTTGACGTAGTCCAAAGAAGTGGCTGACTTCAAACGGCACTTGTGACGTCAGGGGCCTCCAATTTTTGCTTACTCTGGATGCCACATGCCACTGCAGCCCTGCCATAGGAAAGGGCATCCCACCCACCAGGTGGGCACCTGGAGAACTTTCCTTAGTGGACCACACTGGGAAGAACAATAGTGGCATGCAGCAAATAAGTGTGCATGTGCTGCAGACCGCCCAGGAAAGTGAGGGCTTGGCTTCCTGGTTTATTTATCTCATCTTGGAGATTCCCATCGCTGGTCCAGCCTGGGTTTCAACCTGCCGTGAAATGACTGAGCCATCTGTCCCTCCCACTGGCCAAATGTTGGGTACATGTTTTTATGTCTACTTACATTGTATATGTATTTGTGTGTTTGTATATAATCTCCTCCAAAGGTGACTGCATGGGTATATATTCACGTCGCATGCATATATGCAGGTATATGTATGTTGTTTTTTAAAGAATAGATATTAGAACTTATGTAAGTGATCCCTGGGTTGGGAAAACTCCCCTGGAGAAGGAGCTAACAACCCACTCCAATATTCTTGCCTGGGAAATCCCATGGACAGAGAAGCCTGGGGGGCTACAGTCCATGGGGTCGCAAAAGAGTCAGACATGACTTAGTGACTAAACAACAGTAATAGACTTGGGCAGGTGACTTTACCACTCTGGACCTCAGTTTGTTCTTCTGTAAAATGGGTGTACTGGTGATATGCTTCACAAAGAATTGTTGTGAAGATTAAATGATGCACCACACATAAAGTCCTTACAATAAGGTCTGATACTTAGAGCTCCATAAAGATAGCAACTATTTCACACAGTTTAATTGGATGCCTCCTGCATGTCAAACAACAGGTATGATGAGAAAGAAGATGGAGGCCCTGGCTTTGTTTTCCTTGTGTTAGAGTTAAGGAGACAGATGCATAAAGAACTAATAGTAATAAAAGGCAGCTGATACACTTTAAGAGTCTAGTGAGTGCCAGCACCATTATAAGCTCTTGAGATGCACCAGTGAGCACAACAGACCACTTTCTTTGTCTTCCAGGAGCTTATATTTTAGTAGGGAGTGATAGACATTCAATAAGAAAAATAAAGAGATAAAATATATGCAGTATGTTGAAAGGTAATATGGGCAGTGGGGAAAGGAAGATTCAAAAAGGAAAGAGAATTCTCTGAGAATCCAGTGGGTTGGATGGTAGGCTCTCCAACGATGTGTCTACCCACCTGTGAATGTGACCTTATTTAGAAACAAAAGTCTCTGCAGATGAAATTAAGGGCTTGAGATGAGATCATCGTGGGTCAGTCAGGTGGACCCGAAATCCAACAGCAAGTATCCTGAGAAGGGGAGGAGGGAGGATGGAGAGGGAAGACACTCTTGTGAAGACGGGAGCATGGGGTGGAATGATGCAGCCACAAGTCAAGGGACACCTGGGGCCACCAGAAACTGGAAGAGATGAGGAAGAAGTCTCTCCCAGAGTCTTTGGAGGGAGTGTGACCCTGCCGATGCCTTAGGTTCAGACTTCTGCCCTGCAGAAATGTGGAAGAATAAATGTGGGGTTCTTTTAACTATATTTTGAAAATTTGTCTGTTTCTTGATTTAGTTTTGGCCACTGCTACGTGCGGTCTTTCTCTCGTTGCGGCGAGCAGGGGCTGCTCTCCAGCTGAGGTGCCAGGCTTCCTATCACAGTGGCTTCTCTTGCTGCACAGCACGGGCTCTAGGGCCTGGGCTTTAGTAGGTGCAGCTCCTGGGGTCTACGGCGAGGGCTCAACATTTGCAGCACATGGACTTAGTTGCCCCAAAACATGTGAAATCTTCCCAGACCAGAGATCAAACTCATGTCCAATGCATTGTCAGGAAGATTCTTAACCACTGGACCACCAGGGAAGTCCAGTTTTGGGGTTTTTTTTAAAGCCACATAGTTGGTGGCCATTTGTTATCGGAGCCCTAGGAAATTAATACTTAGCAAAGGAAAAGGGGACAGCTCTTCTTTGGGGGAGAAATCAGGAGATGGTTCCTGAGTCCCACTTGCTTCCCTCTCAGCTTCCTGATTTAGAGACAAGCAGGAATCCTTCCTCCCATTGAACAGATGGGAAAGCTGAGGAAATAGGCACTTCCTGACTTCCTCAAAGACCTCCTGGGAATTTGTAAACTGATTCAGAAATGTAACATACATTAAGAACCAGAGTTAAGTCACTCAGTTGTAGCTTTGGGAAAATTCCCTTCTCCTGTGTGCCTCTCAGTTTGCTCATCTGTAAAATGGAGCTAGTAACGCCTTCTATATAACATACCTGACAAGTTGTATGAGGATCTACTGAGCTAAGGTTTGCGTAGCCCCTGACACAGTATCTGGTATGTGACAAACACTCTGCAATGACACTTGAATTTATTTTTCAGATTCTGACAATGTATACATGAAGATGTGGGTGAATGTATTAGTCTTACCTGATGTTGCTGACATTGTATATACACATACCCATGTGTATACATATTCATATATGTGTGAGCATGTACAAGGTCTCCTCCAAAGGTGATTGTATACATGTGTGCCAAAGAATGTACATACATGTGTGTATGTTCCTGTGTGTATATCTATGTCTGTGTGTATGTTTTATGCATAATGGCAACCCACTCCAGTGTTCTTGCCTGGGAAATCCCATGAATAGAGGAGCCTAGCAGGCTACAGTCCATGGGGTCGCAGAGTCAGACACAACTGAGTACAAATTACACGCGTATGTAAATGTGTATATATGTTGAATATGTGTGCATATATACACACGCTGCTGCTGCTGCTGCTAAGTCACTTCAGTCGTGTCTGACTCTGTGCGACCCTAGAGACGGCAGCCCATGACGCTCCCCCATCCCTGGGATTCTCCAGGCAAGAACACTGGAGTGGGTTATATATACACATAGTCTCATCCAAAGATGATACATATTAATATATATGTATATAGGTATGTTCATGTGTGTGTATCCGTCTATTTATGTGCCTGTATATACTGTATACATTGGAGAAGGCAATGGCACCCCACTCCAGTACTCTTGCCTGGAAAGTCCCATGGACGGAGGAGCCTGGTAGGCTACAGTCCATGGGGTCACTAGGAGTTGGACACGACTGAGTGACTTCACTTTCACTTTTCACTTTCATGCATTGGAGAAGGAAATGGCAACCCGCTCCAGTGTTCTTGCCTGGAGAATCCCAGGGACGGGGGAGCCTGGTGGGCTGCCGTCTATGGGGTCGCATAGAGTCGGGCACGACTGAAGTGACGCAGCAGCGGCATACTGCATACATGCAAGTGTGTGTGTGTGTGTAGACATGTGCGGTACTGACCATGTGCATGTGGGTATGCGTGCATATGTGTGTACCAATATATGTGTGCACCCATATGTGTGTGCATGTATACACACACACACATACACACACACGCATGTATACACACACACACATACACACACACAAGTGTTTCTCAAGCTGCCTTTCTGTCCAGGAGCAATGAAGAGGAAAATTCCCAGGGCCACTCTGATTTTCAGCTTACCTGGTGCAGCAGACAGTCCTTGGTGTGTCCGCCCAGCTGTGGCCCCCTGCCCGGCTGAACCCCAGAGCCTGGTCTCACCAAAGGGCAGGCTGACTTAGACGTGTCTGACACCCACATGAGGCAGCAGAACAGTGAACAACTTTCGTGGAGAAGCCTGAGATAAAAATGGGTTAAAATATTTGATTTTTGCAATTCCATAAGGTTACACTCAGCTTTCGGTCCTTTCCCTCCCTCACTCTCTCACCCTCTTTTCCTGCCTCTCGATGAAAAATCTGCTCAGACTTAATAGAATTACTCCCAGAGCCATCAATGCAAACGCTGTTTCAGGGCAATCTCATTCGAACAAATGTATTTTTATTTGAACAGTGTTACTTGAAAAATTAAATCGCGGTGTCTGTTCCCTTTCCCTTCCCCCTTGACCATCCACACTGCCCTCACGATGGGAAGGAGAGGAGAGCAGAGCTGAACCTTTTTAAAATGAATTTGATCTGATTTAATGATTCCTCTGTGCATTAATTAACAGTGAAACCAGCCAATATGTTGTGTCAGTCACAGATGTATCCACGGGCGTCCTTTGTTATTTTGGGAACCGACTGAATGTATTGGTGTTCGAGCTTATTGTCTTTGAAAAGTTCAGAACGGGGTTAGAGAGGGGGCTGGTGGGGACGTGGGGTCTGGACATGTTACACGTGTGTGCAGGTCTGTGCTCAAGGGAACAAGGGAGCTGCCCAGAGGTCAGAGCTGAAGAGACAAGGGTGCAAATTCTAGTTTGAACTCTCAGGAACGGCTTGTTTGGGGGCTAAGTCCTGCACCTCTTTCTGCCTCACTGTTCCCGCTCTGTAAACTGGAGATGGTAATTGTAACTCATGAGGAGCTTGTGAGAGTTAAAATGACTGTAGGTATTAGGTGCAAGGTTTTGCCAGGGACTGGAGATAAAGATGGCATCAGTTCCTACATCTCAGAAGTTGGAGACTGGTTTCCAGGGAAGGAAAAGAGCAGGAAAAGTTGTCCCCTGCCAGTCTATTCCAGAGGCTTGTACCTCAGTTGTGTTACAGAGTCTGGGCTGGCTTCAGGTGCTACTGTCCCCACTGTAAAATTTTAATAACTTGGTGTGTTTCATTAAGGGAAGTCTTGTGTGACAGTGAGCAGAGGAAACAGGCATGATATTCCTATCATTTCTTGTTCTACGTTGTAGCATTTGCAATACCTGGGCTGGGTTTTTTTATTGGAGTATATTTGATACATAATATTATAGGTTACATGTATACGATATGGTGATTCATAATCTGTAAAGATTATACTCTATTTATAGTTATTATAAAATACTTGCTACATTGCTTATGTTGTACAATATGTCCTTGCAGTTTACTTTATGCCTAATGGTTAGTACCTCTTAATCTCTTGTGCCTATCTTGCCCCTCCCCTTTCCCTCTCCCACCTGGTAACCACTAGTTTGCTCTCTCTGTGAGTCTGCTTCCTTTTTTTCTTTATATTCACTGGTTTGTTATATATTTTAGATTCTGCATACGAGTGATGTCATACAGTATTTGTCTTTCTCTGACTTATTTCACTTAACATAATTGGGCTGGGTTATTTTTTTAATAAAGGACCCCCCCCCCACTGCCATTTTCATTTTGCATGAGGCACGGCAAATTTCTGCAGCCACTTCTGTACAGAGAAACCGCTGTTGGGTGCTATTCTATTTAAAGGAGCTGTGCTAATATTTAAAACTTGATTATAAAGAAGGTGGGATCACTGCTGAGTGCCTGCTCTGTGTTGACCCATATACTTGGTGTGACATGTAGCATCTCAGTTAAGCTCTGTTGGCAGTTTCTAAAGTAGATATTTTCTTCTCATTTTATATGTAAGGGAACTGAGGTTTGGAAGAATTCAGTCACGTGCTTAGGGTCACATAGCCAGGAAATGGTGGCTCCAGATGAAACCCCTTGTCCATCCAGAAAACATGTGCCCATCTCTTCTCCTTTCTTCCTTCATCCCTACTCCCTACTTCCTTCCTTCTCTCTCTCTCTCTTCCTTCCTCACGCAGGAAGTCTTCGAAGACTTCCCTTGGTAGATCTCAGTGGAAGTAGAATGAAGTGACCATAGGTATAATGATGAATCTGTTAACATTTGAAACTCCTTTTTGGCAGACATCTACACGTTGGGGGGCGGGTGGTTGAGATCTGAGCCAGGTGTCGGGTACCGTGCACCAACCAAGAATTACCAAAGAACCAGGTTGGTGGATGAGCAGGAAACTGATGGGGTTAATGCCAAGAGAGTCCCTAACTCTTCAAGCCACAAAGGAGGGTAGATGATTGCGTTAAACAAAATTTTTTATCCTTATGATTTCAAGTTGAGGCATTGCTTCCACTGAGTGTCTTTTAAATACAGAAACTGAAACAATTTCCTTGAAAATGTACATGGAATTTAAACAGGTCTGTTGTTCGATCTTTTTGATCACTACAACAATGCCACCTCTGTCTGTAAATATTGTGGAAAGCTCAGAGAGGATAAGTTATCTGTCTGTTGTCACACAGCTAGAAAGGGGAGCCATGGAACTTCTAGCCAGGTCTTTGATAGTCCAGAGTCAGTGTTCTTAACCACACCTCACTCTGAATTTCCCCTCTGAAGGAAACAAAGAATAGCTGTTCTCAAGGAAGAAGTAGGTGATAGCATTACCATTCCTCTGGGGAATAACCCTTCTTAACCAGCTAATTATTTTAATGGCAGAAACAACCGTTGTTCAACAGAATGTCTCCTCTGGTTGATGTATTTCTTTATCTGTTTCCTCTCCCTTCCATGACTCTCTGGGCAACCTGCCCTGCTGTCTCCTTTACTCAATAAAGTGGGCAATACGCCTCCCTGAAGTTTGTCTTCTGACGAGTTCTGAGCATAACAAGAACAAAACTGATTGGACATCCAACAGGTTTCGAGTTCAATCCTAGTGCTTCCCTGTACAAAGTATGGCATCTTGAGCAGCTTCTGATGCCGCCCTGAGCCTTGGTTTCCTCGCTTCTAGTAGCAATGGTGACATCTGTGCTGGACGCCGACATGCATGCTGTCCCAGGTCTCAACTCAGGAAGGAAGAGCCTGCTCCCTCGCTGTTAGAAGCGCTGTCCTCAGCTAAACCTCAGCTGTCCATCTTTCTGGCAGCTGCCTCAGCTCAGAGAAGAGCTACTTCACCCAGGGATGCCCCATTTTCCCAGGGCAGGTGTGTCCTTCTCCCCAGTGGGAGAAGCTCTGGAGGGTTATCATGGCTTTAGGCTCCCTGTGAGGTTGACTGACGACTTCGTTCAGACTGTCAGCCCAGCTTCTCCCTCTGCCGACTCCTGGATCCTTCCTGTCACGTCCCCAGGTGTGGATTCTGAGTGTGTGTACTCAGTCGCTCGGTCGTGCCCTGCTCTTCACAACCCGATGGACTATAGCCCACCGGGGTCCTCTGTCCATGGAGTTTTCCAGGCAAGAATAGTGGAGTAGGTCGCCTTTTCCTACTCCAGGATATCTTTCTGACTCAGGGTTTCAACCCACGTCTTCTGCATCTCCTGCATAGGCAGGTGGATTCTTTACCACTGTGCCACCTCGAAAGCCTCTTCTTAAGCTTCTTCTTTGCTGATCTGCATCTCAGAGTCTATTTCCTGAGCAATCTGAGCTGTGACAGAAACCCCTTTAGAGTAAGTCTTAATGCCTTGTTAGCTCTTGTTATTAGTTACTTTGGAAAATACAGTCATTAGCCTCTTTCCATGTGCTGGGTACCACACTATGCACAAATGTGTAAAAGGTAAATGTGTGAAGGCATGGAAGTCGATGTCTGAAAGAAGCGAGAATGTAGTCACAGTCTCTTCAGGGAAACCTGTGCTCACAGACGTTATTTACAATTCACTGAATCCGAGTTCCCTTCCACCTTGGCTACCCTGTTTAGCTTAGGAAGAAGAAAGTACAGAGTTGGACGAGGGGGCAGAGGTTGATTTGTCCAGGGACAAAAAAGAATCAGTGCTGACTGTGCAATAGGAGAACCAGGTCCTCTCATTTCCAGGCCTGCTCTCCTAGTGGGTGGTCCCCAAGCCCTATCTAGGCTGAGACAACCAATCAAGTTATTCTCATGTCCTGCCAGGAATGGCTGTGATGAAAACGATGTTTCAACATAGGTCTTGGTATTCTGGCCATCAATGACAGTGACAGGATGAATTTTGCCAAGGTATCACATCACCATCATCATCACCATCACCACCATCACTGCCACCATCATCACTACCACCATCATCACTATCACTAACACCACCATCACTACCATCATCACCATCACCACCATCATCACCATCACTACCACCACCATCACCACCATCATCACCATCACCACCATCATCACCACCACCATCACTACCACCATCATCACCACCACCATCACTGCCACCATCATCACCACCATCATCACTATCACTACCACCACCATCACCACCATCATCACCATCACCACCATCATCACCACCATCACTGCCACCATCATCACCACCACCATCACCACCACCATCACCACCACCATCACTACCATCATCACCATCACCACCATCATCACCATCACTACCACCACCATCACTACCACCATTATCACCACCACCATCACTGCCACCATCATCACCACCATCATCACTATCACTACCACCACCATCATCACCATCACCACCATCACCACCTTCATCACCACCATCACTACCGCCATCACTACTATCATCACCACCTCATCACTACCACCATCACCACCATCATCATCACCATCACCATCATCACTACCACCATCATCACCATCACCACCATCACTGCCACCATCACCACCATCACTACTACCATCATCATCACCATCACCATCATCACCACCACCATCACTACCATTATCATCACCTCATCACCACCATCATTACCACCATCATCACCACCTTCATCACTACCACCGTCATCACCATCACCAATACTACCACCGTCATCACCATCACCATCCCTGCCACCATCTTCAGCACAACCATCACTATCAGCATCAGCATCATCACCAGGACACCATATCAGCATCAGCATCATCACCAACAACATAGTTATCACGAAGGTCACCGTTATCATCTCTACCATTTAAACACTAAGATGCTACCTGATGTAATCCTCCCAGCAGTCTGTGGCATTGCTAATACTGTGGCCTCAGGCCAAACCCCACTGATGCTCTTGTGAGTAGTTTCATTGGAGCTGTTGGAGCACACCCATTCTTTTACTTATGGTCTGTGGCTGCTTTCTGGTTCAGTGGGTCCAAGTTTAGTGATCAATACAATGGCAAAGCATGGACTCATTCTTAAGGCTATTGACCCCAGATGCATGCCTGTAAACCCTGGGGTTCATCAGTGTGCAAAGAAATCCTTGAGCAACTGCGCAATTACCTCTACAATGAGAGAAGGGCTGTCAGTCTGCAAGACTGGGTGTTATTAATGCAAAATGAACCAAGCCTCTATGCCCCTCCTCATCCCCCCACCCTGGGTCCGGTGGCCACTTAATATGTAACCCCCCTCCCCTCCCACAGCAGGGTCCCTGATCTCTCTCAGTTGGAGTGCTGTCAAGGAGTGGAAGACCATCCATCTTTGTGGGAAGTTATCTCTCCCAGCAGGACACTGCCTCACCAGCCGCTGAAGCAATAGGACCCTGACAGGCATGATGCATTGTCCACGGGTCACCGTCATGCTCCAGGGCCAGGCTCCTGTGCAGACAGTTCTGAAATCCAGAGGAACCGGGATGAGGGAACACCAGGACGGGGGCCAGTGATGGCTCGTGGACAGGGCAGGAAGATGGAGACAGCACAGGCTAACAAAAGGCAGTCTTTCCTAATAATAAATATTAATAATAATATCAAACTCAGGGTCCTTACTCTGGGCTCCACTTAGTTCTAGTGCTGTGCATCTAGTAACACTTATGTTGGACTTTCCTGGTGGTCCAGTGGTTAAGAATCCACCCACCAATGCAGGCAACATAGGTTCCCTGGTTCGGGAAGATTCCACATGCCAGAGAGCAACTAAGCCCACGTGCCACAACTAGACAGTAGCTGCCGCTCACTGCAACTGGAGAAAGCCTGTGTGCAGCAGCAAGGACCCAGTGCAGCCAAAACAAACAAACAAACAACTTTTTAAAAATTAAAAAAAAGAAACAACCATGTTATCAGTCCATTTTACAGGTGAGAAATAAAGAGGTAAGTACATTGTCCAAGGTCACACAGATAATAAGGAGAAAAGTCAAAACACAAGCCCAGGACGTGTTGCCCTGAACTTCTCCTGAGGGCTGCAGGTTCCTATTGGGATGAAAGTGAGCAAAAGACAGCAGGTAAAAAGCCACATGCTTACTTTACAACTACGTTTTGTTCTGTCTTTTCTGGAAGGGTTTTGATGCCAACAAAAATCCAAAAGGAAGATCACACACCAGAAAGGGTTATGCCTGCTTGTGCATCCATTTATCCACAAATATGGAGTGAGTACTTCTGATTCACCAAGCACTCTGCTGTATATACTGGGGAGATGAGGGGAAGCCTGAGTAAGAGTCCTGCTCCCAAAGGGCTAAAAACCTAACGGTGCAAACAGACATCAATACAACGCTCAGTGTGTGACTGTGAACTTGACCAGACGGGAGGCCTGCAGCGCTCTGAGCACATGCAAGGACAGAGCTGGTGGGGAGGTGGGGACCTGGGGCCTTCCCAACAAGAATGATACATGCACTGAGATCCAAAAGAAGTAGAAGAGTGAACTCGTGGAGGGAAAAGCAACCAAAGAAAAGAAGGGCATGAACAAAGTGCTGGGGTCTGGGGTCACGTGGTATTCAAGGACCTGAAAGGCCGTCAGGATGCCTGGAATCCTGATAGCATGGAGGCTCAAGGCACAAGGTGAGGGCAAGGGGTTGGTGGGACCCCCAAGACCTTGTAGCTCTGAGAGGGTTCCTGAGAGGAATGAGGAGCCCTCAGAGGGTTTTAAGCTGGCTGGTCCCAGGGTCAGAGCAGCAGAGTCCATTGGCTCGAAAGTGAAGCATTTGGTTTGGGTTTTACAGTCCTGCACTGAGCAGCCACCATCCACAGTCACTCCCACCAAGGAAATTCTAGACCAGAATCTGGGGAAGGATCAGAATCAGAGACAGGCAGGGAGAAGTGGGCAGGCTGGCTGGACACATGGCAGCAGATGACAAGGAAGAGAGCCAGGCATGGCAGAGAGAGGGCACCAGGGATGCTGGTCTCGTCACTCCAGGCAGATAGAAACCTCAAGATCCCCAAGCAGAGGCATGCAAACTCTTTTTGCCCACCTGCCCCAGTCCTCTGCCCCCTGTCCCTGGGAGCTGAGCTGAAGCCAGAGGAGCCTTAAGGGCAAAAGCAAGGCTAGCCACATTTCCTTGGGTGCTAGCTCAAGCCTGGAGGGCAGAGGTCCAGTAAAGGAGACAAAGAGAGTTCAGACAAGCCCTGGGAGGAGGAACGGACAAGCTCTCATTCCCCAAAACAAGTAGGCTGGTGGGGAAGAAGGGAAGGGGGCAAGGTTAGCAGCTGCATCCCCACCCTGACCCCATCATAGAATGTTCCCGTGTAAGCTGGGACAGCTGTTGAGTTTCTGCACAGGAGCTAACTCTAGCCTCTTGCTGCAAATTTGACTTGAGGGGACCATAGAAGGGAGAGGGCTGGGGCTTCTCCTTCATGAGCTGTCAGTACCAAAGGTCAGGAGAGAAAGTTTTACCCAGAGCATCTTCCTGCCTCTCATCTCTGTGGTCCTTTCTTTCCTAAGATGGAGTATTGTTCTTCGTTCACATATTAGGATCCAGGGCACAGAGAGTTTACGTGACTTACCTAAGGTAACACAATGAACAACATAAAATAGGAAAAAGGGGGAAATATCTTTTAAAACAAAAATCAATGATAACCCTTTCTGCTTTCTTGGGGAGTGGTATTGCTTGGCAATTTGTCTCTGGGATATGTAATACATAACAGCAATTAATAATTGTTCCTCTTGCTACTGAGGTGTCACAAACCACACCAAGACTTAATGACATAAAATGCCATTTTATTTATGTTCACTCATTCTGTGGGTCAGGAATTTGGACAGGGCATCCCTGGGTTGGGAAGATCCCCTGGAGAAGGAAATGGCAACCCACTCCAGCATTCTTGCCTGGAGAATCCCATGGACAGAGGAGCCTGGCGGGCTACAGTCCATGGGGTCACAAAGAGTCAGACACAACTGAGTGGCTAAACAGCAACAGCAACACAGAGGGAAAAGCTTGACTCTGCCCGTCACATCTGGGGCCTCAGCTGGAAGGTTTGACAACTGGGGGGCGATCCAGTGGCTAGGGGCTGGAATCATGGGGTGCTTTTATTCACCTGTCTGGCAACTGATACTGGCGCTTGGCTGGGACTACAGCTGGGCTATAGGCCAGAACATCAACATGAGGCATCTCCTTGTGGGCTTTTGAGTTTCCTCACAATATGGCAGCTCATTCCAAGAATGAGTCATTCAAGAGAATAAGGAGAAATTGCATGATACTCTTATAAGCTAGCCTCAGAGGTCCCCAAGCATCACTTCTTCTACACTATTGGTCAAAGAAGTCTCAAAGGTTCACCGGCTTCAAAGAGATGTAGTCCCCACACTCAGTGGGAGGAGTATCAAGGTAACATTATGAGACAAACACAGGAGATTGGAAGTATTGTTGTGGCCATCTTTGAGAAATACAAAGTGCCAAAGCAATCACCACTAACACATAAATAATATCAGTCATGGCTCTAACCATTTAAATACATAAAATAAGCCTACCAGTTAGACACTATTGTTTATCTGCATTTTATAGATCAATAAACTGAGGATATGCCATGTATCTGTGATGGAGGGGATGATCCTTTGAAGAAGAGGAGGCCATACCATAAGGGATGAGGGGGGCAGTAAAATTGCCCTGCATCAGTGGTTCCCAAATTTGGTCCTGAGACCCGCAGCATCAGCACCCCTGGGAACTTGTCTGAAATACAAATCCTCAGGCCCAACCCCAGACCTTCTGATCAAGAACACTGGGGAGGATTCCCAGGGATCTGTGTCTTCACAAGCCCTCCAGATGATTCTGATTCTAGTTCATGTTCAAGTTTAAAAGCCTTCTGCCCCACATAATAAAAGAAGGGGCTTTTGGTTCCTTCAGGTGGACCAGAGACAGGAGGTGAGGTATCAAGACTGAAAAGATGAGAAGAGAGACGAGGTTGCAAAGAAGAAGCCCTGAGGACATGGTTGGATGTAAGAGATAATGGAGAGAGAGTTAGAAAGAAGTTTCCTGGGGCAGGCATGTTGGTTACTGAGCTTCAGGTGTTGCCTGTTTCAGGTTCTTAGGACTCTCAGTAAAGCCCTCCTACATTGAAAGCCAGCAGTGTTTCCATCCTCTCCCTTCCAGTCATACTCACCTTCTTTGTTTCTTTGACCCAACTTTTCTTCCTCCTGACTCCAGCCACTAGCATTTGTCACATCCTCTACCTGGAAAACACTCTGCTCAACCCATACCCTACTCTTGGTCTAACTGAAGTCTATTCATCTTGCTCATTTCAGCCAGGATTCACTTTCTCAGGGGACCCTTCCTGATCCTTGTGGACATTGTCAGTTTTCCCTCTTATGCCCTCTCATAACTCTATATATATTTCCTGCTTGAGTTAGTTCTTACTTTGTGAGTAACAGAGACCCAAGTTAAGCCAGCTCAATCTAAAAAAGATGCTGTATTAGCTCATAAGAGTCCTAGAGATGGGGCTACCCACAGATCTTTGGGACTTGAAATTGCTCTCATTCTCTCTCTGTGCCCAAATCTTGGTTTGGCTGATTTCTTATATGTTGCTGCTACTGCTACTAAGTCGCATCAGTCGTGTTCGACTCTGTGCAGCCCCATAGACGGCAGCCCACCAAGCTCCGCCGTCCCTGGGATTCTCCAGGCAAGAGTACTGGAGTGGCTTGCCATTGCCTTCTACAATGCATGAAGGTGAAAAGTGAAAGGAAGTCGTTCAGTCGTGTTCAACTCTTCACGACCCCATAGACTGCAGCCTACCAGGCTCCTCCGTCCATGAGATTTTTCTAGGCAATCGTACTGGAGTGGGTATATGTTGACCCACATTTTTTTTTCTCCTGAAAAAAATGATTCTTCTCCATGTGGCATATAAACTGGAGAGACTATGTGCACAAATGGACAGCTCCATCCATATTCACATCCTTCCCATTTCCTTTTGGCCACAGCGTTTCCAAGAAGGAACTCCAGTTGGCTCTGTTTGGGTCATGTGCCCATCCCTTAGCCAATCAGTGCATCCAGAGGGATAAACAACTATGATTGGCCAGAATGGGTCACATGTTCACCCTTGGGACCAAGGATGTAAGTATGCCAGATATTACCATCAGCTCCCCCAAAGAAAGTAGGGAGCTTTGGGTGGAAGGGGGAATAAGATATTGAACAACAAAAATGAGCAGGTATCCATGTCAGCAGCTATCATATCTGTAATTATCTGCTTGAGTGATTATTTATTTGACCATTTTCTTCCCTACCTAAAATCCCACACAGAAGATCCATTTTCAGGAGGAGGAAATGAGGTCATTATACAGGAGAACCAAGGTGTGATGGAGCAGGGAGAGGGAGAGATGTGTCAAGTCTCAGGAGTCCAAAGGCAAGTGCCCAATGCAGGAGAACCAGGAGGAAGCTGCAGTGACTGCCCAGCTTACCTCAAAAGTCAAAGGGCATCACTTTGCCATATTCTGTTCATTAGGAGCAAGTCACGAAGCCAGGCTCATATCCAAGTGAAAGGGAATTATGCTCCATCCTTTGATGAGAGGTGTGCTAAGGAATTTTTGAATGTGTTTTAAAAACAGCACACTTCCTGTTGTCCTTTCCTCTGCCTGGGCCATGTTCTTACATTCTTTCCAAGGCTGATGGACTTTTAGAACCAGCCAACAGAATAGAATCCAAAGCAGCTGCAAGTCATTCTTGAGAATCTTATGTATAGAAATACTAGGCTTCCCTGGTGACTCTGCTGCAGTGCAGGAGATCTGGGTTTGATCCCTGGGTCAGGAAGATCCCCTGGAGAAGGGAATGGCCACCCACTCCAGTATTCTCACCTGGAGAATCCCATGGACCAAGCTCACTGGTGGGCTATAGTCCATGGGGTTGCAAAGAGTCGGGCACAGCTGAGCAACTAACACTAACTATAGAAATACTACCTCATTCTGACCAGGAGAGAGGGTGAACAGAAACAAGAGAAGAGGTCCCTGTAATTCTGTCTGATTTTTTCTGAGAGGGGAAACAATAAGAAGTGAGTGGCTACCGCTCCCATTTTAGACGCCATGACAACTGTCATTATCTGTCACTTCCAAACAGTTCTGGGAGTTGGGCAAAGTAATTGTCCCCACCACTCAGAGGAGGGAGGTACTGAGATGCAGGGGGAGAGAATGAATTTTTGTGATGGTGCATAATCAATGAAGCCCGAATTCCAAATCCACAGCATTTTAATTTGGGGGTGTAAGGGCTCCATCCTCTTATTTCTAACCTTGTACTTCTCCATCCTCTAAACCATTCATGTCTCTTAGTTCATAGGCAAGAAGCGGGTCCGACCAGTGAGGTTTACACCCATCTTAACTGCTCAATAAAACCTCATGAGACTTCCTCGAATCCAGAGAAGTTAAGTCCTGACACTTTAACAGCTCGTTGACGATACACAAACCAGATGGACCTGGGCCTTGAATCCATTTTGCACCATCAGGCAGCAATCATGCTATATAGGCTCTGCACGCTGGCCGGGCACAAAACCGTGCTCTTTGTTCTGTCTGCAGACACCCCGGGGCAGGGGTGGAGGGTACCTATTTCCTGTCTTGCATCTGTTCATAAATGTGCCACCAAAGAAGAGGGGCTGTTGATCTCACCCTCTGGACTTAAAGCACACTTTCAGCCCTTCATCAACTAAGACAGGTAAGATTTTAGGTAACTGACACTCTCTGAAGAAACTGACTAGGATGCAAGGTCTCTTCAGTGGAAAAGTGTAGCCTTTGTTTTTTTTTGTCTTTTTGAAGAGAAATGGTGTGGTTTAGATCATGGACTCCAGATTCTCAAAGACCTTGGTTTGAACCCCAACTCTGCCACTCACTGTCAATTTAACCAGGGACAGATGAATTAATCTCCAAGCCTCCCTCCTTTCATTGGTAAGATAGGGAGTGCACAAAGTTGTTCCATCTAGGGTAATCACGAGCATAATGCAGCTGGCATGTAATGTGTGCATCGTGGTTGTATTTGAAGCTCCAAGGGCTCAGGAATACGGTGGAGGAAACAGCCAGTGGCCTTCTTTGGAATTCCATTCAGGAAGTATACAGCTCAGCACTTCCCTAGATTTTATGCATGGCACCCTGGTTTCAGGAGATATTCTGTGAAGGAAAAATACATGGGAAAGAGGGTCTGTCTTCAGTTCAGTTAGGAAAATATTTGGTTAATGTAAGAGTAAACAGGCTTTGGTTAGTTATATTTTCACTGCACAGCCTGTAATATGCTACTACACCCTGTGGCCAAGGTGAGGGGTATGTGATGGTGTGTGTAGACTGGGGAAGCAGGAAGGCTCCCAACATATTTGATCACAGAAGACTATAGAAAGATACATGAGAGAAAGTTGGTGAATGGCTGGATGGGTACGTGTATGTAACACCTGGATGAGGGGCAGGTGGATGGATGGATGGGTAGATAGATAGATAGGTGATAGATAAATAGGCAGGTGGAAGGATACATGGATGGATGGATAGATGGATGGTTGGGAAGACAGAAAGATGCATGCGTGCTCAGTCCTGCCTGACTCTTTGTGACCCCATGGACAAAGCCCACCAGGCTTCTGTGACCATAGGATTTTCCCAGACAAGAATACTGGAGTGGGTTGCTATTTCCTTCTTCAGGGGATCTTTCCGACCCAGGGATCAAACCCACATCTGCAACACAGGCATTTTCTTAAAAAACTGCTGAGCCACTAGGGATGCCTAGATAGATAGATAGATACCATTTCTCCCCTCAGAGCCTCTTTTGATATGTTCAAGCCACTAGTATTTCCAGAACACAATTTGAGGAAAATCTGGTGTAAATGACGCTGCAAGACTCATATAAAAAGTTAAAAGAGAGTGATACAGATGCTCAAGTGAAGGGAGTCTACTTTGTACCGAAGAAGGGACATCTCTTTTGTTTTGGCAAAAGGAGGAAATTTTAGAATTTTAGTTATGGTTGGTGGTAAGATCAGAGCAAGAACGGAGGAAATTGACCCAGAAAGTCATGGCTTTCATTTTCTCCCTGAAGCATCATACAAGGTGGCCCCTGAGAGCAAGAGAGGAGGCGAGAGGGACCACGGAGCAGAGGAAGGCGAAGGGGGATTGAGGCTCAGCACAGCCGAGATGAGGGCAAACACAATCCCTTGAGTTTTGAAGGAAAATGATCATCAGTTTTTACCAAGGGATAGCCCTGGTTTTTTAGTCCTCTAAGAGCTTATTCTGAAAGAACTTTATAGAATTAAGCAGTCTATGTTTTGCCCACACGCAACAATGAAGACCTAGCATGACTGAAAGAAAGACCCTTACACACTCAGTGGAGCACTTACACACAGAGGGGAGCACTAATGATTTACTGCAGCACTGACAAAATTTGGGGGGAAAAGACCTGAAAGTAAACCAGTTGAGGATTGGTTAAATAAATGATGGCATGTCTATATTATGAATATGAAGTTACTGTTTAAAAATAAAAATGAAATATACATACTGACATGGAAAGATGCCCATGATGTTAACAGGGAAAAAATGCAAATTTTCCCTGAACAGTGAGTGTAGCATGTGCCTCTTTTGAAAAATAAAAGTCCTTCAAGGACCGCTGTATGTGTGTATATGTGTGAATGTACCCTCAAAAAAGACCATCAAGATTTACCCCAAATGTTGACAGAAGTTATCTACAAAAACGGGAGTGAGATTTGCAGGGAGAAGAAGACGGAAGTTTCCTTTTCTATTTCATCCTCATCTCAATCATTTGGATTAAAAAAAAAATTATAGTGAACATAGAGTCATTCTAGAATACAAAAAAAAAGCAAAACATGAAACCTGCTGTCAAAGGTGTGTTTTATCATCGCCAAGCATCTGGGAATGACCTCAGAGGCAGACGAAGCTGGTACCCGTCTCCCCAAAGGGGTCAAGGATCCACGCAGACGAGTCGGCAGGACCAAACTCTCACAGACCAATAGCTATCCATCTTGATCTCCGAGTCAGGAAGTCACTTCCACCACCTCTCTCAATAACTCATTCCAGGGCTTAATAACCTTTCCTTGCAGGAAGTTCTTCCTCTCATCACAGCTGAGTCCTTCCTGCTGCCCCGCCAGTCCTAACGGATGTGTCTCCTTTCCCTCCCCACGCTCTGGAGTCAGGAACAGGGACAGGATCCCGTGAAGCTTCTGCAGTGGCCCCTCTGCATCATGCCCCAACGACGCTGTTAGGCCTTTGGCACGGCAGTGACCATGACCGTCTATGATGACAGCCGAGACGGCCAGAGCCTCTCTCTGCAGCCCAAAGCGTCCCCAGGGCCCTTCAGTCTGCCCATTCCCCGCCACTGGATGCTGTATTCTGCATAAACTCTGCCTCCCTGGCCTCTTTCCTGCCATATTTCATGCATCTCAATGGTCACTCAGGCCAAGATTTACGGAATTCATATCCTTTCGAGCTGGAGGAAAATGGGAAATGCAAGATTTACTATCCCCCTAGGAAAAGCTAGGAATACATGGACCCAGGAGCTTGGGGGTGAGGGGGGAGTGGGTGCAGGGATACAGAGGTGAGTTAGAGAGACAACCATTTATTTGGTCACAGCCTCATCCAGATGGGGCCTGGGAATCTGCCATTGCTGAAAGCAAGCATGTTTCTGCTCGAGTCTTCTCTCCTCGCACTGGTTTCTCTAGAGCGAGAGGCATAGGACTAAGCAACTATAGGTGGCAAAAGACCAATAAGACAGGGCTCCTGCATTCCCCAAACTTGAGCTTCCTGAAAGGGGATACACAGTTACATCAAAAATTCCAATCCAAAGCAAAGATGTTTTAAACTTCTCTTCGGGTAGTAATGAAACATAGTATTTGGAAATGGGTAGAGTCCTCACTTGGTGGCTTATTAGCAGAAATGTGTAAGCAAGTTACTTGAACCTGGCTGATTCCTACTTTTCTTATCTGTAAACTGGGGTTGGCAACTGCTCTTTCCCTGTACTATGTGGGCAGGTAAGGAAACGAAGCCCATGACGGGCTTTAGAACCAGCCTGGCGAGGTGTCATTCCCAGCACCGTAACTCCCCAGCTGTGTACCCTTAGGTAGGACCATTGCCCTCTCTGTGCCTCGGTGTTCACATGTGGACACTGGGAATGGTACCAGCTTCACAGGGCGAATGTGAGTTGGTAAGGGAAAGAGGCTTAGAACAGTGTCCGGATCCTAATAAACACCCTATGGCTTGCAGTTAGGATGAACACAGGATGAAACGGGTGGAAGATAAATCTCAACGTGTGAGCCTTTCCCGGTGGTCCAGTGGTTGAGAATCTACCTGTCAATGCAGGGGATGCCAGTCCCATCCCTGGCCCAGGAAGACTCCACATGCCACAGGGCCACTAAGCCTGTGCACCACCACTCCTGAGCTTGTGCTCTAGAGCCTGTGAGCCACGAATACCGGGCCCCTGTGCCAAGAGCCCCTGCTTTGCAATGAGAGAAGCCACCGCAATGAGAAGCCCGTGCACCGCAAGGAAGCGTAGCCCCTGCTCACGGCAACTAAGACTCAGCACAGCCAGAAATTTAAAAAGAAAAAATCTGAAAGTGTGAAACAGCATCAGATCATTCCAACAACATCAAACTGGGAGTTAGCTCAACATGGGTGAGGGGGTCAATAGCTCGGGCTCGTCTGCAAGTGGTGGTGCGCATAAAAATGGCATAAATATCCACTTCAGTTCATTAACACATGTGCACATTGCTGTGTATCATACATTATGTCTCCATGAAAAACAAAAACCTCTTTAATAAGATATTTTAAATAAAAATAAGAATGTGGTTATCAGGGGGTAAGCAGGGGGGTATACATTGGGAGATTAGGATTGACATATACATACTACTATAATAAAATAGATGACTAATAAGGACCTACCTACTGTATAGCACAGGGAACCCTACTCAGTACACTCTAGGGGCCTATATGGGCAAAGAATTTAGAGTGGGTACATGTATAATTTATTCACTTTGCTCTACACCTAAAACTAACACCACATTGTAAATCAACGGTTTACTCCAATAAAAATTAAAACTTACCATCAAAAAAATAAAATGGAGAGGAGAGAAAAACACAGGAAAAAAAAATTGTTTTTCATTTAAATAAAAATAAGAACAGTGCAGGCTATGGAGTCAGATCATAGATGCATGACCAATCAACAGTCTGACCCTGGCTGAGTTACATAGTCACTCGGTCGTGTCCATCATTTTGTGACCCCACGGATTGCAGCCACCAGGCTCCTCTGTCCATGGACTTCTCCCACCAAGAATACTGGAGTGGGTAGCCATTCCTTCCCCAGGGGATCTTCCCAACCCAGGGACTGAACCTGGGTCTCCCACCTTGCAGGCAGATTCTTTACCATATGAGCCACTAAGCTTTATATGCCTGAGCCTGTAAAACAGAAAGGAAGTTAACAGGGTAGTGGGGGTTAAGTAAGAATATGTGTAAAGCTCTTCAAAAGGCGTCTGACAAATACTATGCGCTCAATATTATAATTTTATCAGTAAACACAAAATATATAAATACGCCCATGGTTACACAGCAGGAGAGCAGCTGTGCCAGCCTTCAGCCCAGGCTGGGGCTGATTCCCAAACTGGTGCTCTTCCAGTTTGCCTCATTACCTCTCAAGTGACTCCTGCCTTGTAAATTCACGGGCTGCGTACCCGTCACCCCCGCCCCGCAATCCAGGACTCCCCCAAGGGCCCTGACCTCACCAGACACACAGAGGGCTTTCCATAACTGCCTACTGCATGAATGAACGAATGTCACAGACCATCTGCTGGAGTCTCCTGGGCAAATACATCTTTTTCCACTTTCTAACGACTTGAAGCGTCTTTCCTTCCCGGCTCCCTTGGGCCTCCTAAAACTTCGGGGGAGGCAGCAGCCCTCGGAGCCTCATCTCTGTCTCAGGGCCAACGATCAATGGGAGATTAACATCCATAAGTTACAAGACACTGTGATGATTTTTCCTACTCCACTTCAAGCCCCAGGATCCATCATGTTTTCTCGATGTGACCCCAAGACTGAGTTACTTTGTGGTCATGGGCTCCATCTTTGCACCTGGAAAGGAGCAGAGTAACACCTGCCTGGTCTCCCTCCCGGGGCGTGGGAGGCAAAAAGGAGAAAGTTGGTTGCAAGAGTAAGCCTAGTATCAGAGAGCCATAGTTAAATCCCACCTCTGTCCGTGATCTGCCTCTTGACCTTGAACTAGAGAACCTTCCAGAGTCTCCATTTCTGTATCTTAATAAGCTGAACATTAAGATGTTCATGTAAATAATGTTTTTCTTATTGGAAGATAATTGCTTTGCAATGTTGTCTTGGTTTCTGCTGTATAACAATGCGAAATCAGCCATAACTACATATACATATATATCTATCCCCTCCCTTTCAGCCTGCCTCCCACCCACCCGCATCCCACCCCTGTAGGTCATCACATAGTGCAAGGCTGGGTTCCCTGTGGCATACCCCAGCTTCCCACTAGCTATCTATTTCACACGTGTGCTAAGCCGCTTCAGTCATGTCCGACTCTTTGCAACCCTCTGGACTGTAGCTTGTCAGGCTCCTCTGTCCATAGGATTTTCCAGGCAAGAACACTGGAGTGCCATGCCCTCCTCCAGAGGATCTTGCTGACCCAGGGATTGAACCCGTGTCTCTTGTGTCTCCTGCTCTGGGGGGTGGATTCTTTACCACTAGCGCGTGGTAGTGTATATCCGTCAGCGCTGCTCTCTCAATCCGTTCCACCCTCTCCTTCCCCCGCTGTGTCTGCAGGTCTGCTCTCTCCACCGGCATTTCTATTCCTGCCCTGCAATGCTGGCTTTATGGGCACTTGCGACAACTTAGGGCACTTGAGAATATATTATGTACTAAATAAATGGAAACTATTCCCACCCTTTATCCAAGGCTTCATGGCTTTGAAAACCTCTTTTATTCATTCAGGGAAATAGGAGACGTGTCCTTCTTACCTGTGCACATTTTGGTTTCAGAAACAATATGAGAAGTCGTGTGCCTTGGCATTCAGGAGAGGGAGTAGTGCTATTATCATGATCAACAGGAACGTACTTCATCAACTATTAAAAAATACTAAGGAGGGCAAAGAAAGTACCCAAAATGGAAAGGTGCACCTCTTCTCACATCCGTTATGAGTCCTGAAATGAAGGCTCAGGGGAGTCAATCATCTGCTTTATGTCACACAGCAAGTGACTCTCAAATCAAGTTTTATTTTTTTTTTTTGTTTCATTTTGCTTTTCTTTGCTGCACTTTACTTGGTTTGACTTAATTATATTTTAGCTCCAAAGTGTAGCTCCAAAGAACAAAAAAAAGGCCGTTGGAGATCTCCTGGCCCATCCCCGTCACTTACATGTGAAGGAGGGACAGCCAGACAAGGTGAGCCCTAAAAGAAATCCAGAGAGATTGTCCAGATTCAGCTGAGCATCCTTTCTGCTACAGAAAGGATTCTATCTATAGATTTATCTATAGATAGATTCACAAAAAGGATTACCCATCACAGATGCTGGTCCGTCTAAAGCAGCTCCATCAGCAACAGGCCTTGAACAAAGGCCACCCAAACAGCGGGGGGCTCCATTATGGCCCCTGCTTTCCAACTTGGTCATCTCACCCCCACTAGCCATCATGTCCACACAGGGGTTCTTGCAGGGGTGGTGAAGACATCCCCCCCAAAGGCAGAGGCTCCTGAAAGGGAGTCACCTCTCTTTGCCCCTCTTCAAGGTTTGGCTGTGTTTACTCTGTTCACAAAGTGGCTTCCTGTTTCGAAGAGGAATGAGCTTTTTAAAGGGTTATAAATGTGACTCAAAAGGTTTTTTGGACATCAAATGGCTCATAAAAAAAAGGGAACTTTGAGACAATTTCAGCATAAATGAATGAAAAACATACGGTGTGTGCCTCTAACCCTTCTGTTGCCCAGAATGTCCTGGCAAGAGAGGAAAGTACAAGTGGCCAGTGGTTTGGGTTTCACTGTATCTGGAACTTGAGTTTCCAAAGTCCAAAAATGTACTTTGTAATCGCAGACCAGAACATACTTGAGGAGAGAGTTCACCTCGTATTAAACTCGTTAAAAATAAAATTGAAATGGGGGAAAGTATTTCCACAGACGTTTTTAAAAGTCTGCTCCAACTGTCTCAGTGGTTTCATTTCTATCATAGGTTTCCTTTTCTTTTTTATTTCTGATGTTGGGCCATGCCTGTGGGCTTATGGATCTTTAGTTCCCCAACCAAGGATGGAACCCATGCTCCCTGCAGTGAAAGTGTGGAGTCTTAACCACTGGACTGCTTTGGAATTCCCTATCATACATTTCAACTCATTCTCCTAAACCTGGTTGCTCAGTATCAGCATCATTGACATTTAGGCAGATGATTCTTGGCGGTAGAGGCTGCCATATGCATCATAGCATCCTGAGCAGCAACTCTGGTCTCCACTCATTAGAGGCCTGGAGTGTCCTCCCCCAAGCTGTGATGATCAAAAATGCCAAATGTCCCCTGGCAGGCAACTTGTTCCCCGTTCATTGAAAAACCGTTGTCTAAAGATGTAATTCACTTACCTAGTGTGTTCCAGAAGCAATAATGTGGAAGTGAGGGTGGAAATCGGTGACTAGATGACCTTCAGAGAGAGAAAACAAAATTAAATTATAATAGGACAAGTAAAATAAAATCGTTTGGTTTCTGTATTTCCACAAAAGGCATATGCAAATTATCGTTGGCCATATAATATCTTTTGCAGTAGGGTAATCCTGAAGGGCTACTTAGCCAAGCCTCACAAATGTCTTCCTTCCTTCCTTCCCTCCCTCCTTTCTTTCTCTTTCTTTTCTTTTGAGGGAAAAGTCCAAGTGTGTAAGAAAATTTCCTTCAAAACACTAACTGAACAATCTGACATTAAATCTCTCCCTGCTTCTTTGATGATATCATCGCAGGCCAAAAAGTAACAAAAAACAAACAAAAAACCCACATCATTTGTCCTGGAGTTTTACTGTCTAATATGGTAGCTGCTAGCTACATCTGGCTGGTTAAAATAATTAAAACTTTTAAAAATGTAGTTGCACTAGTCACATTTCAAGGGCCCAGGAGTCACACGTGACTAATGTCTACCATACTGGACAGCCCAGCCGTTGAACATTTCCATCATTGCAGATAGTTCTACCATTACCCAGAAATGCTATACTTCCAGGACTCTGATGCTCGATTGACAGTTGTAGAGCCCTTCTCTCCAGGTCACCCTGCCACGTCTTGGCAAATGTGTGTGCGGTTGTAAGTGTGGTGCATATCATGTCTCAAAGATTTGGGTTAACAAACTTTAGAGCTTCTCCGCAGCAGTTCTGAACTGGCATGGCACCAGTACTCCGGGCCCTGAGTTGATTTATCTTGATGTTTGGTTGAATTCCTCACATTTTGGGTCTCTTTGGTAACCTTTTCACCCCGTTCTTTTTTAAGGTGGCTGGCTGGCTGTTATAATTCATCATGAACGCATCTCACTCTAGGCCTGGCTCCCCTGACAGAACGAACAGCCGGTCTCCAAGAGGTCAAAGACATTTTTCTCTCTTCGTCTTTCTCAGTTTCCAGCGTAGATTTGTCACTCTGAGAAAGCATGAATTCTGGATTTGATGTACTTTAATTGATTTCACCCTCGACAAGTCAGACTGTCCATCAGCTTGCTCCTTGGGCTTCCCTGAACTTTGCTTAAGGCTAAGGCTTTCATCTGTCCCTGGACCCAGGCTGTCACCAAGCAATTTACTCCCCTTTCCAGCCCCCAGGAGCCATCTCATTTTCGTTCCTCTAACTCTCCTGGGGGAAGAGAAAGAGTTGAGGGAGAACACAGAGGAGAGATGGTAGATGAAAGAAAATTAGGACAGGATAAAAGAAAAAAGGATGGATGGGAAAATCCTCATCAACTGTCCCCTCTTCTGGTGAACTGGTCTGATTGCTTTGTCTGAATTGTTAACAGAGTGAAATCAGGGGCGAATGAGTATCTAAATGAATGGATGGATGAATAGAAAGGTGTATGGATGGACAGAGAGATGGATGGATGGATGGGTGGATGTATGGATGCACGCTTTAACTGATGCGCAGACAGAAAGCCACAAGGATGAATGTATGAATAAATGAAAAAAAATGGCAGGCACAGTCACCAATAACTGGATATATCCAATAGATCCATTAGAACCTAAAGTGTTTATGTATTATCTGGCATGTGCTTGAAACCGTGATATGTGTGTTCGAAGGATGAGAAAACATACATAGTCCCTGTCACTGAAGAGCTCTCACTCCAAAAAGGATGAAGAATATATAACGATAAGAAGTCACAGGTTAGTTTGTTATAATAAGGGAGCTTCCAATACAATAAGAATAAAGGAAGAGGACTGAATTTTAGAGATAGCTCATTGAAGCTCAATAAATAATCAATCAAATTAATAAATGTTGAAGTATTTTCTGGGAGCAGAAACCCAAAGAGCCTCTTCAGGGCTTTTCCTAGGTCTAATTATAAAGTGTGTAGGTTGCTCCTCCCTGAATTCCCTCTGTTTCCTCTTCATACACCCTCTGTATGGGTGTATGCTGGCCTAGCTCTTCTTAATGAATAAACATTAAGGTATAAGGAATTGGCTTGTTATATTACTTCTCCCAGGCATTTGTGTATTTTGAAAGAGGACTTAGGTCATCAATGAAATAATTATTTGAGAGACCAGAACTGTACACTCAGCTTAGCCTTCAGTGTGATTCTGCTGCTGCTGCTAAGTCGTTTCAGTTGTGTCTGACTCTGTGTGACGCCATAGACGGCAGCCCACCAGGCTCCCCTGTCCCTGGGATTCTCCAGGCAAGAACACTGGAGTGGGTTGCCATCTCCTTCTCCAGTGCATGTAAGTGAAAAGTGAAAGTGAAGTCGCTCAGTGTGTCCAACTCTTAGCGGCCCCATGGACTGCAGCCCACCAGGCTCCTCCATCCATGGGATTTTCCAGGCAAGAGTACTGGAGTGGGGTGCAGTGCCTTCTCCTGGTGTGGTTCTAGCAAACAAAAAATATGTGGTGACCTGAAAACAGCTGATAATTTGCTAGGTGATGTCTGGTGATGAGGCTGACAAACCAAGTAACCATCTGGAACTCCATGGTTAGTCATGTAAAGCAGTTTCTTCAGCATAAATCTCCAGATGGACCAACTTGTTTTCTCACCCGCAAAGCCTGGTATGTGATCGCTGGTTTGATTTCATGATAGAATGAATCACCACCACCTCTTCCGGAAACCTGGGTGCTGTCCATGGTTCTAGATGATTTCAGGTGTGTTGTGGATTTCTACTCTGAAAACTACAAAGAGGGCCAAGCTTGACAGTAATCCCTTGCATAAAGTTCTATTAAGGGGACAATTTTAGATTGGCTGCCAAGAGTTCCATAAAGGATGATGACTTTGGATATGATGATAAACTTGTTAAAGAGAAATGTAAGACTTGATTTAGTCCTAAATTCAAATCCCATCTTTTTAATGTATTTATTTTTGGCGATGCTGGACCCTCATTGCTGCTTGCGGGCTATCTCTAGTTTCAGAGAGCAGGGGCTACTTTCTAGTTGCGGTGCACAGGCTTCTCATTTTGATGGCTTCTCTCATTGCAGAACACAGGCTCCCTGGGTGCATGGCTGTCAGCAGTTGTGGTGCATGGGTTCAGCTGCCCCCAAGGCATGTAGGATCCTAGTTTCTAGACCAAGGATCAAACCCATGTCCCCTACACGGGCAGGCAGATTCTTAAATCTCCTCAAAGCCCATCTTTATCACTTGCCTTAGCTTTCTGTAGTTATTATTATAATGAACTGAAATAAAGAGAGGGAGTAGAGGATAGTAAATAAGACCAGGGAGTGTGCCAATAGTCATCATGGTTTTAAGCACCAAAGGCCACATTTAACTTTGTGACTAAAGAAATATACCCCATCCTCTTGTGTGTCACTTTCTTTAACAATAAAGCAGTAGTTAATATCCCATATTCATAGGTTTATCAGATGAGGATGGAATAAGTGTTTAGTTGCTCAGTCATATCTGACTCTTTGTGACCCCATGGTCTGTAGCCTAGCAGGGTCCTCTGTCCATAGGATTCTCCAGGCAAGAATACTAGAGTGGGTTGCTATTCCTGCCTCCAGAGGATCTTCCCAACCCAAGATTGAACCTGCGTCTCCTGCATTGCAGGTAGATTCTTTACTATCTGATGTACAGGGAAGTCCTAAGCACATACTAAGTACTCATTAAATGTTTCTTGTTATTTGCTGTTATAAGATTATGTCCATATCATGGGTTACCATGTGTCTGGACCCTTTACTAAGAGACTTGGCTTTATCAACAGTTTTTTCCTTTGGTTATTCCTTTATTTATCCACTCAAGTCAGAAAATATTCACCAAGGATATGGTCCTGCTACTAAATTCTCCAAACAGCAGAGGTGAATATTGATCTGGTAGGACTCCTTGACAAATGTCTACTAGATTAAAGAGTAGACTTTGTTAACTTTTAGGACTATTCCAACTTTATTTCCATTAATTGAATTAAATCGAGCTGAACTGAGTCAAATTGAATGTGCTGAAAACATCAGCACAGAGTCTTTAAACTACCTTTGGTTCTGTTAACTTTTGTTTTTTTCTGCTTTTATCTGTTCTTGAGTTTTTCTTGTGGGTTCTACTTCTAATGAGAAACTTGAGAATTTTACAACTGAATACCACAGGAAAGATAAATGGAGTTTCCTCCACTTGGGCCTGAAACACAGTAGATGGGCGGCATAAACATTCAGTGTAGACATGAATGGGGGATTTTAAATGACGTTATAATTTCTATATCTATTTTTGTTTCTCATCAATTTTCAGGTGCTGGGAGCAGGAGAGCAGCAGTGGTGAGTAACTCAATAAAACTCCAAGTTGGCTTTTAGTAGGGGGTGGGGGAGCGAAATAACAATGCACCCCAAACCCTCCTTCGTTGACATCATTATTTCTTGAGTCTTCAATTCAGTGACTAATCCATCCAGTTTATTTGCTTTAGCCTCAAAAAGCAGCCCCATTTCCATAGGGACAAAGCTTTAGAGTCACAAGAATGAATAGCTCTGACTAATTCATGTACCCAAGGTCTGTCTGTCCATCAGCAGCTCCATCTGTCTGCCTTTGCTTAAAAAAATGCTTCCTTCAACTCAGGCTTTTTGTACCTTTTCCATGAAATGGTTGTACCTATTGGGAGATAAATTCTGGTTGAATATTTCCACCTTCATTCTTGTTTAAAGAAGAGAAAATCGTCTCACTCAGACAACTTGAATAGAGATGTACTTTAGAAGATCCCAGGAACCCACCTTCTGTACCACAGCAAGGCATGCACTGTGTAATTTCCTGCATTGCTGAGTCTGCAAGCTGCTGGCATGGAAGTCACAGCCCAGGAGGAACTGGTGGCACTTTTTAATGAGTCTTCATGTTGGGCTGCCTAGCTTTTTTTTTTAAGCAGATTTATGCCGCATTTTAAAAATCCATTATGCTACATTATGGGCTTATTGTCAATCCAGATAATGTTGATCAATTTCAGCCTTCCAAAATCTGCATTTATAATTGTGTCATGTAATCAAAATTGTTTCTGCATGTCTCTGTCAAGACATTTATAAAATTATAAATAGGAATTATTGATATGTGTCACAAGATTCTTGATTATTTTGAATGTCTAATTTATACCAGCACACACTGTGCGTGTGTTTTTTTTTTTTTTTTTTTGTCTCTTCATAGACTGTAAGTCCATAAAGGTGACTTTACCTTTCTTGATGGAAAATAATTTTTGGGTAACTATAAATTAATACCGGAGAAGGCAATGGCACCCCACTCCAGTACTCTTGCCTGGAAAATCCCATGGACGGAGGAGCCTGGTAGGCTGTAGTCCATGGGGTCGCAAAGAGTCGGACACAACTGAACGACTTCACTTTCACTTTTCACTTTCATGCATTGGAGAAGGAAATGGCAACCCACTCCAGTGTTCTTGTCTGGAGAATCCCAGGGACAGGGAGCTTGATGGGCTGCCATCTCTGGGGTCGCACAGAGTCGGACATGATGAAGTGACTTAGCAGCAGCAGCAGCATAAATTAACATGTTCATAACTGGTAGTGTTTATTATAAAATGTTGGCAATTGAAAGAACAAACTGAGAAAAAAAATTAAAATCAACTCTAATCACATCCCTTAGAGATAGCCACTGTTGTTTTGGTGCATTTTATTTTTGTCAGTGTGAGGGTATATGGTGTCTCTGTGTGTATGAGCCATTTGCAACAACTTCGATGGACTTTGAGGACACCACGCTAAGTGAAATACGTCAGACAGAGAAAGACAAATGCTGTGTTATGTCACTTACATATGGAATCTTAAAAAGTCAGGCTCAGATAAACAGAATAGAATGGTGGTTACCAGGGTGATGGGGAGGGAGTGGGGAGATATTGAACAATGGACTTGTTCATTCTTTATACAACTTCTAGTTGTAAAATTAACAAGGGATCTAATGTACAGCATGGTGATTATAGCTAATAATACTGCTTTATATACTTGAGATTTGCTAAGAGAATAGCTCTTAAAAATGTTCTCACCACAAAAAAGAAATGGTAATAATTCAACAGGGTGGATGTGTTAGCTCATGAAATGGTGGTCATCATTCTGCAATATATAAATGCATTAAATGAACATACTATACACCTTCAACTTACACAATGTTATATGTCAATTATATCTCAATAAAGGTGGAGGGGAAAGTATCTTGGGGATAAGCAATGGAAAGCATAACACTGGAATGGTTTTCGATATTTATTTACTTTATTTTTTATTTGGCTGCCTTGGGTCTTAGTTGCAACCTGCAGGACCCTTCATCACAGCACACAGATTCTCTAGTTGTGGTACACAGGCTCAGAAGTTAGGCAGGATCTCAGTTCTCCAAACAGGGATCGAACCCATATCCTCTGCAATGAAAGGAGGCTTCTAAACCACTGGACCAGCAGGGAAGTCCCCAACACTAGAATGTTTTCATTCTCACTGCTTACTCTCTAAATTTGTCCATCAGTTGTTTACTGAGTGTTTACAAGGAACCAGACCCGTTATGGATACTGAAGAAACAGCAATAAACAGGATAGTCAATGCAACTGACATACAATTCGGGGAAGCAGATAGGGAACAAGTAAGACAACAAGAAAATATCAGTTACTGGGACTTCCCCAGTGCTCTGGTGGCTAGGACTCGTGCTCCTAACACAGGGAGCCCGGATTCTCTTCCTGGTTAGAGAACTAGATCCCGCATGCCACAGTGGAATGAAGATTGAAGATCTCATGTGCTGGAAATAAGATCCAGCACAGACAAATAAATAAATAGTTTTCAAAAGAAAATATCAGCTACTAGTATTTGTTAAGAAAATATAAAGGGATGTGGAATAGGCAGTGATGAGATAATGTGACTGAGCAGCAAGGAAAATGTCTGTGTTTCCTTAGAGCTGTGGTTCTCAATGTTTACTGGGTCTCCATCACCTCCTTTGCAAATCCAGTGGCCTCTCTATACTGTCTCTCGCCCCCAAAATTGGTCCACACAAAGCTCACACGCACTGCTCAGATTTTCATGCGTTTCATATCAGGTATTCATCTAAGCCCTGTCTTTGATGGTCACGTTGTGGTAGCCAAAACACAAGTGAGAAATATGCAGTCTGTTGCTTTCATTGGGATAACCAAAGCACATCACCTCTCTGATCTGGAAAAGCAATCATCTGAACTCCACATAGTGGTGCCAGCATCGTTAGACACAGGAGCAGTTTGCCCTGTTGTCTCTGGCAGAGGCTGCTGTGTTCTCCAGTAGAATCTCCTTTAACATAGTAGAAAGTTGTGGTTTCGCCACCTCCTTAACAAACACTACAGTTCCCAGAAGACCTCTTCCCCAGGACCGTCACATGACTCATTCTCGCCAATGAATTGTGGGCAGAAATAATGTATCAATATGTTGCTTCAAGACCAAGTCTTTTCAGAGTCGTTCTCCTTGCTGTGGTTTCATGTCTGCCAGCGGAACTTCTGGAGAGGCAACATTACAAGATGGAAGACACCGGCATTCCTGAACCACTACTTGAGGGAAAACAGCCACCAACCAGGGACCTTCTCATCAGTTTTTCCAGCAAAATATAAACTTACATCGTGTTAAGCCTCGGACATTTAGCAATGTTTTAAATCACTGGTGCCCAAAGGGTGGTGCCTGAACCAGCAGAATCAACATCACCTGGGAATTTATAAGATGGGAATTTATAAGAAGTTTTAATTTTTCAGATGGACTAAAGCAAAAACTCTAGGGGTGCCGTATGGCAATCGTTGTTCTAATCAGCCTTCCAACCGATTCTGAGGACTCTCAGCTTTAAAATCTGGTTTCCTGGTTTTAGATTATGGCCCTGGCATTTACAAGCTATGTGACCTTCTACACTAACTTCCTAGCATCTCGGTATGATGACAATGTGGATGCCAAGGGGCAGATAACAACAGCAGCTAACTCCTGGGCTGTGACATGAGTGTAAAGGAGACCATGTACATGGAGAGCTTAGAACAGCCTCAGACACATGGTGAGCACTCAGAAAACTTTAATTAATATTTATCAAATTGAGAGCCCAATATTGGCCTCAGACTGCACAGTGAATTTTTTTTTCTCTCTTCTATTTAATGTGATTCCCTGACCTGCACAAGTCTCTGTACACAGCTGCCATGCCAAGCACTCATTCCCTCACCAAATGATTCCTGGGGTCCACCCATGAGCTACATAATCATGAGATAGATCTGGACCTGCAAGATAAAACAAGATAGACTGGGACTTCCCTGGTGGTCCAGTGGCTAAGACTCGGCACTCCCAGTGCAGGGACCTGTGTTCATTCCGTGGTCAGGGAACTAGATCCCTCATGGTGCAACAAAGATTCCACATGCCATAACCAAGACCCTGCACAGCCAAATAAATTTAAACAAACAAACCAAAAAAAAAAAAAAAAAGAACACCTGCCCAGTGACAGGCCACTGACCTGGCAGACATCACTGTGGCCAGACCATCAAGGACATTGAACAAGCAGGTGGCTGAGCTGAGCTCTGGGAAAGTGGGACCAACCAGTATTTCCACTTAAGCAACTTCTGGCAGATCTTTTTTTCCACCCTGACAGAACGATGCCCTTGCTTTTTTTAACAGCCGCCCTGTGTGCGAACTCATTCTTTGAATCTATGTCCTCTAAAATATGAAGCTCGGTAATTAATCCAAAAGCTGTGGAAAGAGCTCTGATGCCAGGTGGAAGCATATTTTTTGAAAGGAGGGAATACTTTGAAAACTAACCCGTCAGGGCAGTCAGTAAAATTTCCCAATAAACAATGCTTGGGCAAAGGGAGGGCTGCGTGCCTCTGCTTTGATTCTTGCTCAATTCAGATTGGTCACACGACCAACAGTTTTGTTTCCTTGACCAAGTGGTACCCATCACCCCATTGTGAAGACTTGCACTTGCTCTTAAAGGGACCAAAGCAACCAGCTCCCCTCTTCCTTTTGAAGACTCTTGATCAGCTTTCATTCTTAAAGCCCAGCCTTTGTCAGCTTAGATTCTCCACCATTTGGTGGGCAAGAGGGAGTGTGCTCCAAGCAGCTTGCCAGCTTCTCCACCACAGCTGCAGCACTCCACAAATACTTTGCTGAGGAAATGCAAGGAATTTCACAAGAGTTGCCCTAACCTCACAGAATCTGTGAACTTGTGGCCTTCCTATTCTTTCACAGGAGATCGGATTTCTCTCAATCTTGATAAAGGCACAAGGACAACCGACTGGCTTCTGAGACTCCTAGACTCCCAGAGGTATACAGTAGGCAAGGGAGGACACACACACACACACACACACACACACACAGAAATCTGTGCCCATGGCAGACATCAATAATCAATCACAGAACATGTGTTCCAAGTCAGAATCCATCCTCCCAGTTTGCCAATGTGCTCAAGACAACCAGCACCAATAAATCTCAGGGGGCCCCTGAGGCCTATTTGCCACTGAAATTTAAAGCAGCCCCTTGGGGGATTCCCTGGTGACTCAGTGGTAAAGAATCTACCTGCCAATGCAAGAGACACAGTTTCCATCCCTGATCCAGGCCAATCCCATATGCCATGGAGCAACTAGCCCGTGTGCCACACGGTTCTGTACTCGAGAGCCTGGGGACTGCAGCCACTGAAGCCTGAGTGCCCTTAGAGCCTGTGCTGCACAAAGAGAAATCACTGCAGTGAGAAGGCCAGGCATGAGCACCAGAACTGAAGAGCAGCCCCCTCTCACAGCAGCTAGAGAACGCCCACGTGCAGCAACGAAGACCCCAGCACAGCCAAAAATAAATAGAAGTGTTTCTTTAAAAGCAGCCCCTTTACATAAAATAAAAACCCTAGGGGAATAGAAATGACCTACCAAATTTCAAAGAGCATGCATGAGTCAGAGCTGAGATCAGGACTCAAGCATGCCCAATTCCTAGTCCCATGCCCTTTTGTGGCAAGAGTTCACCATGCTCTTTGACATCTCTATAGCTCCACCCTCACTTCTCCAGATTAAATTGGACTAAATAAATGACCTCTGTAATGTTCCAGTGGCCAACTTTCATCTCATACCAGTATGCAAGATAAATGGTGTACTGGTCAGCTATTGCTATAGTAATGCTGCCTAACAAATAACTCTACAATCCAGTGGCTTAGAGCAATAGCATTTTTCTTACACTAATGGATGTGCAATCAACTGGGGTTAAGCTGGCATAGGCTTGGCTTGGCTGCATGGTTCCGTGTCTGCTCCACATGTGTTTATACCAGAGTACTGGATACAAGGGCAATAACTACCTGAGTAAATGCTTTTCTCATGGTAGATTAAGAGAGCTCAAGAGTCAGACCAATACATGCAAGCATGTTTAAGGACTCAGCTTACATCATTACCCCCCACCAACACTGGTGACCAAAACATGTCATGTAACCAAGCCCCAACTCAACAGCATGGGGGAAATGTTCTCCAGCAATAGTGGGAGAGGGAGAAGAGTGAATTTGCTGCACAACAAGATAAACTACAAAAAAATTACTTTCAAAATTATAAAGAAATCCTCCAGTGAAGGTTGGGATAAACAAAAGTCTTGTTTGACAGCGAGATTATACCAGGGTCTCACTAGAAAAAGTGATAAGCTTCCATGCACCACCCTTAATCCCCAAGAAAGCTAAATCATGTATTGTGTTAATATTGGCTCACTATTTTTTTTTCTTATTCCTCTGCTTTAAGAAAAGCCTGATATGGAAATTGTCATCCAACAGAAGACAGATCATGAACATTTTAATGGCCAAACACTGAATTCCCTAAGAAAAATCCTTGTCTTTCTTAATACTATTCTACTCTTGGAGTTTTTAAAATATATGGTGCTTCTTAACGTTGAACATTTTTTAAGTGTGATGAAGAGTAAAAACATTAGAGAGGGAGAGAGAGACAGCCAGCTTCAAAGTTAAATCCATCACTTCCTGGCCAGGTGACTGTGGGCATTGTATAATCTTTCCAATCTTCAGTTTTCCACTTTGTAAAAACAAGCATAATCATGTTTGTCTTCCAGGGTGCATATTAAGTAAGATAAAGTAAACAAAATGCCAAGCCAATGTTAGATAATCAACATATTCTGTTTTTTAAAAAAGATTCTCTTAAATTGTTGAATTCCCTTGATGCAGTAGCCAATTGTTGTTATTGTTTAGTTAAGTCATGTCCAACTCTTTTGCAACCCCATGGACTGTAGCCCACAAGACTCCTCTGTCCATGGGATTTTCCAGGCAAGAGTACTGGAGTGGATTGCCACTTCTTCCTCCAGGGGAGGGGATCTTCCCGACCCAGGGACTGGACCTGTGGCTCCTGCACTGGCAGCTGAATTCTTTACCACTAAGCCACTAGGGAAGCTCAGTAGTCAGTTGTGCTTCTCATCAAATATTTCTAATGCTCTACTTTCTAAGCACTTGGAAGAATTGTACATCTCTGCCCCTTTTGAAGTTAGGCATGGTCACGTGCCTTGCTTCAGCCAATGAAATATGAGCAGAGGGATACGTGTCACTTTGTCACTCAATATGTGCCACTTTGAAGCTCTGAGAGCTGTGATAAGTGAGTCTCCATGCTCATTTCCCACTGCCGTCATGGCCATGGAAGCACATGTCAAGGTAAACTCTCATTAGTCTGGGTCTCTGAAAGATTTCAAGGAGTAAAATGCCTGCCCCAACCCCCAGGCCAACATGCATCATTGTACATGAAGCGTAAGAAAGAAATAAACTCTTGTTACATTAAGCCACTGAGATTTGGAATTTTGTGATTGCAGCATAGCCTACCCCATACTGCCTCCTGCACTTGGGATTATTAAGTATGATCTATTTACAGAAATATTATGGGCCATCTTTTCAGCAAGATTTACCCTGCATGTAATTCAGTTATGGGGCTTCCCAGGTGATTCAGTGGTAAAGAATATGCCTGCCAATGGAGGAGATGTAGGTTTAATCCCTAGGTTAGGAAGATCCCCTGGAGAAGGAAATAGGAACCCACTCCAGTATGCTTTCTTAGGTAATCCCATGGACAGAGGAGCCTGGTGGGTTACAAAGAGTCAGACATGACTTAGTGACTAAACAACAACCCAGTTATACCTGCCCATTCGCCAGTACATCCCCATATCTGCAGGGTAGCCCAATAACTCAAGAGACAAAATAAAAAGTGACCTGGGTGTCATAGGATGAGGGTTATGAATTTAATGTGGTTTAAAATGGCAACCATGTATTCATGTCTTGTGATTCCATGGGAAGGCTGGATGGTCTTGCTGTTATGAGCTGAGTTTGAGTGATTTAGATTGTGCTTGCTTTTGTAAATACAGTCAGTTGGGGGTTGGCTGGGGACTGGCTGATCTAGAATGGCCTCAGTTCACCTCCCTGTGTTTCTCACATGCTTCCAGCAGACTGTGCCACGTTAGTTCACAAGATGATGGCAGAGGTCCAAGAGTGAGCAAAGCAAGGTAAAATTAGTTAGCACTTTTCAAAACTTGGCTTGTATCACATCTGCTAAGGTCTCATTAGCCAAAGCAAATTACATGGCCAAGCCCAGGATCAAGGTAAAGCAAAAGGGCTTTATTCTAAATGGGAGAAATGAAGGCACCCAGGCAATAGACCTCCTCTACACCCCCTGATGGGTAAATAAGAAGCACTGATGTCTATTATCTAGGCCTAAATAACTGCTGACCTTCCTTGGAGAAGCTGAACAATAGAGAAAAGTTATTTCTTAAGCAGCATGTTAGACAGCATCACTGACTCAATGCACATGAATTTGAGCAAACTTCAGGAGATAGCAAAGGACAGGGGAGCCTGGCGTGCTGCAGTCCATGGGGTCACAAAGAATTGGACACAACTTAGCAACTGAAAAACAACAACAAAGCAGCATGTTCGAGAGAAGCAAGCGTTGAGACTTAAGAGACCTTTTTTTTTTTTTTCTGAGATTTTTTTTTTTTTAAGTATTTATTTGGCTGCACCAAGTCTTAGTTGTGGCATGTGGCATCTTTTCTGTGGCAGCGTGCAAACTCTTAACTGCAGTATGTAGGGATCTTAGTTCCCTGACCAGGGAGTCTAACCTGGGTCCCCCATTGGAAGCTCAGAGTCTTAGCCACTGGTCCACTAGGCTTTTGAATCCTGATTCTTCATTTTATGTGATCTTGAAAGAACAGACTTCTCCTTTTTGGTTTGCAGTTCTTTCCCAGGAAAATGGTTTGGAGATAAAACGTTGAATATGCAAAACTAGATGCTCACAGGCCAGATCAGACCTGCACATTGTTTGGCTTTCACAACATTCTAATGTAACATATCTTTACATGTTTTCACATGGGACATTTCAGATAGAAATCTGGGTTTCTGATTTTGCTCAAAAGAGTTGGAAGACCCAGCAAAGTTGGGGCAACACTCCAATATGTCAGCAATGGATGGGATGGCTGTGACTCCTCACTGGGGACAATCGTTCTTTACTATCTGATTTCCTACAGTTTGTCTCCCAGACACCAAGACTTGTCTTCCACTTGGTTGGACTCATCATGTATTGACATTCACCATGGGTTCCTATAGATATTTGGATTGGGGCCCCTGGATCAATTAATATGGTGCTTGGACTCTGTGAGTCCAAGGGATTTTCCCTGGGTCCTTCATTGTCCCAAATCACTGTAGAACTTTCCCTTTCAACTCCCCGTGACTTAAGCCAGTGGACTTTGACCCTTAGGGAGACTCAAATCCTTTTGACATTCTAATGATATCTGTGAACCCTCTGGCCAGAAAAACGCCCACATGAGCACATGCAAACACAAGGGTAGGCACACACACCATGCACGCACACCCACAGAGAGACACAATATCACATACGTCTTGTCTGTGTACTTCAATTACTTTATAGGCAGTGCTATCCATCTGTCCTGCAGTCTATGGTGAACCCTAAGTTCTCCATCAAAATCCTCCCACACAGCCTTGCTTGAACAGCTTTGATACCTAGGTAGGACTCCAGAAAAGCCTCCTCTTCCATGAATTTCTTCTAGTCAGAGGTCACCGTCTGGTCCCAGCTCCCTCCCTGACTCCCACTGATGCTTTCAAAGAACAGAGAGAAAAACAAGCAAGCCACAGTCAAGTGACCCACGCTGAGAAAAGTGCAGGGGCCAGCGGGGCCCTGACCTTCCTGTGTAGGTAACAAATTGGATGCCATGTTTGCACCAGGCCCTGGAGGGAGGGAAGGAAAGGGGGAAGTGGGGAGGAGGAGGGTACCATGGGATGGAATTGGGGTCACAGGGGTCAGCAGCCTTTGCTTTAGGCATCCACACAACAACTCCAGCCACCCCTTCTCAGGAAACAGCCACTGCTGCAGGGCACGGGGAGAGGAGCAGCTGGAGGTCACCAGAGGCCGGAGCATGCACACACAGAAGCATGCGTTTGTGTCCTTGTGTGTGTGTGTGTGAGACCCAGCCATGGGCAGGGGAGTCATTGAATAGAATTCTTTAAAGAGATCTCCAAGGGTCCTCTGATCCAATGCCCACTGCTTAAACACACAAGGTATAACATAATTATTTTTGTTTTCCTCCAGCATCACTCGGAGGCAGTGTCATTTGACCTTCAGATGCAGTTTCTGGAGTTAAGCTCCCCGGGGTTAAATGCTACCTCTGCTACTTAACATCTGTGAGATTTTGGAAGATAACATAACCTTTAGGTGCCTCGGTTTCTATTTAGAAAGAAGGAAGATGGTAGTAACGACTTCCCCGTGTATTTTTGAGAACTATATAAAGGAATGTATATAAAACAGCTAGAAACATAAGCACAAACTTAATTAATCATTCAACAGACACACATAGAGGACCATATACATGACGTATTAATTTTCTTGAACATCTACTTAAGGGCAAAGCAATGTTCATTCTGCATCAATTATATTATTTAATTCTCCTCCAAAGCCCTGGCAGGACAAACACGTTTTATCGAAACTGTGGCATGGGAGCTTGGGTCTCTTGCCAAGGGTTACCCCAGTAACAAATGATGGAATCCACCGTTTCTGCTCATTCCAAAGCCCTGGTTCCTAATCAGTTCATTACGGTCTCCAATTTGTCCTTGGATTTAAAACATCTAGGTCAATGTTTGATACCTGAATGGAAGAATGGATGAGAGTTGGATAGATGGATGGATGAATGAGTGAATGACAGAGTGAACGGGTGGATGAATGACTGAGTGAATGGGCGGGTGGATGAATGAGTGAGTGAATGACTCTATCATTCTCCCTTCAACTTGTCTTTCCACTTTAACCTTCTATCCAGAGACACCCTGGAATAGGAAATGGCAGCCCACTCCAGTATTCTTGCCTGGAAAATTCCATGGCCAGAGGAGCCTGTAGGCCAGGGGGTCACAAAGAGTCGGACACGACTGAGGACACACCAGAAACACACCCCTTCTCTTCTTCCTGTTGTTGCCTGGTCCTATCCCATCAGCCTCCATCCTCACCACTCAATCACAGTCCATCTCTCCTCCTGGCTTCTCCTCCAAAGCAAGGCCCCAAATATTTCTCTGGTGCTGGAGGAAACTCATTCTTTCTGGTTTAATTCGCCCCGTCTGGCCTTAATTGCTTTGCCCTGTTGTAAGAAGAGACCTCCCATGGCGACAACCCTGAGGATGGGCTGGGGGGGTGGGTGAGCGGCTGGAGGACTGGGGAGGAAGTCGGGGCAAGCTGTTGAGTGGAGAGTGGATTAGTCCAGAGGCCAATGGGGCACGGAAGTCGGGGTTCTCTGAGCGGGCAGCTCCAGACCCGCCCTTGGTTGTGACGTTTACGATTGAATTTGGGCAGGAGCATGTGTCTGGGGGCTGTGTCGACCTCCCTCGCCTCTACCCTGAGTGTTTGGTCCTGCAGCTCATTAAGCAGTGACACTTAACACATCATCAAACTGCTTTACAAGCAAAGCCCACACAGCTCCTGGCCCCTGGAGTCCCCAGGTAGTGGGGACGATGACCTCCCAGCGACTGGAGCTGGGACGTGGTGGACACACAAGGTGATCAAAGCCCTCATGGGAAAACCAGAGCAAGAACTGGATTAGGGCGCCAGGACCCCTGACCTTCCACCCCCAGGACCGATTAAAAACTAAGGTGTGTAGAGAACAGGGGGTCTGGGGCTCGTGTCATGGGACAAACATGGCATCTGATGTCATGTGAACAAGGCTCAAATCCTGGATTTGTCACTTTGCAGCAGCTGTTGAACATCGGCCAGGCTTTTAACTCCTCTGACCCTCTGTTTCCTCTGTGAGGCTAATAAGGTCCACCTCGGGGGGTTGTTGCTAGAAATACTGGGATAAGGTATATAAAGTGCTTAACAGAGGGCAGGCCATAAATAATGTTTATTTGAATTGTTTTGTTGTTATTTAGTCACAAAGTCGTCTCCAACTCTTTTGCAACCCCATGAACTGTAGCCCACAGGCTCCTCTGTCCATGGGATTTCCCAGGCAAGAATACTGGAGTGGGCTGCTGTTTCCTTCTCCAGGGGATCTTCCCAACCCAAGGATCGAACCTTCACCTCCTGCTTTGGCAGGCGTGTTCCTTAACACTGAGCCACCAAGGAGCAAATGGTCCCATTGGATGAGGCTGACAATTCTTGGTTTCCTCCACTCAAGTTGTCTTCCAACATTACCAAACATCACAATAAGAAATGCAACAAAGATCAGAGTAGTAATAGCAAGTGTCCACTGTGAACCAAGAGCTTCGCCTATGAATGTTATCTTATTATAGTTTCACAACCCTCAGGATATGTACAATAATGATTTTATAGACGTGGAGACTGAAGCTCAGAATGGACAGGTCATTAGTCTCACATGTCCTGGTGGCAGAGTTGAGATGTAAACCCAGATCCATAGACTCTGAGTCCTTGTTTTTTCCAGCACTGGGTAAGTCTTAGCAGGACTATAAGGGACAGCCACAGGTGAACGTATCTGGTGCCTCCGGGGTTGGAGAGGGGGCCAGACTGTGGTCCACATATCCTGCTCTGAGCTTTCAGAGAGGTCCATGTGAAGGATCCCTCATTTCCAGCCATTCTTCTGGAGTCTCAAACACTTCCTAAATCTCCTGGAAATAGTCCTGGCCAAGAAGGGGCTGCTTTTATGGGTGACGTGCAGTAATGAGGCAGGGTTAAAACCTCCTTAGGTCACGGTCCCCTTCTGCCTTTCATGGATATTCAGTAACACAAGCAATACCAAACACATGAATTCCTGGACCCTGCTTTCTGTGCGCGGTTGGAGGGAGCACACCTCTAGTCAATTCATGGAAACACATCCCTAAAATTTTACATGGGGACATTGCTGGTGGTCCGGTGGCTAAGACTCTGTGCTCCCTCTATTCAGCGGGCCTGGATTCAATCCCTGGTCAGGGAACTAGATCCTCCATGCCATAACTAAGGATCCTGCATGCAGCAACTAAAAAAGAAACAAAAACAAAAACCCATGGACTGCAACGAAGATTGAAGAGCCTGCATGTTGCAACTGAGAGCAGGCATAGCCAAATAAATAAATAATTTTTTAAACAAGATACTCCACTAAAAAGCTGAAATAAAATTTCACATGCTATTAGAGGGCTTGTGGGCCTCTGAAACAAAGTCTACATCCACCAGATCAAACCTCTGACAGGATGTCCTGAGGTCCAATAGCTGAAGTAGGAAATGGGTAATGGTTCAGAAAACAAGATGGTGAATTCCCTTTGGGACCTGATGAGTTGAAAGTACAGGTTACTATGTTGCATCTCACCAGGACAACATTCAGATCCAAACTACTAGTTGGGAAGGAATTCGGGACTTCAAATTCAGAGTTCTGTTATTTCTTGCTGTGTTTCTCTTTTTCTTTTTTTGCCTCTCAAAGATTTCTTGCATGCTTGATAAATGCCAGCCTCTGTGCCAGATGCCAAGGATATCAAGAAGAGTAAGAGAATAAGAATACACGTACCCACAGTGGGAAAGCTGGGGAAACCCTATGATGCAACATGTTAAGTAATGTGTCAGAGGACACCTGGGCAGTGATAACAAGTCTAGTGATGTGAATGGGTGCTAGATGCTGCTTTAGTCATTAACATGTGTAGCACAAGAGAGAAAATAAATGAACGCTGCAAAAGAGACACATGAATGACATTAATCTTCCTCTTTCCAGAAGCGGCTCTCCCCTACTTTCAATCTGTGTGATTCTGATTAAGTCAGTGTTTAAATCAAGAGAGAATATGCGATCCAAGACTGGCCAGTCACACTCAGGTTCTTCCAAGGCCCATGATTGCTTCAGGAAGGGTCATGTGACTTGAGTCAGAGCAATCAGAGTAGGTGAGATGGCATTCTGGCACTTCTGTTTTGAGCCTTTGTCAAAACAAACTCTTCTCTTTGAATGAGAGTGAGAGAGATGGGACTGGAGCTACCGGAGGATCTTGTGTTCACGGGGCGAGATGATGTCTGAGAACAGAGAGAGCCGAAGGAAGGCAAAGTGAATGACGGATGAGTCAAGACAGAAACCATAGCTAGCTCCTGTTTTAGTTATACGAACATAGAACTGTATATATATGTAAATATAAATATACAAACATACATATGAACATATTTATGTACATATACATGTAAATATTGCTGTTTAACCCCTAAGTCATGTCCTACTCTTTGTGACCCCATACATTGTAGCCCACCAGGCTCCTCTGTCCGTGGGATTTTTCAGGCAAGAATACTGGAGTGGGTAGGGAGGTGCTAAAAACAGGAAAAGATGGGAAGAAATGTGCAGTTTTTTCCTTCCCAGAAACAGACAATAATAATCATTGATTAAATGACACAATCCCACAATGCTCTTCTGTGCTCTGTAGAGAGTCAGTAACGTGTATGGGTATACGCACACAAACACAGTTTTAATTGGATCTTCTGTCACTCATTATCCCACCATCCTGATATAATAGCTTCACAAGGTCAATTTGTTTGTTTTAATTTGACTGCACCAGGTCTTAGTTGGAGCACGTGAACTCGGTTGCAGCATGTGGGATCTAGTTTCCTGACCAGAGATCGAACTCGGTGCCCACTGCATTGGCAGTGAGGCGTCTTAGCCATTGGACCACCAGGGAAGTCCCCACAAAGTCAATTTGGAAGGCCATCTGCTCAGAAGGAGACACTCAGCAGAGAAGAGGAAGAGTTATTCCAAAGGAACACAGAAGAGGGCTAACACTTGAAATCATGCTTGCACAAACATGCCATGAAAATAAGAAGGATTCCTTGATGTGGTGGAATGGGGGTCACTTACAACCAAATGATTCTAGTTAAAGACAGCATTGTGGCATCTTTGTGCAGGTGAAGACTCTGCTTGGGTGGAGGGTGGGGTTCCAGGTAGATTAAATGAATTGTTAAATTACTTTATAACTAACTAACCAAGCTGAGCCAATATGCACACATTCTAGAGCTGTTTCTGAAATTGTCTGAGGGGAAAAAATGTTGTTTTTCCACGAGTGGCTAAATTATATATATTTAAAAAGCATATAGCTTACTGGCAGGCCTCATACCATGACATGGGAAATCTCACCTAAGAATGGAGCTGATGTTGAGAAAACAAAAACCAGTAATGAAATGTTACAGACCAAGTCCAAATGATGCTTCTTTAGCCCCTGGATCTAACTATGCCTGAAGCTAGTGCAAGCTTGAATTTTTCAGTCAACAAAGTCAGTTAGTATTTACCCCTCCTTGACTGATGCTGTGGCTAGAGCATCTACCTCTCCTTGGCAGTCACCTTTACATGTTGACAGTTCTTTACAGAAAACAGCCTGCAACCCTCTGCCCAAAGGTCCCTCCCCCAGCCCCTGGCCACAGGGCACACTTGGCATCATGCAGAAAAAGCCAAGAATGCCAGGGAGTTAAAACTCCAACAGCAGCTCTCAACTAAGGACTGCAAGGATTGAATAATTTCCCCAGCCCTCTTGCCCCTCAGTTTGAAAGTATGTTGTATAATATCATTCAGAGTGTGGCTCAAATTAGTTAAGCCCCACCTGCCCACATTACAACTAGCTTGATAAGAAACACCTTTAATCAGTGGATGCATGTATGTATATGGCTGAGTCCCTTTGCTGTCCATCTGAAGCTGTTACAACATTGTTCATTGGCTATATTGCAATATAAAATAAAAAAGTGTAAAAAAAAAGAACCCTTATCATTTTCCTTCTCGTCCCTCATTTTCCCACTACCTAACCAGAGTTCCCCGGAATCATTTCCTAAATAAACTTACTCATCTCAAGATCCGCTTCAAAATAAGACCAATATACTTTGGACTGAATCCAAAATAAGACCCATACTCCATTTTTTTTTTTCCGTCTTAGGCCAGTGTGAACTCTGTGTCTATCTCACTCCCAGCAAAGCCCTGGCTAGTAGACCAGATTTTGAAAAGAATACCCTAAGCACTTGAACCATGCTCTGAGGATATTAACTTCAACGTCCTTATCATAAACAGAAACTTCTCCATCCCTGGGAGAATCAGAGCAGTCACCTTTGATCCATAGAACTCAGTTAGCAGAGATGCCACACTCTTCCTTGGGAAGAAGCGCAGAAGGGTTTGCAGAGAAAGGGGCGGAGCCTGCATCTGACCAATGGCTGTCGCCGGAGCCTACTGAGAGTGGAAACCTTGGATCTTGTGAAAGGTCCCATTTTCTTTCCTCATAAATGTTGCAGGCTCCCTGCTCCATATATTGCTGTTAATAAATTATACCCCACCCCTCTTTTAAGGCCCTTTTGTTATAACCCTGGCTCCCAGTTCCATTAACTCTCCATTACTCGAACACTTCATTATGACATTTTTTTGCAAGCTGAGAGCATGGCTCCTGACACCCTCAGCCAGGCAGGGGCAGAGATCAAAATGGCCCATTAAGTTTCTGTGGCCAAGGCACAATTTTTTTTTTCCTAGAGTCTATTTTCTGCTGCTTTTAAAATAATGGACTCAAATGTTTCCCTTCTCTAGCAAATTCCCCAATAGCGTGCCAAGGACAGAGCCCAAGATGGAGAGGTTGGAGTGGCCTGAACTGCAAGTGTTTCTTCCTTCACATCCTTCCCCCACCTCCCAAACAGTGGAAGGTTTAATCCTTCTCAGAGTGAGACCATACTTTTGGGTCATTGAAATGTGCAAACCAGGCAGTGATGATGAGTCATGCTTTAAAGCTCCAAGGAACTGTTTCAAGTGTCTGATTACTAATGTTGAGGAGAAGGCTGGAGGCATTGTAAGGTCAATAGGTAATTCCTCCAGGATCTTTCAAAGCCCAGGTTTTCCGGGGCTATGCTCCCAAAACACCGTCTTCTATTTCTTGTTCCTGGTAGTTTACTGGGGGAATGCAAGCCAAACCACAGGGAACAAAACAGTCTGCAAGACATACAAGGAAAGATGGCACATGGCCTTTGCACATGCACACAAAATACACATAAGATAGACAGGCACAAACATTGCTGGTATATATAGCTCTGTGTTTCATGTGCCTTACCTCATTTAATCTTCTTATCAGCCCTAGGAAGTGAAAATTATTGTACCCATTTTTCAGAAGGAGAAAGCAAGTCACAGAAGTGAGTCATCCAAGACCACACAGACGTCAAACGTTAGAGTCTGGTGGCAGCTTTGAGCAGCTTCTCAAGATCACATGTTTAGAAACATATTGCTCCATGGTTTCTTAAATTTCCACTTAGGCAGAAACTGAAACACACATGTACTACACTCGTGCATTTTCACAAATATCATACACCACGACCTTGCTGCCCACACATATCAGATGCATTCTGCCTTTAGCCCAGCTGTAATGCTCTCAACTTCAATACCATAAAAATAAGTCCTTTTATTGGGGCCTTGCCATTTACAAAGCACTTTCATATACATTAACTCACAGCACTGAATTCGCTGACAGGGCCAAGACGAGAAATGGACAAGGGAAGTGTAATACATCATGGACCAAAATAATAATTTGACTCTTTAGATAGAGGTTTCCATCCCAGGATAAATTACATCTTTTAGCCACATACGGGCAAGATCAATAGTCATATAATCTCCATCCTGGAAGGGATCTTAGAGAGGACTGTCTTAGTCTGCTAAGGCTGCCATAACAAAACATCATTGATGAGTGCCTTAAACAACAGAAAAGTATGTCTTTACGTTGTTCTGGAGGCCAGAGGGCTGGGATCGTGGTGGTAACTTGGTAGGGTTCTGATGAGAATTTCCTTTCTGGTTTGTCCACAGCCACCTTCTGCTTATGTCCTACCATGGCAGAGAGAGACAGAGAAAGAGAGGGCTCCAACCTCTTCCTCTTCTTATAAGGAAACTAATCCTATCATGGAGACTCCGCCCTCATGGCCACCTTTGAACCTAACTACCTTCCAAGGCCCCGTCTCCAAACACCACGATACTGGAGGTTAGGAGTTCTTGGTATCCTTTATTTGGGGGAAGGGAGGATACAATTCATCCCCGTAATGTATTTTTTAAATTGAGATGTAATTGCTTTACAAAATTGTGTTAGTTTCTGCTGTGTAAGGAAGTGAATCAGCTATGTGTGTGGTGTGTGCTCAGTCTCATCCGGCTCTTTGTGACCCCATGGACTGTAGCCCACCAGGCTCCTCTGTCCATGGAATTCTCCAGGCAGGAATACTGGAGTGGGTTGCCATTCCCTTCTGCATGGGATCTTCTCAACCCAGGGATCAAACCCACTTCCCTTTCCTTGGCAGGTGGATTCTTTCCCACTGTACCACCATCAGCTACATGTATCCATATATCCCCTCCCTCTTAAGCCTCCCTCCCCACATCCCAGCCCTCTAGGTCATCACAGACTACCGAGCTGAGCTTCCTGTGCCATACGGCAGCTTCCCATTAGCTATTTTACACGTGGTAGTGTATGTGTGTCAACCCTAACCTTCCATTCGCCCCACCCTCCCTCTCCACCACCGTCCCTTCATCGTATCCACACACCCACCCTCTGGAGTTGCCATAGAGGCTGAAGTCAAAAAGAGAAAGCTATCATATATTAATGCCTATGTGTGGAATCTAGAAAAATGGGACAGATGAATTCATAACATATTTAGCCCGTATTCAACCCATACCCCAACAGAGATAGGAAGGGAGAGAGGCAGTTGATTTCCCAACTCCAAAGAAATGCGGGTTTGAAAAAGATAAGTTGTTATACCAGAATCACTTTGCTGCACACCTGAGAAAAAAAGACGCTGTTGATCAACTATACATCAATCTAAAATAATTTTTAAATTAGTACATAATACAATAAAAAAAAGAAACAGAAGGAAAAATCGTACAACTGATTGGACTGGCCACTGTGTAATCAATTGACTAACAAGTCACTGGATTCCTGCTTGCCCTACTTGATTGATAGTTAATGTCAACAGTCATAATTGTATTATACTACCAGCAATTCCCTCCTCCCAAAGTTCCTCCTTGCCTACAGACACACCCATGCCATTTTCTGCAAGCTTTCTTGAGAACTGGATTGGACAAGCTAAACTGCCAGACTGAATGATCAGAGCTCAGCTATTTAGATGGTCAGAAGTACAGTTCATTTGAATACTTCTCTGTACCACCACTGAACTTCAAGGCAGGCCACATTTATACACAGACCAAACTGACATGGCTTTGTCTGGCTATTGTGGAGTGATTTATTTTTTTTTCCTTGATCAAATTAGCAGTTGCTTTTGGTGCCTTTGATCAGCTTGCTTCTGATCTCATTATTACCCAAGCAACTGACCAGTTTGGTTCATTCACACAAACACAGTTAAAAATAAGTCAACCACACCATCTGTGTGGTATTGTGTAGGCAAAAGAAAATAACAAAACCCTGAATTTTACATGTGGCTTCTTTTTTTCTCTTCCCCTTCCCTGTCCCATCCAGTGGGGTAGATACACCACAGAAGAACTGCCATTCTAGGTGGAGAAGAAAAAGAAGAAACATATACACACCAAGTCCATATGTGATTTTTTTTTAATTGATATATAGTTGCTTTACAATGTTATGTTAGTTTCTGCTGTACAGCAAAGCGAATCAGCCATTCGTACACGTATAGCCCTTTTTTGGATCTCCTTCTCACTTAAGTCACCACAGGGCACTGAGTAGAGTTCCCTGGGCTATGCTGTGTGTTCTCACTATTTGTCTGTTTTACACCCGGCAGCGTAGCGTGTGTCAATCTCAGTCTCTCGGTTCATCCCGACCCCACTTTCCCCCCACCCCCAGTGTCCTCACTCTTTCTCTCTACGTCTGTGAATGCATTTCTGCTTGGCAAATAGGGTCATCTGTACCATTTTTCTAGATTCCACATACATGTGCTACTCTACGCTATTTGTTTTTCTCTTTCTGACCTAACTTCACTCTGTACGAGGGCCTCTAGGTCCATCCACGTCTCTGTGAATGGCACGATTTCATTCCTTGTCTTTGCCCCCAGGAAGCAAAAGCCTGACACCTTAACGGCTCACAACAGAGTTCATACCAGTGAGAACGTGCCCTGAACCAGGTTGTTCTATCAGCCTGGGTCTGGGTGGAGGTAGGGGATTAAATTCTATTGAAATCGGTTTCTCTCCCAGGCTGGGCCCAGCTTCTGAATTCTAGGATCCCTCAAACCTCAAAAATGGAACCGCTCTCCTCTCAAGTCCCAGGGTGGCTGGATTCCAAGCCCCTTGCAGCCAAATCCTAAAACGTGGCTTCACTTTGGAGAATTCAGATGTGGCTTTGCTTTCAAGAGTCCAGCCCCCACGTAACGGGGATCTGGTGAATCACTTGGAAAATTGAAAATTGAAAGGTCTAAGAGGCCTGAGCATGGCAAACTGGCCCAAGCGGCTGGCCTGTCTATCCTGAGGGTGTCTGCCTGGCCTTCCAGATGCCTCATTTTAGGAAAACAGGCAATTGCCCATTTGGGGAACACTCAGAGGTCCTTTGTACTCCTTCACTTTTGCGGCTGCAACCTTGAGACGAGGCCACAGCTGTTTATGTGCTTAACTTGACTTGGGATTTTTTTTTTTTTTTTATGAAATCGGTTTCTCTCCCAGGCTGGGCCCAGCTTCTGAATTCTAGGATCCCTCAAACCTCAAAAATGGAACCGCTCTCCTCTCAAGTCCCAGGGTGGCTGGATTCCAAGCCCCTTGCAGCCAAATCCTAAAACGTGGCTTCACTTTGGAGAATTCAGATGTGGCTTTGCTTTCAAGAGTCCAGCCCCCACGTAACGGGGATCTGGTGAATCACTTGGAAAATTGAAAATTGAAAGGTCTAAGAGGCCTGAGCATGGCAAACTGGCCCAAGCGGCTGGCCTGTCTATCCTGAGGGTGTCTGCCTGGCCTTCCAGATGCCTCATTTTAGGAAAACAGGCAATTGCCCATTTGGGGAACACTCAGAGGTCCTTTGTACTCCTTCCCTTTTGCGGCTGCAACCTTGAGACGAGGCCACAGCTGTTTATGTGCTTAACTTGACTTGGGATTTTTTTTTTTTTTTTCCTGAGGCCCTAAGCCTTGCTTGGCCCAACAAGGTGTGGGAACCACTTCAAACATCTCAATTTCTCTCTGCCCACATGCCAGGTACCCACTGTGATCGTCCAGAACACCCAGGAAATTAGAAGACTGGCTGAGAAACCAGGGCACCAAGGTTTACTAAAGATAAAATTAAATTAAAAATTCCGGCGATGACTTTGAAAAACAGCTGCGGGCTTCCTGATCAAAATGTAGCCTTCTGCGGTTATTTGCAGGCCAGGCTGCCTGCCAGAGGCTGTGATGAATTCTAGGCTCCATATGGTGTGGCCCATATAACAGAGATCTGGCACCAATGAATCCCAAGGCCTAACCTGCAGTTCCAAGGTCCGCCCTCCCAGAAATGTGGGTTTGTAAGGGTTGAATTCCAAGATCATCTTAGACCAAGGTTCTTTTCTCCATTTAGAAGGAAGACCCACACACAGACCTGTCCCTTCTACTGGGGCCTATTGAAAGGTCCTGGGCTTTGGAGACACGAGTTACTGAGTTCAAATTCTCACTCACTTACTGGCAAAGCATGTTCGAATACAAAATTGAACTTCTCTGGAACTTGTGGTCACCAGAGGGGACGGATGAGGGGAAGGGATAGTTAGGGAGTTTGGGGTGGACATGTACACACTGCTATATTTAAAATGGATGATGGATAGCCAACAAGGACTTACTGTATAGCACAAGGAACTCTGCTCAATGTTAAGTGGCAGTCTGGCTGAGAGGGGAGTTTGGGGGAAAATGGACACATGTATATGTATGGCTGAGTCCCTTTAAAATCCACCTGGAAACATCACAACATTGTTAATCGGCTATACTTCAATATAAAATTAAAAGTAAAAAAGTGATCCACATTTAAAGAAAATCTTTAAAACAAACAAACCAAAAGGAACCTTTCCAGATGAAACCCTAGTCATCATAGAAGTCATCATAGAACAGTGACAAAACAATCCTACTGTTTCCTGACCCACAGAATCCATGAGTATAAAAAAGCAGTTTTTATCTGGGGACTGTTACATTCAGGGTGGTTTATTAAATAGAATACCAACCACCATTGTCATTATCATCATGGCGTTTTGTTCTGGGCACCATTCAGTAGAGAGAGAGAGGTCCATTTGGTGTATTCTTGCATATCAAGGGCTTCCTGGTGGCTCAGCGGTAAAGAATCTGCCTGCAGTGCAGGAGACCTCAGTTCATTTCCTGGGTCGGGAAGACTCCCTGGAGGAGGGCATGGCACCCACTTTGTACTCTTGCCTGGAGAACCCCACGAACAAGTAGTTGCACCACAATGCAGTATCCAGGCTGAAAATAAGAACTCTCAGGCAAACATCGAGTATTTCTTTACCCACACGCACACATCCACAGAGCCTGCAAACAACTGATAAAAATGGTAAGCAACAGCGCTGCAGCTGCCAACAAGTTCTTGCAGGATTCTGTAAAATAAACTATTAGTATAATAACAGATTTTATAGTTATCTGTGGCATATAATTACGACCCATATATGTGTCAGCAGCTTATTGCTGGAACTTACTTCTCCATTAACATGAATGCTGTGGATTTTGTATTCGTTTTAGTGGGGATGAATGGCTACTTCTAAGAACTTTCCATCTACAGAAGGGTATGTGAGAGCCGATCTTATTTGTATGGCAAGGAACAACAGTATTAAGCCACGAGGTTGATGCAGGTTCTTGTATAGTCCGAGTGGGTAGCAGGTACTCAACGGTGTGGTTGTCACCCAGACATGATGCTTGGATCTCCTTTTGAGAAAGAATTTATCACTCAGCTTCAAGTGGTGCCATTAGCAAACAGATTCCAGCAGCATGGCCCTTAGAATCCAGGTTACCTTTCAAGTCAAAGCCACGTTCTTACTTATGGTGCATCCTTGCATATCAAGTAGTTGTCAGCGAGGAGAGATGGGAGGAAGGGATAGTTAAGGAGTTTGAGAAGGTCATATACACTCTGCTATATTTAAAATGGATAACCAACAAGGTCCTACTGTGCACCACAGGGAACTTTGCTCAATGTTATGTGGCAGCCCAGATGAGAGGGGAGCTTGGGGGAGAATGGATACATGTGTATGTATGGCTGAGTCCCTTCGCTGGTCACCTGAAACTATCACAACTTTGTTAATCGGCTATACTCCAATATAAAATGTTAAAAAAAAAAATCTACAGAAAATGCCACATCCTCTCTGGAAAGCCCTCATCCAAACCAGACAGGGTCTGGCCATTTCCGCCCAGCACAGGACCCCCCTAACAGACGATCTTTGCTCTGGACCTCCCCATCCAGTAAGCTCTGACCTTCCCTGTGGTCTGAAGCTCTTCCTACCTAATCCTGCTTCACTTCCTCCTTCATCGTTCACAGGCATTACCCTCCAATAAATCTCTCACGTTTCTCCCCCCATCTTAGCATCTGCTTTCCATAACTCCGCTGACACAAGCAGGGTGCTCATCAAATTGAAACTGATTACACAGGATAAATAGCTATTGGGGAAGACAAAGCTTTGGTGGAGAAAAGAATCAAATGACATGGTTTTGTGCAGATTTGTGGGGTGTATACTGGGAGCTTCCCCGATGCCTCACTCGTAAAGAACCCGCCTGCCAATGCAGGAGACACAGGAGATGAGGGTTCGATCCCTGGGTGGGGAAGATCTCCTGGAGGAGGAACTGGCCGCCCACTCCAGTATTCTTGCCTGGGAAACCCCGTGGACAGAGGAGCCTGGTGGGATACAGTCCAAAGGTTCGCAAAGAGTCGGATGTGGCTGAGCAAAAGCATGAGACGTATGATACAGGTATGTACTGCTGGTGGGTAGAGTTAGATGTCCCATGTCTTCTAAAATAACCATCTGTGTTACATTTGGGGTGTTGACATGGTTACTGGGCTGCCCCTCAGCATCTATTAACATCTATAAAATGATATTGTAAGGGAAGACTCCTGGGAAAAGAGGGAGCAAGACTCTGTAACAGTCACTGTTGGTGGCCTGCCCAGCATTCATTTCTCCCATCCTTCTTCCTAATAGGACCTCAGTTTGTCCATGCGTCCATCACTCCTCCATGCAGCTCATATTCCTCAAGGGATGTCAACACCATCCCCAGCTCCAGGACTCAGTCCTAAGGGTAACTTGGTTCTGCTCTGGCTGATTGCATCAGGAATAATTATTTGATCCATTCTAGACAATGAGATGCAGAAGAGGTGGCCTTGGTGGCTTCTAGGGATGATCACTTTTCTAGACTTTTCAGAAGAGCCCACTCTCACTTCTCTGAGTAAGGACCAGTAAGGACCATGTGTAGACACGAGACATGGGGCAACCACCTTCCTGACAGCTGAGAATAATGCTGGTTCATAGAGAAGAACAAAACTGAAGCCACTCAGAAAAGTAAAACCAGAGATATTGCCCCAGAACTTCAGGAGTGGATGCCTTTCACTATGTGTGCACAGAAGGAAAGCAAGTCCTTTCCTCTCTCCCTAAAAAACTCGGGCCTCTGTATCAGGTTCCATCGTGAGAAGCCAAAATAAAGGAAGAGGAGCAGGGAAAGGAAGACAGAGAGGAGGGGAAAGAGGAGGGGAGAAGGGGAAAGAGGGAGAGAGAAAGAAGAGATGCTGGGATGTTGGTTTGTTTGTTATCCTCACAAAATAATCTTCATTGAAGAAATCAGAACCAAATTAGGGACACAGTATGATTACGACTGGGCTTCCCAGTTGTGACTCAGACGGTAAAGAACCTGCCTGCAATGTAGGAGACCTGGGTTCACGTGATAGCTACATCTATGTACACACACGGAGACAGCTAGAACATAGTGGGAGAAATGCCATTTCCTTTTCTAATTTTATTTTTTATTGAAGTATAGTGTACAAAAAAAAAATACATGAGGTATCACCTCACTCCAGTCAGAATGGCCATCATCAAAAAGTCTACAAATATAAAGCTTTGCCATATGATCCAGCAATCCCATTCCTGGGCATACGCCCAAACAAAACTATAATTCAAAAAGATTCACGCAGCCCTATGTTCAGAGCAGCACTACTCACGACAGCCAAGACACGGAGACAGCCTAAAGGCCCATCGCCAGGTGAATGGGTAAAGAAGGCATGGTGTACACATACAGTGGAATGCTCCGTTCAGCTCAGTCGTGTCCGACTCTTTGCAACCTCATGGACTGCAGCACACCAGGCCTCCCTGTCCATCACCAACTCCCGGAGCTTGCTCAACTCATGGCCATCGAGTCGGTGATGCCATCCAACCATCTCATCCTCTGTCATCCCCTTCTCCTCCTGCCTTCAATCTTTCCCAGCAGCAGGGTCTTTTCAAATGAGTCAGTTCTTTGCATCAGGAGGTCAAAGTATTGGAGTTTCAGCTTCACCATCAGTCCTTCCAATGAATATTCAGGACTGATTTCCTTTAGGATTGACTGGTTTGATCTTGCGGTCCAAGGGACTCTCAAGAGTGTTCGCCAACACCGAGTTCAAAAGCATCAATTCTTTGGTGCTCAGCTTTCTTTCTGGTCCAACTCTCATACCTATACATGACTACTGGAAAAATACCATATGATAACACATATGTAAAAGTTGATGTGGTTTTGAGCCAGACAACAAATCAGAGATTCAGACTGGAGAACTGCACCCCTTTTGTGCCAAAAAAGTCCTGTTTTCCATTCCTCTTGGACTAGTGTTTCTTTACTCAATGCCCCATGTTTCCTTTTTTTTTTTTTTTCCTCTTAGAGTAATCATGCTGACCTCTCTGTTGGAGCAGCTCTGAGAATGCTGTGTAAATACCATCTACTTCTTGAGGGCTAGGAGGGTCTTGATGCCCATTTTCACTGCTGAAGTCTTTTTTTTCCTTAATATTTATTTATTTGGCTGCATCAGGCCTTAGTTGCTGTATGCAGGATATTTCATTCTGAGGTGCCAGCTTCTCTCTAATTATGGCACTCTGGCTTGGTTGCCCCAAGCACGTGGGATCGTAGTTCACCAACCAGGGATTGAACCCACATCCCCTGCATTGGAAGGCAGATTCTTAACCATTGGGCCACCAGGTAAGTTCCACTATCATGAAGTCTTGAAGTGGGTCTTTAGCAATCAGTTGGTAAATGAATGAATGAGCATGTAAAGCTTTCTGCCAGCCATGAAAGAGTCTTTAGCTGTTCAACAGCAGCTTAGCAATTAGGGATCTTTGCAAGGTCTGCTTGTTGCAAAATCCACATCTTAGCCACAAAGAAAGAGGCCTGGGAGTATTAGAGAGTGACTTGTTTGTTTGTTTTGTGAATGAAAATCGGAATGTAGGAAGCTTTCTGCAGTCAGCTGCAGGATTCAGAGTTAACCCCTTCAGCATCATGGGATCCAGCATCTGCTCTTTGGAATCACAACTGTGAGGGGGATGCACCTCAAGGCCTGGGAGAATAGAGAAATAGAAGTTTCCAGAGACCTGGCTATGCCTCTAAGTAGCCCCTGGATTTTCAGAAAAAAAATGCCTTAATTTCTCTGCAAGTTAATTTCTCTGCCTAAAGATCAGAGGATCGGGTCCCTTATGCTCCCAAGCACCTCTCATTCTCCCCATCCCAATGCCAAAATCAATTTGTGCCTCTGGTAGAAGTTCTTCTGGCTCAGAGTAAGGGTGGGGGTGACACCTGTTTGGGGTATCTGTCCCCCACAAGAAGTTTTCCCCCTACATCTAATCCTAATCCTAATATTGATGCTAACAGTAATAATTGTTCATTGAACGTGCCAGGCACTACTTCAGAACTCGACCTAGATTCTGCTGTAATTCTCCCTATAGCCCTGGCTCAGATGGTTAAGAGTCTCCCTGCAATGCAGGAGACTTGGATTCGATCCCTGTGTCAGGAAGATCCCCTTGGAGAAAGAAATGACAACCTACTCCAGTACTCTTGCCTGGAGAATCCCATGGACAGAGGAGCCTGGTGGGCTACAGTCCATAGGGCTACAAAGAGTCAGACATGACTGAACGACTAACATATGTTACATATGACCCTACGAAGTAGGTGCTAATATTCGTCCCATTTTACTGATGAGAAAACTGAGGTACAGAGAAGTTCAGTAACTTACCCAAGGCTTCCTGACCCATAAGTGGTGGAGCTGTGATTTGAACCTAGGAGTTCGCTGCAGGTTGTCTTAGCCCCTTAGGTTTCCAGGGAGCTGTTCTCCAAGAGCTGCCCTAACTGTTCAAAAGTGCCTCTGGCTTTCAGGGAGCGGGAGAGACAGTGGTAAGGGTGAGTCTAAGGAGGCGCAGCATCCAAACCCAGCTCTGGTCCTAGCCAGCCCTGTGGTGTCTGAGTCCTTCCCCTGTTGGGTCTTGGATCTCAGTTTCCCCACCTGTAAGTTAAGGGAATGGCCCACAGGGATATCCAGGGATGTTCCTATTGTGATTAGTGGATGGAGAAACTCTTAAACTAAGTTTAGAAAAGAACTTTAGAGAGTATGGAAACTCCAAGAAACCGTATGAAAAATGTGGCATGTGGTCGTTTAGTTCACGGGATAAGTGGTTCATAGTTCCCATTGCAGAGAAGGCAATGGCACCCCACTCCAGTGCTTTTGCCTGGAAAATCCCATAGACGGAGGAACCTGGTAGGCTGCAGTCCATGGGGTCGCTAGAGTCAGACACGACTGAGTGACTTTACTTTCACTTTTCACTTTCATGCATTGGAGAAGGAAATGGCAACCCACTCCAGTGTTCTTGCCTGGAGAATCCCAGGGATGGGGAGCCTGGTGGGCTGCCCTCTATGGGGTCGCACAGAGTCGGACATGACTGAAGCGACTTAGCAGCAGCAGCAGCAGTTTCCACTGATTTTTTTAATGCTTATTTAAATATTTATTTGTATTTTCTGCCCTCTTTTTTTTCATGGGATTTTTGTTGCTGTTGTTGTTTTATTTTTACTTTTTTTTTTTTTTTTAGGTTGTGTCATGTGGCATGCACAATTGTAGTTCCCCAGCCGGGGATCGATCCAGTGCCCCCTGCAATGGTAACATGGAGTCTCAACCAGTAAACTGCAAGGAAAATCCCCTATCCATTTTTTGAGGGACTCTCCGGGGATCCATGAAGACACTCAAGAGCAGATGAACCTGAGGCAGGCCACACCTGTGGTGTTGCTGTCAGGGTCATCGATGGTGCCTAACATCAAATTGTTTTTTTAAAAAAACCAAATGATGGGCTTCCTACCATTGTTTTCCAATGCCTAGGAACTTGCAAAATAGACAGAAATCATCTGACATCCTTAGGCTCAAAATCTCTCTCCACACACAGCCTCTCCTTTCCCCAGGGAGAATGTCTCCTTTGCACTCACTGTCTTCAGAAGAAGCCAGAAACATGTTGTCACCTGCAAACATTTCCAAGGTGACCCAGCAGAGAAATGTCAGTTGGAGGAGGTGTGTGAATGTGGAGGCTGCAGAAATGGCCAAGATTCGAAATGTCCTCATCTAAATAAACATGCTCCGTGTGTGTGTGTGTGTGTGTGTGTGTGTGTGTGTGTGGTGCTGGGCAAGGGCATGCAGACCTTTGTAAGTGGGGGAAAGCACCAGGCTGCTACAGGAAAAGTGCTAGATGGGGACTTCCCTGGCGGTCCAGTGTTTAAGACTCCATGCTCCCAAGGCAGGGGCAGGTTCAAACCCTGGCTGGGGAACTAAAATCCTGCATGCTGCATAGCACAGCCCAAAATAAATAAAACCAAAGCAAAACAAAAACGCTACATGGAGAGCCAGTCAGGTGTGGGTGAGCATCCCAGTTCCTCTCCTTCTGAGCTCTGTCATTTTACACAAATTTCTAACTTCCCTGAGCCTCAGTTTTCTCCACTATCAAATTTCAGTTCTCCTGTGCTACCATAAGGGACTCAATACAATAGCTCATGTACCGAAGAATTCATGCATTGCAGCTGCCCCATAAATAGTAGGAACTCAACGTATGGATTATCCGGATGCCTGGGTGACCTTGGCCAATTCCTTTTGTTGTCATTCCTTTCTAAGTCTTGATTTTTTTCATCTGTAACATACAACTGGAGTGGCAAACGAGGCTGATTGGTTGATTGATTCTTGAAGCTTTCATTTTGTTATGAAGTGGTTTTTTTTCCCTCAAACAAAATCTCATGGGGAAACCCGATGCATACAACTGTTAGAGTCTCCGGTTCAAGGAGAAACAACATACTCCAGCACCCTTTTTTAGCCACCCTCTTCCGGCTACATCTCACAGGTGCTGGGCTCCTGTGAACAGTGGGAAAGCCAGCACAGCACGCCAGTGATCCCCAGTCTTCCTTTGTCCGCACGACAGCCTCACCACATTTACCATGTCTGTTTCCACTTGGATTATTTATTTACCTCATATGCTTCTCAACTCAGCCACCTGCTATTGGCTTACATTTTAATTCAATCCAAAAGAAAGCTCTACGTCACGACCATAAATGAAAGACCAGTGTCTGTTTTCATCAGTAGGTGGTTACATGGGTCAGACATGTGATAAACCCGTGAGTTTCCTGCTGTGGATTCAGAGCCTGAAAGCTGCCCTCACTCAGTCTGTATTCATTTATCTTATGTTTGATTGATTTCTCACTGCAGCGGCTTCTCTCGTCACAGGGCATGGGCTCTAGCTGTGCAGGCTCCCGCAGTTGTGGCACTCAGGCTTAGGTGCCCCGAGGCGTGTGGGATCTTCCCGGACCAGGGTTCAAACCTGTATGCCCTGCATCGCAAAGTGGATTCTTAACCACTGGACCAACAGGGAAGCCCTGCCCTTATTCTTCCTTAAAAAGGAGGATGAGCAAGTGGCAAGAAGGGGTTTAAAGACACAGCAGCACCAGCTGGGCCTTTCTCCTTGCAACAGTTAGGACTGAGTGGGAAATGAAAGGAAAGCACAGCACAGCATCTCTTGGTGCCCTTCCTTTTTCTTTCTTTCTTTGGCTGCGCAGCATGTGGGATCTGTTCTCTGACCAGGGATCAAACCCGCACTCCCTGCATTGGAGTCCTAACCACTGGACCGCCAGGGAAGTCCCTAGCTGTGTCACTTCAGGTTGGTTTCCCCGCATGACATTGTTGAGAAACACTATGATCACTGTAACGGGTTTGTAGTGATCCCTACCTCCCCATAGAAGATAGATTCAAGTCCTAACCCCCATTACCTGTGAATGGGACCTTATTTGGAAATAGGATCTTTCCAGATATGAGAATCTCAGGAGATGCTCCTGGATTTAGGGGGACCTTAAATCCAATAACAAGTGTCCTTAGAAGAGAAAGAAGGAGAGTTGACACACACAAGGACGACGTGAAGATGGAGGCAGTCGACACACACAGGGACCATGTGAAGATGAAGATGTGGCTGAATGGAGTGATGCCGCCACAAGCCAGCGGACACCTGGGACCATCAGAAGCTGAAGGGCCAGGAAGGGGGCATGGTGCTGCTGACCCCTTGATTTCAGATTCCTGGTGTCCAGGACTGTGCAAGAATACAGATCAGTCACTTTGAACCTCCGAGTTTGTGGTGACTGGTTGTGACAGCCCTGAGAAGCTAAAGCAATCACTAAACCCATATCAGGGGTCCCCAGCCTCCGGGGACCATGAGATCTGAGGTGGAGCTGATGCAATAATATCAGAAATAAAGTGCACAATAAATGGAGTGTGCTTGAATTATCTCGAAACCATCCCTCCCCCCGCCCCCTGTCCATGGACAGACTCCTCCACGAAAGTGTTCTCTGGTGCCAAAAATGTTGGGGACTGCTGTCATATAAACTGACATTTACCAGTGTAACCAATTGTGTGTTTTCTCCTCTCTCCTTTACGAGGGGCTATGAGCTGCCTTTTCAGAACAGGCTCTTTTTCCTCTAAGCGATCTCCTCTCCCCAAGAGTGTGCTTGGTTTTCCCTAAGAGGGATGGTAAAGACATTGGATAGACCTGGCTGGAAGATTCTCCTGTGTTCTTCGCACACCCTGCTTGGGGAATCCTTCATCTCCATTTCCCTTTTCTCCCAATCCTACCTAAAAGATCAAAGGAAAAGGAAAGTTGAGTCTCCATCTTGGTACCAAAGACCCAAAGTGCAACTTTTGGTTGCTATTAAAAAAAAAAAAAAAAAAAAAAAAACCTCATGAATAAACCATGTTTTGTGATTTAAAAAAAAAAAAAAAAGGCTATAATTCCAGAGCAAATCAATGGTTGGAACTTTCCAGCTTAATGTGAGCCAGATTCCTGCCTCCCTGTTCTCTCTCCCTCTCTCCTGCCCCTCTTTTCTTTCTTTCGTACCAAAAGCTGTCTGCTAAACTTCTCAAACACCCTTTGCCTTTTTGACCCTTCAACTTGTCTTGAACTTCAGAAAAAATTGGGGAAATGGCACTGAGTGAACTATATATACCAC